>ML675638.1:6563205-6813752 GCA_007922155.1 Mesoclemmys tuberculata
CTGATGACGTCGCCGCGACGCCGGCGGCGGCCGCGCGCTCCGTTGGCCAGGCGGGGGCGGGGTCAGGGCTGCACGTCACGGGCGCCGCCCCGCGCTCCGCTCTTGGCCGCCCCCTGCCGGCCGGCTCCGGGCCGCCCGTCCGCACGCTCCGCCTCGCTGGGGAGCGACGTGCTGCGGAGCCCGTGCGCTGCCGAGCCGCGGGCGTGTGGACGCGGGGCTGGCCTCGTGTGGGCCGGCTCTGCGTACCCCGGGGGTGCACGTCCCCCTGGGCGGGACCCTGGTCTGGGGAGCCCCCCCACGGGGGGAGAGTCTGCATGGGTGGTACTCAGGGAGTCACACCAGAGCAGCGGCTGCGTCTCTCCCTCCAAGGCCCTTCCTCGCTCTCTAAAAAGAATTCCCCCTTTTGCATTTTGGCCTCCGAAAGTGCCAGCAAAGGCGTTTCTTGTAATAACCCGCAAAGCCTCCTGTTTCTTTGAAATAACTGGTCGCCGGCCCTTCGCGGTGCGAAATTAAATGCGAAGGGACAGATCGCCCGATAATCCGTCCTGCCAGACAGCAAGGAGAAACGAAAACAACTGGGAGCCCAGGAGCAAGTCCGCGGAGAGCCGGAAGACAGAGCGAGGCTGTTTCTTGAACGTTTGAATTCCCGGCCCGATGAAAATGGACGCAAGCTGAATTCGGAGAACACTAAAATCTCATCCTTTTCTGGTTACCGTCCGTAGAGCGGATGATTGCAATGTCAGATTTGATTTCAGGGCAACTATCGATAAGGATGGCTGAGGAAGGTGCTGAGAAACGTAAACTGAATGCGCAGATGTAGCGAATGTTCAGGTCTCTGACCCCAGGTTTAGCCTTGTGCAATTGTGCCGTTTCAGCCCCAGCCCAGGGACAGGAGATTGTCTTGGGCCCCCTTTACCCAGGGCAGTAATTGTAGGGGCTCGGTTTGGACCCAGCACAGGCTAGCGTTTGCAATAACTTGTGCCCTAATGTGTTACTGCCGCTGGATCCAGATGAGTCCTGGCCCCACCCCCTCCTGCCTGCGGTCCAGTCCCTTCCTTTTCTGGCCTAGCCCAACATGCTTCCTGCCTGTCTCGCAGGCACAATTAACCCAGGTGATTGACACCCAGATCTAAGTAGTGGGTCAGCCTAGCCTGGGGTGAGGGTCCCCACTGCAAGTCCCACCCCCCCGTCCATTACTGTGTCCTCACTGTTTCTGCACTCACCCATATGTGTGCATCGGGGCACGAATCCCACAGCTTTGTGCTGAGACGCTAGGTTCTTTGTCTGTCAATTAGAGCAGTTACAGACAACGGGTCTGACCTTCGGCGGGAATGTCCGTGGGAAGGCTTTCGGCAGAGGATCAGCACGCAAATGCTTGGTACTTCAATGAAGTGAACCTATCCCTCCTTGTGCTTAAGAGCTGGCACCCCTGCGTGGAGTGGCGGGACCTCTGGCTGGAAAAGGGAGCTGGAGTGCACGTGGGAGCCTGAGAAGGCAAAGGGACCAGATGGGCGTGTTTGCACACAACTTGCCCCAAGCAATACTGGGCCTGGCACCGGGGGGGATTGTTTGCAAAGTGGCGTAACAATGCTCCCATTCTGATGTGTAGTGTTTACCCCACTGTGTGCCGGCGGCAATGACCACACAAAGGGCAGGGCAGAATTGGGCTCATTGACCACGCGGGCTAAAAAGAGGGCAGGTTTGGGGGAGCCCCAGTGGCTGGCATGGGTGATGTTTCTGCAGCGTGGAGACTCCAGGGCAGGAGCTCACAGTGGGGCTGGGGGGCTTCTGGGTGCATCTGGGGGGGTGCATGTGGGACGGGGGAGCCCTGCATGCTGGGGACTGCATGCTAGGGGGAAGAAGCGGGTACCCGAGGGCCTGTACGGTGCAAGGAAAGAGGCAGGAGGGGCTGCTGCTGCTCTGAGGGGGCCTGGTGGGGGGAGAGGCTGCTGTTGCATGTTCCTGATTGCCAGATTAGTGCCCCAGGGGCCAGTGGAGGGAAAGGGCAGCGTGGTGGGGCCCTGGTGTATGGGACAGGCCAGCGCCGTGGGGCCTCTTTCTGAAGTGGGCCATTCCTCTCACCTCCTTTGTGTTGGAGGAAATATTTGCTTCCTCTGTTCCAATGCTTTGCTTCTCTCAATAGCTACCAGATGTGGGGCCCATGCGCTTCCAATTAGCCTGGCAGCGCAGGCTCAGGACCGCATTCTCTCCCCGCTCAGCGGCTGGATCTTGGCAGGGCCGGGTTTACTGTGGGAACTGGCTGTGCCCACAGTTATTTAGCTTGTCAGGGAGCAGGATACGGGAGGGTAGCTAAAGGAAGCAAACTCTGCTTTTGGGACAGGGTCCTGACTGTATGGCAGGGGCCCTGGGTGCAGGAAGGAGTTGATCCCGTGCAGAGGTGCTTGCACTGATGAAACGCCCAGTGTGGCGTGTGACCAGTGTCAGCCCCATAACGGGTCTCCGCAGCCAGCCTCCGTTACGGGATTGCACCGGTGTGACTATAGGCATGCAGTTACCCCCCATGTGAATATCCTTCATGTAGAGAAAAGCAGCCTAGGCTGTAATACAGTGCTTTGGGAGCCTCCTGCCGGGTGGGGGGGTGGGAAGAGGGAAGCATTACACAGGGGTACATGTAGGTCAGTGGCCACAAGGTCTAGGAGCTAAGCCCAGAGAACTGAAAGTTAGTTGGGTCTTTTAATACAGTGATTTCCAACCTGTGGGCCACGGACACTTGGGGGTCCGCAGAGTACGTCTAAGGGGTCTTGAAATTAGGCAAAGGTTTCTAACCATCAGTGAAGTTCTGGAACAGCCTCCCAAGGGGAGCACTGGGGACAGGAAACCTAACTTGCTTCAAACTGAGCTTGATAAGTTTCCGAAGGGGAAGGTATGATGAGACTGCCTCCAACGGCATGTGGCCAGTCTGTGACTGCTAGCAGCAAATATCTCCAGTGGCTGGTGATAGGGCACTAGATGGGGAGGCCTCCGCGTCACTGCAGAGAATTCTTTCCCAGTGCTAGGCTGTTGGGTCTTGCCCACATGCTTAGGGTCTAACTGATCACCATATTCGGGGTCAGGAAGGAATTTTCCTCGGGTCAGATTGGCCGAGACCCTGGGGGTGTTTCGCCTTCCTCTGCAGGATGGGGCACGGGTCCCTTGCACGTTTAGAGTAGTGTAAATGGTGGGTTCTCTGTAACTTGAAGTCTTTAAACCATGATTTGAGGACTTCAGTAACTCAGCCAGAGGTTAGGGGTCTATTACAGGAGTGGGTGGGTGAGGTTCTGTGGCCCACGATGTGTAGGAGGTCCAACTATATGATCACAAGGGTCCCTTCTGACCTTAAAGCCTTTGAATCTGTGGGGCTGCGAAAGGTGGCTATTACTACAGAACAGTGGCTTTGAACCTGTGGTCCATGGAACCCAGGGGGGCCACAGACTATGTCTGAGATTTCCAAAGGGATCTGCACCTCCTTTGGAAATTTTTTAGGGGGGTCCGCCCATGAAAAAGGGTTTTAAGACTAGCTCTGCAGAGGGGCTGCCTAGCCTCTGTCCCCGAGTCTTTCGAGAATGTCGAGCGAGTAGATGTGTCCCCATGCCTGCTTACTGTGATCAGTGCATGGTCCCAAGTGTGGGGAACCCAGGGGGCTCCATTTGCACAAGGCATGGCCCTAAATGGAAGGGCCCAGGGGACATCATAATGTCCTGACCATAGCATGCTCCTGAATGGGGAAGGCTTCTTGTAGCACATGGTACGGGCCTGAGGGGGCTCCAGACAAAGGAGAGTGGGTGCCACAAGCAGCAGTGGTTCAATACATGGTCCAGGGTGGGCTGGACCAAGCAGCACGCGGGACAGTCCTGGCTGGAGGCGTGTTGGTGGCCCAACCGCTGTGCTGTGGCCCAAGGACGGGGAGGTGGACTGGCTCAGCACCCACCAAGGCTGGGTCCCATGAACTCTGGCGCACAGCTCCCTGGGCCCGTGGCACTCTGGGGGGCAGCTGGCAACGGTGGGGCCGCTTCAGGTCTGTAGAAAAGTGGAGGTTGTATTGGAGGAAAAGGACTAAGATGGCAATGAATGATACCAGCGGGAAAGCGTCTCTGGGCGCACCAAGGGCCATAGTCTGCCTGGCCCTCGCCAGTTTCCAACTGGGCATTTCCAACTGGGCTGAGCGGCATTACTGGCTCCTCCACTAACCCCTGGCATGGGGGGGAAGGAAGGTGCCCTCTGACGTTTCCTGCTGGTTAGCTCCTTGGAGGCCGTAGTCAGCCCGAATAGATTAGGGCACCTCACGGCGTAGGGCTGGCTTAGGACTCAGATCAACCAGTTCCTTCCATATTGGCTGCAGCCAGCATATACCGAGGACAGCCGAAGAGCTGGCCCTTGCTGCTGTTACACTCAGTCGTGCCGCCAGTGTGCGTCGTCCCACTGATTGACATGGCATCCTGGCAAAACGAGGCCCTGCTCAGCAGGACTAAAGGGGCAGGACTGGACTTTGCTATTCAGCTCAGTTCATTGCGCCTGGAAACGTTGGATGTGCCGCAGAGTTTTGCACGTGCGTTCGGCTGCTGGCTGGAAAGGTTGGACACACTCGGCTCAAGGCATATCAGCTCGGGCAGGTTAATTTCAAAAACTTCCTGGATGAGATTTGGGGCTGTCACACTGGAGACATGGGTTCCAGTCCCAGCCCTACCCGAAATGACCATATGCAACTTCTCCGTCATCTTCAGCTGCAAAAAGGGGTGAATGGGAGCTGTCTCCCCTAGGACAGAAACCTGAGGCCTTGGCTCATAGTATGTGCTTGAGCAATGCATAGAAATATTAACAGTTGGCAGTGGAAAAGGAGACTTGAGGACATGATCTTTGGGGTCCCCGAAATCCCTAAGTCGGGGGGCACTGTGTGGGAAGGGAGCTCACTCTGTCTCTCCCTCTTGGCTGGGAAGAAGCGTCTGCAGAGCGTAGGTCTGAGGCAAGCCTGTCCGATTGGCTTGCACAGAGCCGAAAAACTGCAGTAGCTTTGTAATGTTTCCATAGTGGAGGCTTTCCTTGGTGCTGGACAGCAGCGTTCAGTGGGGCTGAATAGCGACATGGGCTTCAGAGGTTCCTAGGTGTTAAAGTGAGATGGGACCAGTATGATCATGCAGCCTCACCTCCTGTATAACACAGGCCAGAGAACCTCACCCAGTGAGTCCTGACTGGATCCCAATAACTTCTGGTTTCACTGCAGAGTTACCTTGGACTCTAACTCACGTGTTTCCCCGAGACCCCCTGCCCGTCCACGCTCACCTGAGTTTCGTGGTGCCTTCAACCCAGGCTAACTGGCCCAGATGGGGATGTGGGTTAGAGCCCAGTAGCTGCGTTCATTTGAGCTGCTAACCTGTCTGCTTTATGGTGTGGATGCAAGCTAAACCCAGCTGGTGTTGATAGTTCTCCAGTGCTTTCCCACAATTCCCTCGAACGCCTAGAAGGAAAGATTCCTTCTCCCACAATTCAATGGGAAGGAATCAGAATCCGCTCACTGGAGCCCTGAATTCCTAGAGAGACACCTGGGGGAGAATGTGACCAGTGTAGACACAGTTACTGGAGCGTGGCAGCTCACCCCCAGGCTGAGCTAACACAGTGTGCAGCATCTGGTGTTGCTCAGCCTGAGTTAACTTTGCAGTGAAGCCCTATCCTTAGAGACACCCAGTCTTAATACAGTATAAAGCTCCCCCACAGCCCTCGGCATGTTCAGTTTGGATACTAACATTGCTATGTGGGGTAAGACAAGCATCTACGGCCACTTGGCTTTCAAAAATACATCTCTCTCCTGCAGGAGGAGAGACTCCGTGATCTTTGTGGTTTCTTCTTGCCTGACCATTTATGCATCTACGAGCGGGACACATTCAGATTGAGAATGCAAAAGGCTTGATGAATTCACTGGCTAGTCTGTAAGTACATGAAGGGAACGATCTAGGTTCCAATTTCACTTGGAAGTGATTTGAAATCTTCTTATGGAGATGTGTGCGTGCAAAACATTGCAGGAAAAATTCGTGCAGCAGCAGGGTTTAACCTCAGGAAAAGCAGTTGCAATGGCGTAACTGTCTGAATACCAGGAGCAGAATATAGCATTTCTCTGCAGACAGGAGTCTTTACAGTATGCAGTTTTACTGGCCAGCTAACAATCCTCTGAATCAAAAAACATGTTGTTTCAGCATATGCCCAAAATATGGATTCTACCATTGTAACTGATACTATCTTCTCTTACTGACAACTGGCTACAAGTTCAAAAGATAAAGGTGTGGTGAGCTGTGTCAAATAGACATGCTCTAAAAATAAAGGAACCCTGTTACAGTTGGCAGTGTGCCTCTCAACTTCCAAATGGGCCCAATTATGACACCAGCAATCAAAACGTGGGACAAATGACCAAAGTGAAGTGTGCAATGTGTTTTGCTGTGTCATACAACTGACAGTTGTAATGGTTTTTAACTCACAAATTATTTGACAGGATGTTTTCTGATGGGATTAAATAAATTAGTTTTTAAAAAAGAACATTGGAAAAACCAATTTTAGCATGTGCAGCCACCCATACTGGTCATCGTCAGGATTTTCAGAGCCCGAGCACCAACCTCTACCACAAGAACGATGAGTAACTGCATCTGACGAAGCGGGTTGTAGCCCACGAAAGCTTATGCTTGCAGAAATTTGTTAGTCTTGAAAATGCTACAGGACTCTCATTATTTTCGCTATCCTCTGTGTCAATCGACCACTAGAGGGGGATTTGACACACATTTTGCCAGCGTATTACAAAATGCTTGCAAGACAGCGGTAAAATATTGGCGAGCAGGAGTCCCGCCCTCTATCCCTGGCTTAGGAGGAGATTGGTTGGCAGTAGTGAGAGACAGGATATTACCCAGTTGGAAAGGCAATGTGGCTGAGTAGCTAAGAATTAGAGCCGTAAGGTGCGGGAGGTAATATCCTTTACTGGACCAGCTTCTGCTGGTGAGCGAGACAAATGTTCAAGCTTGCACAGAGGCCTTTGTCCAGACCTGAAGAAGCTCGAAAGCTTGTCTCGCTCACCAACAGAAGATGGGCCATAAAAGACATTCCCTCACCCACCTTGTCTCTCTCCTACCCTGGGCCTGACAGGCCTACAGCAGAACTGCAAATATCGAAGACGTAGGCATGTCAGAGACGTGGGGCTGCATTCACAAATCGACTTCAGTGCCTTTGGTCCAGCATTTAGGCACCACTGATGTTCACAAAACCACCGCTCAGCTGCTGCCTGACCCTATAGACACCTCAAGTCCCTAGACACCTCAGGTTCCACTGGTAAAGTCCCGAAGGCACATAAATGTCTTCTGCTGGGCATGCACACAGCCATCTTTGTGCTGATGCTGCTGAGATGTTCCAGGTGTAAGCCCCTGTGTGTCCCCTCCTCCCTGGGACCTGGTCTTGTAGCTGTGCTCATAGGCAGCCCACCCGAACACCTGTTGCATTGAAACCTCTACAGCATGAAGCCAGAGGTGGGGAGGGGGTTGCTCCCCTTCTTCTTAATCATTGGCTCACTCCTGCTGCATATGGGAGCCACCTGTTCAAATCCCCACTTTGCCTGAATTAGTCCAGGGGCTTAGATTCATGGAGTCCAAGGCCAGAAGGGATTATTTGGAACAGCTTAGCTGACCTCCTGTATAGCACAGGCCAGAGACTGTCCCCAAAATAATTCCTAGAGCAGAGCTTTTAGAAACACATCCGATCTTGGTTTAAAAATGAGCAGTGATGGAGAATCTACCATGACCTTTGATAAATTGTTGCAGTGGTTACTGACCTTCAGCGTGAAAATGTTATGCCTTATTTCCTGTTGGTATTTGTTTAGCTTCAGCTTCTAGTCATTGGAGCATGTTACATCTTTGGTGCTAGATAGAAGGGCCCATTATTTATTCCCCGTGTAGGTACTGACAGACTATGATCAAGTCACCCCTTAACTTTCTCTTTGTTAAGCTGAATAGATTGAGCACCTTGAATCTATCACTATATGGCAAGTTTTCTAGTCCTTTAATCATTCCCATGGCTCTTCTCTGCACCCTCTCCAGTTTACCGACATCCTTCTTGAATTGTGGACCCCAAAACAGGACATAGCGTTTCAGCAGCTGTTGTACCAGAGCTAAATACAGAGGTGAAATACTCCCTGGGGTATAAGAAAGTGACAGCTGCTCCTCAGGTTTTTTCCCACCCCCAGTGAGGAAGGATTGATCTGGTTTAGGCACCTAATTCCATGGCTGAGAATCCTGAGCAGAAATAGGCTCTGGCACTGATCTAGTTGGATGCCCCCTCTTGCTCACTCATCAGACAGCTGTGAGAGAACCAGCTGCTGGATTCCTACGTCTCCTGTTCAGTTCTGGTGCCTACAATTCAAGAAGGATGTTGATAGAAGAGCCATGAGAATGATGGAAGGATTAGGAAACCTGCCTTGAAGTGAGCTACTCAAGGTGCTCAATCGGTTAGCATGACGCTCTTAAATGAACGCTATCACATTGGTAAACCTAATACAAGCGAAACTTATTCCATTTTCATACAGCTGCAATGAACTATCTACCCTGGATATTGTTATGGGTGGAGTTAAACCTTGCTGTAATGGATTGGGTTTAAAGGGCACTGAAACTGATGAGTGTAAACGTTGCCCTTCATTGAAGATAGCTGTAAGACACGGTTAAGGAGCCCCACGTAAAATAAGTCATAATGGTGTCTGCCTGGAAACGAGCACCGAAAAGGTGGTGTGTGTGTGTGCGTATGCGTGTGCGCGCACCAGCTGATGTGCAACCAGAAACCAAGAGCACACATGGAGAGACCCACAGGGGGACACAGGCACAGAAGCAGAAAAAGAAAGCCACGTAGCAGCCTGGAAGCATTGTATGGCTCTGGGAGAAGCCTACAGACTAGTTCAGGGTGGGAGGTAGGAAAGCCACTCAGGCCAAAAGTGGTAGCAATATTCTATTAAGAGACAGCATTGTAGTCCCAGACTCCAAGATTAAGAGAGTGTCATTCAAACTGAACACATTTTGTGCAGTAAGTTATTTCCCCTAACATGGTCTTAGGTGTTGAACTACCAATCAGCAATGTTACCGCACAGGCAGTGGATAAAACTAGATATGGGTCTGGTTGGATTTAGATCATGACTGAGAATGACCCATTGTACCCCACCTTTAAGCACAGAGATTTCATCATCCGCCTTTGGAAGGACACACGAGGCAATCTGCATGTTATGGATATCCCTTTGAAGTGCTTACATTAGTTTGAGCAATTTCATTGAAAAATTCTTTGCAAACTATGGATTCATACACATCAGGGCTTCCCCAAAATGCCCACAGACTAATGGAAAGAAAAAGTCTTTTCATCATTACTTGAAAAAACATCCAAAGAACTGGAAAAGTTGCCAAAAATCCTAATGGCCCTGATCAACGGTGTATAGCGCTCCAGGAGGAACCCCTGTAAGCCCTGTGGCTGCCTTGTGACTTTCTATGCCTCGCCTTCAAACTCCAGATAATGGACAATGTGCATTAACAGCATCAAGTGCAGAAAGAAAAGATTAAACAAGATGTTGCTCGTGGACCTAGATGATTCGCCAGTTGGAGATCACATCCCCTAGTGCCAGAACCGCTGAGCTGAACTCGGCCTCCAAAAAGGAGCAACGCGTCATCAGAAACATGTCCAACTTTGTGCTCATCTTTTGAGTCATGAAGCTGAGCACCTGAGCCTGCATCCGAAGGCCCCCTCACAAGTGATTTCTGACAGTAATCCAGATGCTCTGATGCCACGGGAGGAGATGAGAATGCACAACCATTTTAGTTCTTATTCAGCAGCTGGACTTCGCATTTCGGACATGGGAGAGACTTGGGTTTGGGCCACTGGTAGGCGTGGAAGAGTTGTGAAAAGGCCTATTTGATTTAATGATGGGGTCAATCAGCTCCCCACCCACCTGAAAATAAGGAATGGGACGTACTGCCACCTTGAGGATGCTGCATGTCTCAGAGAGCGTGCAGAGGTGGGAGGAAATAGGCTAGAGCAACTCCCAGTTACACAAAGCCTTATTCTCAGTTATCCCGGCCCGGTGCTTGAGTGAGGAAGAAAGGGAATGGCAGCTGTTTTTAGGGTGAGTTCAAGCTACCTTATTCTCTCTTTTCTCGGGCTGTGGAGGTGCCTGCCTAGCCCCCAGTGTAAATTAGAGCAGCCTCAGGGACTGCTCCAACTTACACTTCTCTTTCTATGTGGTCCCTGGGAAGTAGAGAATATCCACTGGCCACCCCTCATACGTCCCCAGCTCAGCGCCCCCATGCCAAGAGCTGGGAGCAGGAAGAGTGCCGAGCACTTACCCAGCTCATCACTACAGGGGGAATTTGCAGCAGGTTGTTCACCCCCATTTTAAGGCCTCTTTTACAGTGCCAGAAAAGGGCCGCCGTGGAACTGGGAATCAGGATTGCAGCATGTAGGGATTCTCTCTTTCTGGTTTAATCTCCTCCGCTGTGGATGTAATAGTTAAATGCAAACATTTCCCTGAAACCTGAGACTCCCTGCTTCTTTGAGAGTCCAACAGTAAGCACAGGGGGCCAAACCCTCTAGTGGTGTAAGTGGGCAGAGCGCCACTGGTTTACCAGCCCACCCTCTGGTGTCTCAGCCCCTTTGCACCGCTGCTTCTTGCCCGGTAGAGAGCTCACGCCTTCAGGTCTCCGAGTTAAAGCCAATTGACCGGGAGTCGGGGAAGCCGCTGCGGATTGTCACTCGAGGACAAGGAGTCCATTCATGGCTGCCTCACAGGCCGGGTTGTGTGGAGGGCTCTGTTGCCCCTGTATCCTGTGCACTCTGGAGAGCGAGGGGCCAGGCGTGAGCAGCAGCTCAAGCCGATCATGTGGCTCCTAATGAAATCCAGACGCTGTGATGACATAGGGCTGGGATTTGGGCTTCCATGCAGACTAAACAAGCAAAGGCGTTTTATATGTTGTGCTGTAGCCAGGAGAGCACAGGCAAATATAAATCAGGAGTGGGAACACAGACACTCATTCTCTGCCTTAGCGTGTGTCTTTCTAATTGCCCCTTCTCAGTAGCCCAGGTTAGTGGATGAGAGGCAAATGCAGATCAAGGCAAATATTAGCAAAATATCTTCTCAGCTATATTTTACAGGGCTGCAAATGAATTCTGCCTCTGGTACCCATTTATAGACCCTGATTTGCATTAATCAGTTTGCTGTTTGTTAAGTGTTAGCAGAATAGTGCATGCAAACAACTTTCCATCCCCGAGGTGTTTGTGAACTCTACTTTGATTGGCTCATTACAGGAGGGGTATGAATTGTCTTGTAAGTTTCCGAGTATTGCTTCTTTTTCCTAATTGGATGATAGGAGCCTTTAAAAAAAAGCAGAAGAAAAAGGAAGAGTGACTTCTACATTGTCTGGTACGAATGTGACAACACCTGAAGCCTTTGTCATTCATTTCATGAATTAAACGGTCTTGTCCCAATGTTGGTGCACAACTGATCAGACGACTTCGTAAATATCAGCCCCTGGCTCCAGCAGCTTCATGTGAAGACTGCTGCTCAAAGCACTGCATCCTCCCGAGATTCCTGACACCCTCCTTGGTGAAGTGTCTCTGTTCTACAAAAGCTTCGTCTACAGAAACAAAAGACATTTCGTTTCCTGAGTGCAGGGGGTAAGCCCACCCCAGCGGGGACGTTTGGGAGGTAAATGGGGCACCCTTGCAGTGCAGTCTACCATATTGGGGTCCTCTCAGCCTTGGGTCCATGGATCCGAGCTGGTCAGCTGCCTCAAGCGCTGGGGAAATGCAGCCTAGCAGCCAGAGCCAGTAGCTGCCCTTGGGGCAGGCAAGCAGGGCAGGGGTTTGCACACCTCTGTAGCCTGAGATTCAGGTAGGAGGTTGCTGTCACCCCAAGGGGAGTGGCAGGGGGTTTTAGGGTACAGAGCCCCCCCCCCAAATTCACCACATCCCAGCCCAGGACCCTGGTCACCACCCTAGTCAGCAGGGATCCCACCATAACATGGTGACCTATCTCAGGCAGGAGATACCGCTCACACCATCTCCCTGGGCTACTTCCTACCATGTCTCTGGACGCTGTTGTTTGGGTCTCAATGGGGCCTTCAGGTTCCCTGGCTCCAGACAGTCTGCCAGGGGCAGCGAATCTCCATCTGGGTCTCTCCCAGACCTCTAGTTCTGTCAGCTGGGGGTTGAAGCGGCTCCCTGCTTGGCACCTCCACCAAGCATCCTTCCTCCTCAGTGTCCTGCCTGGAATGAGCTGGGCTGCTCCCTTTTATGCTAGGGCAGCAGTTGGAGCATGCCCAATAGAGTCTGGGGGGCGGGACTTCCGCTGCCCATAGTTGCATCTGACAAAGTGGGTTTCTGCCCACGAAAGCTTAAGCCCAAATAAATGTGTCAGTCTTTAAGGTGCCACAGGACTCTCATTGTTTTGCTGAGAACAGACTAACACGGCTACCCTTCTGGAACTGCCCAGATTTACAGAGAAGCCGTAGTTTTTACTCCTGCCGCCCAGCTCCGAAGGCAGCTTGCCACCCCAACTCCTTTGCTGCTGCTGGTGGCGGCGCTGTCTTAAGAGCTGGGCACCCAGCCGACAGTCACTGGTCTCCAGCCACCCAGCTCTGGAATGCTGGGAAAACTAACGTTCAGCATTTTCTTTTAATTGTGGAAAAACATGGATTTGAATGGGTTTTTTTATCAGAGCATTTGGAGGGGGGGAGGGGTTAATCGCAGAAACTAGGATCCCTGGTAATCAGGGCCTAACCTCTTAGGACTTGGTAGCTTAAAACCAGCTCTTTAAATCTCACCGAGAAGACAGCAAACTGCCAGTGCAGATTCTGGAAGCCGGGGTAACGTGCTCTCTGCACGGATCTCAGCTGCGTAATGGGTAGCCACCTTCTGCATTACTTTTAGCATCATCGTGGTTTCATGGTGTAGCTCCCTGCTGCATACGTTGTAGGAGTCTAATCATAAGGTGACAAAGGCCTGGTTAATTGTAGAGACGCCTCTGCATTTGAAAGATGAGCTACCCTTCTCACCAAGCAGAAAGGAGACAAGACAAGATCCACAGGATGTGTACCAACAGAGCCAAAGGTGGATGCACTTGATCAGCGGGAGACAGTTATAACCCCCACCAAATCTTTAGGTAGCTCCTCATTCTACAAACATCTTGTCTGGACTGGCTTGAGCCTCAACCAGCGAGTTTTCATCTCCCTCTCCCCTCCCGATCTGAGACAGACATTGCCTTAGTGATATCCAGGGCGTCCTGCACGCCACACCAGGTGGCAGGTTCTCTTGGTATTTGCAGCTCCTGAGTGCAGCAGATTGGAAATCCTGTGGCAGCGTCAAGTGAATTAAACAACAGAGTTTTTGTTGAATTAACGATGAAAAAGGTAAAGAGCAGCAAAAGGAAAAAGTGGGGAAAAAAAACCCCAAAACCCCAGCGTACCCTGCAGACATTGAAATTATTGCTTTGAGTGGCAAAAAGGAGGGGGCAAAAATAAAACTCACATTGTTTCTTTATATACCAACGGAATCAAAATGAAAATTGTTATTTGAATTGAAACAAAGGGAAACATTGAGTGTGTTTCATTTGGGAAACTGTCCCAGGAAAAACTGAAACATTTGGGACAAAAAATTTCAAATGGAAAATTTTTGTTTGACGTTTTTCCAGGGGCGAAAGCAGGTGTTTCTGACAAGCTCTAGAGCACAGGCTTGAAGCAGATTCCACAGCGGCAGAGTCGCAGACGGCAGAACCTTACATGCAGCAAGAGAGAGTCCTCTGGTAACGTCCCGCAGGCCTCCCATCTTCACCTGCTATTTCCCTATCTGTAAAACCAGGCTATTAACACTGACATGCATTGTACTCTTTCGTGATACCTGGCTAAGTATGTCAATGACTAAGTGACAATTCACCAGTAGCTGTTGTACTGAAACCTTTTATATAAAGTGAAGGCGTTGGCTTGACCCGTCACATTTTTGCTTAGAGCCACTTGAAAATACAAGCACCAACTTCTGTTGGTTATTACCATTTGTTTAGACTAAAATACGGCAGTAAGCTGAGCGCCGGGAACTCTGACGAGGTCGCAAGTTGCTACGGTGATGAACTTAGGAAAGATGAACTATAAACCATCTTTGACTGGGTCTTTGGGTGACCTGCTGACTGAGCCCATCTTGCTTTTGAACACAGCAACGGAGGAAACTCTTTCTTTTGAGGCCCAAAGGCAAATCTGGGGCTTGATGGAAGTCAAGAGTCACCGTTAGGATTGCAGGAGATTGCGGGTGGACTTTGGGGCCTTTCCTGTACCACTGGGGAGCCCCAAGGAGGCAGACAGAGCCTCCATGCATCCCAGAGAAAAGTGGCAGGGGGCGGGGGAACTTGCTAGGGTTACTCTTCTCCTTCAGGTGGCCTTCTACTGTTGTGAATGGCCACGGGCCTCTCTTTTACTGCTGCATCCTGACTTGCTCCAGGCATGATGCTCCTGTCTTAGCGCTGTCTTGCTCTGCCTGAGCTGCACAAAAGGCCAGCGCTTGGCCCCTAACAACCCTAAACAGGCCTTTAAAACCTGAACGTGTATGTTGTCACCATTACAGACTAGCTGCCTGATGTGCATGTGCGCTGTCCTCCCCCACATCATCTCATGGACTAGACCAGTGGTTCTCAAACTTCTTTGATCAGTCCCCCCCTTCTTTGTGTTTCTAGTTATTTATGCCTCCCCCCACCACAAGTACACATACCACCACCCAGCTCTGAAGGCAGCGCTGTGCCGACAGCAGAGAAGTGACGTTCGCCTTCCTCTGCCGCATGGGGCACGGCCCGTAAATGGTGAATTCTCTCTAACCTGCAGTCTTTAAACCATGATTTGAGCACTTCAGCCAGAGGTTAGGGCTCTCGTTCTGGAGCAGGTGAAGTTCTGTGGCCTGCAGCACGCAGGAGATCAGACTAGATGATCATGGTGGTTCCATCTGACCTTTGAGTCTATGCGTCAATATCACTTTTCACAGCACACTTAGTGCACCATTGCCACCCTTTACCTCTGCACTGCGGCTGCCACCCTGGGGTTGACAGCAGGAATTCCACCACCTCCAGGGGAGGGACTGGGGAGATGTGGAGGTGGAAGGAGAACCTGAGCCCAGCTTGCCTCCCAGTGAGGGATGGGGAGAGGGGAAAGGAGAGCCCAGGGGTGGCTCCGGCTGTCTCTTTATCCCAGCTTTCCTGGTGCATGCAGTCCAAACGCATTAAATTGGCTTGTTTGCCGGCACTGATATCTGATGTCATCCTTTAAAACTCTCTTGAGAACCCATCCGGTCTTGGGGATTTTCCTGCTGGCATTGAGTCAGTCACTTCCAGAACCTCCTCTTCCTCTATCGGTCTATCAGCTGGTCCTGAGTTAACCTGAGCATGTTGGCCTGATTAATATATTTCATACTGTTCCCCACAGGCTTTTTATAGATGGAAGTGTAAAGATTTGTATAAAGCCGCCTAATTTCTTCAACAATCTCTCTGCTTTTAAAGTTTACTTCTTTTATTTGTATTTTTAGTGCCTGTATTTTACTCTTTTCCTTCTCTTCTCTTTATCTAATAGCCTTATTTCCCCTTCATAATACTTCTATTTCAGCCACCTAAAGCTGTCTTCAGGTTTCTTTGTAAATATAGCTTTTAGTGGTCCTCTTTGGAAGGAAAGGGGTTTAAATGCACTTCCCATTCGTTTATGCAAAGTTTGGAGTTTTTCAGGTGCCTTAAAATGTTAATTTTGCTTTTTCTGCTTTCCTCTCCCCCTTCTCCCCTAGACTAATTAGCTACCCACTAATTACTGCTTTATATGCATCCCAGTCAATGCTTTCAAATGTTTGCCCTTTATCATGAGGTGCTAATGATCAAGGAATGATCTATATACTTAAGAAACACCCAAACTTCACAACATTTCTTGTCACATATGCCATTACAAGCCTGTTCTAAAATCTCAGACTCACTTATTCTTAAATTTCCCACTATAGGTGACCCTTCTGCATGACCGCTACAAATATTCTGGTATAGATAGATCCAAATCAACCTCATTGATCTAGAAAAGAGCTGGGCCCTGCTAAATTATTATTCATTTTGTTTATTAAATCCTAGGAACCACAAAATTAAAATAACTCACTTTGTAGCCATCAAGTATGCTGTAATTATATGAAGGGTCCTGGGTGTGATAGAGACCGGATTCATTTAATTATATTCCTTTATTGCTATAACCCTGCAAAAAACAAGGGATCTGCCAAGATCCTTCACCTCCTTTCTCCTTTTCATGTTTGTCACCACTGGAGGCTGCCAACATCTACAGTATTGGCAACCCCAAATGTTCAAAAATCATGAGTCCGGCTCACCAAAAATCCTGAGATTGGCTTTAAAAGCATAAGATTATGTAAAAATAATAGATTTGCCGTTCTTTTTATTTGCCTTGTGCTTTCTGAGATGGTAGGAGGCCCTGGGGTATCATTTTGAACCTTTCTCCACAGCCACGAGGGCTAGACATTTATTTTGTCTTTAAAAATGAAGACTGGAATCCTCATATATCCACTTGACTCCAGGAGCTGGCGCTTTAGGAAAACATGAGACTCAGGACAAAATCATGAGAGCTGGTAACACTGCAGGACTTATGTCAATTCAGGCTGGTTTGCTCTTTTTTTATCGTCTTATGTGTTCTTAATTTCTGCCAAGCCTTTTGCAGGAAGCAAGATTAAGCCACCACCTTGTTTTGTTCTTGTTCGCATGTGCCTTTTAAAAACAAGAATTGCTGAGGTGGGGCGAAGCAAAGGGGAGCACAGAGCTTCTCTCTCTCAGGTCAGAGCAGACAGAGAGAGGCCGCCCAAGGCAGCCCCGCTGTGCAGAGCAAAATTCTTCACTCAGCAGCTGTAGACTGAGGGGAAGAGGGGAAGAACCAGGAGCCCCAAAGATCCAGCCAAGGTGAGCAAACGAGAGCAAGGACACCCCAAGCGTTGGTTTCATGCAGTATTACCAACTCCGAGTCATCCCCCCCGTTCCCCTAAATCATGAGCCTACCTTAAAAACCACAAGATTTAAAACCATAACAAGGTGGGGTCTGAGTACATTTGCTGGCTGGTCTTTGAACCTTTAAGACGGGGTTGTGCTTTCCAGCTTGGCTCTGCAGCCACGAGGGCAGGAGGGTCACTTTTCTAGTGGATGCGAGGGTCTACGCTCAGAGGACTCCAGGGGCAGGGCTTTAAGAGAAACCCCAAGTGTCCTGATCAAATTGAACGAGTGGCAATACTGTCAGGGAGCAGGCCAAGTGTCTACCCTAGCCCTGCCAACAGACAGCAAGAGGTGGCTGGAGAGCCAGAGCCCTAACATGGTAGGGAGAGAGCATCTCCCCAAGAGGAGACAGTTCCCCAAATACCTCAGCTGCTGGGCAGGGACGCTGGAGTGGACAGGAGGAACTGTGGCTGGTTCCCCTGGTGTATGACCAGAGCCCTCCCATGCTGGGGCAGCCCCCTTTGCAGCCCAGAAAGAAGCTGTAGAGTTACAGCCTTTGACTTCCTTACCAGCCTCTCTCCTCCATTAGGGGCAGGGATCTTCCACTCAGCGCCGAGGAGGCAGAGGGCGGGATGGGATGCTCCGAACCTGTTGGGAGGCAACTCCTGGGAGATGGGTGTTGCTGTTAAAGTGACAGGCCCCCACAGCACCCCCCCGCATATTGCAACAACAGGAAGGCGTGTGCAGAAGGCAGAGGACAAGGCAAAACTGGGTGGGACTGGAGAGGCCCCACAGGCCCAGATCCAGGGTTTCTATCTCAGGGACTGATCCAGTACGTGATTAGTGAGATAAAGCATGTCTTTGATTGTCATGCTATGGGACCCAGGGCACTCGGTCCCAAACAAAGGCACTCAGGGCTAGGGCCACAAAAGGACATAGGCATCTAAGTCCAACATGTAGGCACCAGGGAGATCCTCAAAACCCGCACTCAGTTCCCACCCTGGAGGTGCCTACACTCCCTAGGAGCCTAAATTTCCACCACTAAAATTCCCCAGGCACCCCCAGCTACACTTGCCACCCTGAATACAAACCTAGCAGAAAGCCTAGTCGCCTATTCGAGCTGCTAGCCTGCCTTGCCACTCGCACCGCCGCCGCTGCACTGCTATTAATTAGCACGCTAAACTGACCAGAACTAGTGTGGCTATGTCCCCTTGGACTGCAGATTAGACCTCCACGCAAGTGTAGACAGAACCTACATCTCTTCAAGGGCGGGGCTTAGGCCACACCTCTCTTCTCGGCATTTCCTACTGGCTAGTTTAGGCAGCGCCCTGCATGGCGGGCTGGTTTCTGTGTGTGCCATTCTGAGGTTCTAACTTTCCCCCTGATCGTGTAAGGAGACTGGGTTCCTAACTCAGGACTGTGGATCCCACAGGGTGCCAAGGGGCTGAAATGTCCCTTTGAGGAGGTAGCCCTTAGACACAAGCACTCACAGATGCCATGGCCAGAAGGACATCCACAGCTGACTCCTGGGACCCTTCCATTTCCCAGGACCCTCGAGCCTGGGCTCCAGTCATCTACCCTGCAATTCAATGGCCCTGCGAGCCCGGGGCAGTTGGCAAGGGCCAGCTGGGGAGTTTTAATTGCAGCGTAGACCTACCTTAAATATCTTTGTGGATCTGGACCCCGGGTTCTGCCCCTCTCCTTTACGTTCCCTACTGGCTAGCGCACGCACCTCCCTGCTCAGCTGCTGTGGATCCCTTTCGGTCTTTCCCCCTACAACGCCTCGGTGCCTGACTTGCTCTTGTGAATTCCACTAACAGACAAAGGGCCTAGGACCTTGCAACGGCACCGTCTTCTCTGTGGCGCTAGCTGTAGGGACCAAACGTTGGAAGGTTTCTAGGCTCCTGCCGCAGTTGCTAGGCAGTGAGGTTGCCAGAAATGCCTAAACTCCTGTTGAAATCAATGAGGTTTAGGAGCTTTGACACTTCTGCAAATCCCACTGGTGTCTAAAAGCAGCTAGAGGCCCTTTATACCTTTACAAATCTGTGCCTTCGGCCTTGTGAGCTTCTTGGCTAGACTCTTCTGCCAAGAAAGCCAGCCCATGAGTCTCTGGAGGGTGGAGAGCACGTTGTGTCCACGGCCTCCCCAATTATCCCAGGGTCTTGGGGGCTAGTTCAAGCTCTGCTACTTTGGTGAGATTGCGAAAGGCCCACAGAAGCTAATACAAACCAATCCACCTGGCCCAGATCACGCCGTTGACGTTCCTCTGCTTCATGGAGCCGCTGAAGCTGTGGTGTATGTGCATGGCAGGAATGGCAACATCTCACTCTTTTATGTTCTGGAGGGAGGGTGGATGCAACCCCGGTGTTTCCCCACACTGCTGCCCTTATCCAAGGGCTACGGCCTTCCCACGGCACCTCAGGAGGGCTTCACGGACTCGTACAAATGTATCGCAATTTTGCGCTTCTGGCCCCTGCTGCAGTCGCTCTCATGGAAAGCTCCTACCATCAATAATATGGGGGAAACAAAGCATGAGCGAATGCCTGGTTGCCTAGGGGAAGATGTACTGAGACGCCAGTCGGGAGATCCTGACTCTTTCACTAGATCCCTAGTTCTTTCACTGCCAGCTGGTCATATATATATGTTCCCCTTCTTATTAACCAAGGCCTCATCTGTTGCCTGAGGGGAGATAACAATAACCCATCTATTCTGCAGCTAAGAAACCGGAGAGCTTGCTCCAGGTCAGTATTGGTAGCAATGGAGGTGGCACGCAGGTCTCTAAATGACAGATCCAAAATCTCCTCCCCTTTGCAGCACGGCCTTTCAGAAGGAATATGCCACATTATGTGCTTGTGCAACCCATGCTGTGTCGCTCTGTGTCACGCACCAATGTCTATGTTGCATATAGAGATTTCTGACTGCTCCAAGCTAACAGCTGGTTCTGCTGCCTGTAATGCCTGTGGGCGCTCCACTTCAGATGCACGTGCACTTCTGGAGCCCTCAATCTAGCGCGTTCTAGCTAGCTGGGCCCGTTTGGCCCGAGCACGCGCCCTATGCCTCCTCAGGGCAGATACCGAGGCTATATAACAGCGTTCAGGCAAAATGCTCTCAGTTCCTTCTCCCCCGCCTCAGCCTGAGACAGAACCCTAGCATGTCCGCCTAGAGGGCTCGGCCACCTGGTTTTTTTCTTGCACTTAGACAGTTACGGCTTATAGTTGTTTAGTACCGTTAGTTAGTTTTCAGGTGAGCGGACAGGTTTATGATTTTACATCCAGAGGTTCAGGATCCCAGCCCCGCTGGGGACCCGGAGAGGAGCGTTGTCACACGTCTCTCCTGTCTGTAACCAGAAATGGGTTTGGGGCATGGAATGGCTCGGCTCATTTGAAAATTCTGGCTCACCTGAATTTTTGGGGTGTGGCTCATGATGTTGGAAGCTTTAGGTTGGCAATACAGGGCCGGCGCCATTTCCCTTTGATTTTCTTCCTCTTTTCGGCATGGGGCTTTTTTTGTGCATGGAGGACTATCAGGGGCTAGGCCGTGGGCAGAGAGGGTACAGCCCGCCCTGCGTTCTCAGAGACGCAGCTTCTGGGTCAATCCAACCCGCTCAGAGGCCCTGATAATGCTAATAGCTTATTATATCATTTCCTTAGTGCTCTGCTCACTGTGCCTTGCTGAAAGGCAGCCACCTTGGGGGTGGAGGAGGGCAGCCATTTAATACAGAGGTGTTAGGAGGGGACTTGGTGTGCGTCATGGAGGAGTTTGGATATTAAGGTCTCTTCTGAAGGTGCGCGCCTCCCTCCTGCAATCGGCAAGGAACTCCAGGTCCCCTGCGGAGGGAGGAGGGCTGGGTCCCGGGGCAGGGTGTTCCCCCACTAAGCATGCCAATCAAACCAAAGGCGCCCCACGTGCGCATTAATGCAGACCAGGCGGCGGGCAGGGGTGGAGAAAGCGCCGAAGAGAAGAAATACACTTTTATTAGGAAAGCTTTCTGCAGATGTGCCAAACTCTGTCGTACCACTCACGCCAGACAACTCCAGTGGGTTGGACCCCCTAAACCGGGACAGCCTCTCCGAACGGCGTCCGGCTGTCAGGCCATAAATAGTCCTTTCCTCACAGCCAGCAGCAACATCCTCAGACACCGGAGGGGACGTCAGTCGAAACCAGCTCGACCCCACGCTGACCGACGCAGCGTGCCTGCGGAGGACGGGGACGCCCGGGGGGGGGGGGGGGGGGGCGGGGAGGGGCGTTTACATCTCCAGAAGAGAAAAAGCTACATGGCAAGGAAGAAACACAAACTAAACACAAGACTGTGATCCACCGCTCTGGATCACGGGGGCTTTGCAGTCGAATCCTCTCTGCCACAGCCACCTGCGTGGTGGACGGCACAGGGCCCAAGTCCTTTCCTTGGCCTTGGGCGCACGGCTAGCAACAAGGGAAAGCTGGCATGGCCCTTGTCCGCCCCTCTAATACACGGAACAAGAGCTTGGCCTCTGGCTGCCATTCGCCAATGTGAATGCGACAGACCGGACTAGAATACGGGAAGCAAGCTAATCCGTCACTGCAGGACACAGCACGGGGATTTCTAGCAAACAAGCACTGCTTATGCAACCAATAATACCGCTACAAAATGACGAGGGCCCAGCTCAGAGCCTCATGCAACCTCCGCCCAAAACTCAGGGCAGGGCAGTGCCACCCTGGCAACCCGTCCACGGAAAGGGAGCTCCGGCCGGTCCCTCTCCCTGCAAAAGAAACACAGGACGTGAGCTGCTCCGGCCCCCGGCCCCACGGGGAGAAGGAACATCGGGGAGGGCACAGCGCAGCTGGGAGGAGGGCATCTCTGATGGACAAAGAGTCCGCGGCCCCAGTGCAGGACAGAGATGGCTCGGAGGCTTCTCTGGAACCCACTTCCCAGTTCAGCCTCCATTTCCACTGGCCCTTGGTGCAGACTTGCTGAGAACAGAGAGGCTTCCTCTGCCCTCCAATGCTTGTCTGGTGCAGGACCAGGCCGGCACCCGGGGCCCACGGGTCTCCTCTACTGCACTGTCTGAGGGGGCATGATGGCTGCTTTGGGCTGCTCCAAGGTGGCTTCTCTGCTCTTCTTCCGCGGGGGCTTTTTAATGGGTGTTTTCTTGCTGGCCTGGTCAGCCAGGGGTGCGCGCTCCTGGCTGCCGCTGCTGGAGTTTTGCTTCTCTGCCCTTTTGGCCTCACTGACCGTGGTCTCCGCCCCGGGGCTGATCAGTTTCTGCAAGCTGGGGGAGGTTGGCAGCACGGGCTTGCTGGCTTTCTGGCTGCTGCTGGTGGCCACGGAGCGCTTGGCTTTCTGCGGTGGGGTGGGCTTCTCCCTCTGGGACGGTAAGGGACTCACCCCGTTCTGCCTGGTGCTGCCATCAACCTTGTTGAGGCTTTGAGTCTTTTCCTTCAGTTGAGCAGCCAGTAAAGTGGCTGCCTCCGAAGACAAATGGGGGTGGATGGTCTCAGAGCGTGGCTTGCTGGGACCAGGGCTCCGGGGGGCCTCTTTGCCTTCCCCTCCTTTCCTGTCTGGGTGGTAGTTTCCTATTTTTTTTAGGGCATTTTGGACAGCCCCGTTGATGTTCTCCATCTGCTCCGAACTGGCCTTGGTCTTCTGCTTGGGCTTGGATGGCGACTGGGGCTCCCCGGAGACGGAGGCTTTGCCCTCTGGGAAGCTCGGCTCTTTCGGAGGTTTCGGGGCCTTCTCTTTGCTCCGCATGCTGCCCTTATCATCGGCTTTTCCATGGAGACCAGCTGAAGTCTCACTCGGGCTTCTCTTTCGCTTGGCCAAGCCCTGACTGTGCTCGGAGCAATCAGGCTGCACGGCCGCTCTCTCGGGGGACCTGCTGGGGGCGGGTAGCGAGTTGGACTGGTTGGAGTTGTATTTCCCATGAATCCAGGACACTTTAGGCTTTGTGGAGGGATCGGGGGGAGGGGGTTTGGTTCTCTCAGGGGAGGGGGATTTCCCATTCACTCCCGGGTTTTTGGTGTCCGCTGTATTTTCATCTTCGTCCTTGGACTGCTTGGAGAGGCGGGCGATTTTGGCATAGAGGGCTCCGCTGGTGGAGCCGGAGCCGCAGGACGACCTTTCGCTGTCGGAGGATTTGAGCAGGGGCGTTTCGCTGCTGTCTGCTTGGAAGGCCTTGACGGAGCCCGTCTCCTTCAGGAAGGTGTACTCCCCGGCCTCCTCTGCGCTGATCGGGGGGGCCAGCTTCTCCACCAGGCTGCAAGTGGGGCCTTTCTCTTTGCTTTCACCCACACCCTCTGCAAAAGACAAAGCACAGATACATTACACTGCACCATGGTGCAGTGGAGACGGGATGGGGCACCAGAGCCCCACAGTGCAGGGATGGGAGGAAAGGCTTGGGACACCAGCTCTAATCAGGCAATATTTTATACCACCCCCATGTCCCTTCTGTTCCTGCTATTCACTGCCCTATGGGCCTTATACCCTCTCCCATAGCCCTCACATAACCCTCTGATACTCACTGCTCCATGGACCTTATATCCCTTCCCATAGTCCTGTTACGCCTTCCCCCCTACTCCTGGGGCCTGCTATACCTCCTCACCACACACACACACAGAGCAGAGCAGCCTCGTTTGCACGTGGGGGTTGGCTCTCTTGGAGGAGTTGGGTAGAGAACCTGGCACAATGGAACAGCCAGTAGACAGCTCAAGACCCCTCAGTACAACGGCAAGGCCACGTGCCGGAGGCTGACAAAGCTATAACGAGGGGCCAAGAAAACCACGGTGCTTCTGCGCCAAGAGCTTGCTGCGACATGGGCTGCCATGAGGTGATGCGCGTGGCCCTCCTACGGCTTGGCGTGGCGTCCAGGAGGCCTGGGCCCTGCGTCCCAGCGGGGAGGCTCTGCAGGACCGTGTCTATTCCGAGCAGAGACATTTGTTCTCTGGGTTGCTAAAACAACCCCGGCTGTTCTTTTCGAGCTGCTTGGGCATCGCAGGGGTGCCGGGGTGTTGGTTTTGTTGCTGTATTTTTGAAGGAGAAAGAATTGTCCCATAGGCTTGGGCGACCCACACAAAGCACTGCCGACACTTTGTCACTCCCCCCCTTGTGAAGGCCATGTAACCCCCTGCGGTGCCAGAGCAACAAAACAGAACCGGAGATTCCCAGGTTGATCAGCAGTGGCCGTGAATCATCCTGTCCGTGGACACCATCCGTCTCCTGGCTCTGCTCACCCTGCCCAATGTCCACTCACCCTCATGGGGTACGCAGTACACGGGTCCCTCATCGGTGGTGTCAAACGAGGAGAAAGAGCCCCGGGAGGACCAGGAGGGGGACGGCTGTTCCGCCACGGACGGCGGCTCAATGAAACTGCAGTTCATGGTGTTCTCCAGGTCATGGTGAGCCACTGCAATGGGAGAGAGTGGAGAGTTTAGGGCAGTGCTCTCACATCACCTCCCATGTGAGCTCCAGAGCCTTCCTTGTACAATCTCGGGGAAGAGAGACTCCCACTTCCGGAAAGCCAGTTCAGTTTCCAGAGAGCACCATTTCATCCGATCCAGAGCCATCCTGGCACTTCCAGTAGGGGCTGAGTAACAGGGAGGTTGGTTGAAATAATAATTAACAATAAAATAGTAAAACATCTAGATGATCATGTTATGGGTGGCCTCAAAAATGGAAACTCATACTTCCCCAATCTATTACAATGTTTGGAATGTGTCACTAAAATAGCTGCTAAAGGGGAAACCTGCTGACATAATTACTGGGGCTTTCGAAAAGCCTTTGACAAAGTCTCTCACATGCAAGTTTTAAGGAAACCAAGTCGTCATGAGTTGAGAGATAAACTATGGTTCTGGATCAGAAACTACGCTAAGGACAGAGAGCAAAGAGTAGGAATAAACGGTCGATTTTCAGCCTGTCAAGTTGTTAAGCGCAGGTGACGCAAGGCTCCATACCAGGTCCTCTGCAGTTTAATAGATTTATTAGTGGTCTGGAAATGGGGAGGGGAAACAGCGTAGTGGTAAAATCTGCAGATTACACAAAATTATATAGGTTAATCATGAGAGAACAATTGTGGATATTAATGATGTTAATGAATTTGTACATCAAATGCTCTCTCTCTTTCTCTCTATATATAAATGAAGCCCTGTATATTATGCTATTAAAATGAATACCCTTTCACCCAGTTTGGAATAGTGGGGGAAGAACAAGCTACCATTTGACACATGGAAATGTAACGGCTGGAATTATATCTGCAAAAAGTACTTCGGTATTGAGCTACTCTGGAGATCAGTGGGTGGGAGCCAGACAGAGCCAGTGTTAATGATTTACTGGCATATGCACAATAGCTAGAACTGGTTGAAAAGAAGAGAAACAATTATTGGAAAATTTCAAAATCAGAACAATATTTCATGTATTTGAATATTTTTGCCCAATATTCATTTAAATGCACGTTAATAAACGTCAGGAGAAATCATTTAAACTCCTCATATACCTCACTGGGTCCTTAATTCATAGATTTCTAGGTCAGAAGGGACCATGGTAGTCATCGAATCTGACCTCCTGTAAAACATAGGCCAGAGAATTTCCCCAAAGTAATTCCTAGAGCAGATCTTGTAGAAAAACATCCAATCTTGATTTAAAAACTGACCGTGATGGAGAATCTACCACAACTCTTGGTACATTGTTCCAATGGTTAACTGCTCTCACAGTTACAAATTTATACCTTATTTCCAGCCTGAATTTGTTCAGTTTCAACTTCCAGTAATAGGATTGTGTTGGGCTCTGCTAGGTCCATTATTAAGTATTTGTTCCCCATGTAGGTATTATAGCCTGTGGTCAAGTTGGCCCTTCTCTTCGTTAAGCTAAGCAGATCAAGCTCTTTGAGTCTATCGCTATAAGGCAGGTTTTCTAATCCTTTAATCAGTCCCGTGGCTCTTTCCTGAACCCTCTCCAATTTATCAGCATCCTTCTTGAATTGTGGGCACCAAAACTGGACATTCCAGTGCCAAATAAAAAGGTAAAATAAAGGTCAGAAGAAGACCTGGGCATTGTTGTGGAGATCTCTGCTCCACATGCACAAGTGATCAAGAAAACAAATGAAACATTTTGGTGCATAAGGACTGGCATGGAGAATAAACCTGAAAATCTTGGACAAAAATGATTAGAGGTATGGAAAATGTGCCAGATAAGGGGAGAGTAAAATGACAGGGATTGTTTGGAAAGGAGAAAAATAAGATGAGACAATACAAATATATCAAATATACCAAATAAAAAAGAGAAGGTAGGTAAGGAACTTCTAGCCAACCTGCTTCAGAATAAAAGAAAAAGGGCAACTGAAAGGCAAAATATTTTAAACAGGGGAACAACAATACCTTCTTCACACAGTGCACAATTACCCTGCAGAATTCACTGTAACAAGGCATCATTGAGGTCGAGAGGTGAGCAGGATTCAGAAAAGGAATGGATGTTTATCTGGACAACCAAAACATCTCAGATAACCGTAGACAGAATAAAACCAGAGAAACGCAACGTCCCACAGCTTTGGAGGAAAGGCAAATCCTCCTATTTCAGGGCAGAACCTAGCCCTAACTGATGGGGGTCAGGAGCGAAATACCCGTGGGGATGATGTACCCCATAATTGCCAACTGCAAGAGTTCTTGCCACTTTCTCTGAAGCAGCTGAACAGCGCATGAGCGCAAAGCCTCAAACCTGCTCTTCGAAGAGCGAATGGCTGTAGAAAGCAGCTCCCCAGAGCGCAACCCAGGAGTAGCCGGCTGAGTGACAGAAAGTGCACTGCAGAGCGGAGAGTGGCCCTGCCTTGGGAGTGAGCCAGCAAGCTCTGCGGTGCCCGCTCCAGAACAGGAGGTTGCTGGGCAGAACAAACCTGCAGGAAGCAGTGTTTCCTGCAGCTGTTTGGCGCACACATCTGGCCCTGGTGACTTGTCAGATGAATCACAGGCTGATTGTGGCTGGGAGAAATCTGGCCACTCCTGATGGCCTCCTTCTACGCTGCTGGAGAGTCGGCCACTAAAACTCAGGCTGGATTCCTGCGTAGGCTCAAAGAATACAGCATCACTGCAGCTTCCCCACTCACCCGAGGCAATTTCCTGCTGTTGCTCTCAGGAAGCGTTAGAGGTTTCACCCAAAGATCATCCATGTGGCAAACGCCGGGGGGGGACACCCTGCTACATATTCAGCCCGAGCATCTTGCGCCTGTCAGCTCTCGAGAGCCAACGGCTCAGCTTGGGCAAGTATGTGGCTGGGAACAGCAAGGTCCTGGAGATACGCTGGGGGGCCCCTTGCCTAAGTATGGAACCCGTGCCAGGCGAGGGAATGCTGAGCTGCGAGAAGGTGCTCGCTTTCAAATGAGACACAGGATGGAGGCTCGTTAAAGATCCCGGGTCACTTTGTGCAGATTTCAGATACAGGGGGCGAAATCCTGATCCTGTTAAAGCACTAGCAAAACTAACCCTGGCCTTCTTTTTTGCATTCACAATTTTTGGGCACAAACATTGCAGGCATCATTTTGCAAAAGCTAGAGAAGGCTGGATGTGACCCCATTCGAACTCCAGGGAGAGCCAGGGTTGCTGTGCCCAGCGTTTTGGCCCAGTTCCTCCCCAGGCAATTCCACCTGGCCTCTGTACATTTCCCCTGCAGCAATTGGACTGTGGTATTCGCCTTCATTTCCTCTCCGGTGTAGTGTTACCTAGCTGCCCACTCCCACTCTGGAGGAGGCTGCAATTTAGTGGCAGGTGACGTGATTGCTATAGATCTTTCACTTCGCAGTCCTCACGTGGACGTGGGAGCAGTGCTGTGAGATGGAATTAATGCTTACCGAGCACTTGAAGATCTTCCTCTGGGAAGTGTCAGAGGAGGGTAGAGGACATAGGACCACGCACGGACTGCCTCACTTCTCCCCCTGCTCCCCTTCCCCCCTCTGAGCCACAAAGCTGCGTTTGGCACATTTCCCCGTGAAGAGGCAGGCACTTGGGTTGAGTTTGGAGGTGGGAGGGCAGGTCTGGGGAGGGGGCATCAGTGTGTACAGAGAGGCGTGGGCAAGCAGAAGGAAAGTGCATAGGATGTGTATATTCCCCGTATTTTAATGCCACGTATTGCTGCGCATTTCCAAGGCAGGGCAGGTTATGTGATTTCCCTCGCTGCTCATGGAACGTCCTGCTCCTTGCACATGGGAGGCGCCACTGGAGCAGAGGGCTGTTCGGCTTCTGTTCTCTCTTCACATGCCTCGCTTCACACAGAGATGCCGGCCTCCCAGGGAACGAAGATGCTTCTGTGGCAAAGACCCACAGAGCCCTGGTGGATCGGCCCGGCAGGCTGCATGGCTGGGGGATGACCACAGCATGCAAAATAACTTTCCCAGCGGCTGGGTAACCAGAGACTTGCTCACGACCAAAAACTGAGGTTATGCCCATGCGGAAGCCAGGCTTCCCCAGACAAAGCCCGGTCCATAGGGAGAAAGGCTGGGATGGACTCCAGAGGATCCTCTTCGCTGGTGTCAAGTTTTCAGATCACTCCTTTCCCCCTAAGGAGCGATGCCTACTTGTGAAATAAACACGTGCCGAACAGCGAGTCTCAGGGCCTGGTGCTCTGTGGTTATGTAGCAAAAGACCCCACAGCAGAGCTTGCACGCATGGAGACCGCAGAAATCTTTCTTCTGGCACCAGCTGCTGGCAGCATGGTCTAGACTGAACCAGGTGAGTTTTCGCAGATCAGCAGCTACAAGGATGTTGGGACTGGCCCGGGGGATGCTTGTGTGGGATGGAGAGCACATGGGGGAGAGGCCGCTGTGGTTGCAGAGGGTCAGGATCTTATGCAGCTGGGCTCACAGCCTGAACATTTTGCACGCTCCTCCAGAGAGTCCAGCCGGGAAGAAGAGGTGGGATTTGAACTCACGCTTTCCAGCTCAGGCCACCTTTCCCTAAGCCAAGGGTATTTAGATGGGGAGCTCTCCCCACCTGATTCAGCTAAACTGTGGTACCCTGGAGAGCTGTGAGGAGATATTCTATACCACAAACCACGGTTGAGATGAGGCATTGCAGCTGGGGTTCCCTAGACAGAGGAGCTACAGGATCCAGCGTGCGTGAAGCTTTCAGAGAGGCTCCTGTGCTCTGAGGAGCTGTGGCTACCCTCGTGGAGATTCCCCCATCCCAGGGGCAAAGGCACCATTCTACAGGACTTAAAGAGGGTAGAGACTGACCTTGCCAGGTTCCCCACCCCACGGTCTCACCTTCCCTTGCACCTCAGACATTCCTGTTATTCCCATATCTCTACACTACAGGAGATGAAACAAGCGTCTTTCTCCCCCCTTCCATGCCTCCCCCAAAATCCTCCTCCATTTGCCATAGCAAAAACCCTAGGAAATCCCATAAACAAATACTTTGTACAGCAAGGGTCAGTAAGTGCAACATCTCCCAGGGAAACCAGGAGAAACAAGGTAACAGGAAGCTGTGGGACAGACCCAAACGGCCACACGGTACATTTCCAGCAGCAGCGACACAGCGCCTCTTCCCACAGAACGTCAACAGCTAAGGAAACATACTACACACCACACATTAGTCCGCCTCACAGCCTGGCGATGACGTCATGCTGCCCCCCACAAACGCAGAGCATGCTGGTTCCCGAACTCTGCACATCTCTCAGCACTGAGTATTCGCTGATGTTGTAACTGTGTGTTTTCGAGGAGACCCTAGGATTGATCACAACCATTTTTATGCATCACTAGTGTTTCTCAACAACCGGTCCATGGACCGTCACCGGTCCCTGAGATCTCCCTGACACAGTCTAAGAATCCAGTCCCTGGTATCAAAAAGGCTGAGATACACTGCTCTACACTAAGTGCTGAGTGGTGTTTTAAAGCACGTGAACACAAAATGCCATGCAGTCTACACAAACTCAAAGTGCATTTCACTTCGTAAATTCCCCTGCGCCTGCTCTCACTTTCTCATCTACATTTTCTGTAGCAAATATCTGCCGCTTCCGACCAGTGCCTGGCCCTCACTATGCCTTTCTTATCTTAAAATGATTAGCGGTTTTATTTTCTTAGGTTTATAAGGCTTGTTTGGAGGTTCATCCCTTCAATGTATCTAACCCTGTCTTACCGACACGGACTCAGCCTTTACTCCTCTTAACATCATTTTTTTCTGGGAATTTCCTTGGATTCTTTTATTGTAAAATTTCCTACATGAAACTCCCAGAGAATGTCTCACAGGTTTATTTTTTAATGATGTGAATATATGAAGTGGCAACCTCAAGTCATATTTATTCTAACTTCCTGGCTCACCAGGGAGATTCTATGGTTCTCTTTGATTCATTTAAGATTGTTACTCTGTTTGACTCTGTGCTTTCTTTCACATATAGGGCCACGTTCCCCACCAGCACAACCTACTCTGTCATTCCTTTATATTATGTGCCCTGCTATTACCATCTCCCATTGATTAGTATCGTTACACCAAATTTCTCTCATGCCTATTATATCAATATCCTCATTTAATTCCAGCCCCTCTTGTGCACCCATATTAGTATGTAGGTTTTTTGTATTTGTACATAAACACTTATACAATTTGTCAATATTTAGTTGTTTCTCTTCATGTGATGTTACTGAATGGGACTCTTTTGTTTGACCGCTTCTCTTCAGTTCGTACCTGTATTTTATCAACGTCTAGCCTCAACTCCTCATTAGGACATAGAGAATCTTTAATAGATGCTCCCCTAAGGGATCTCTTTCAGAACCAAGTGCTTGCTCTGCACTCTCGGCTTTCCCCCAGCCCTTAGTTTAAAACTCCTCTATGACTTTTCTAACTGTACATGCCAGCAATCTGATTCCATTTTGTTTTAGGTGGAGTCCATCCTTCCATTCAGGGTCTTCCTTTCCCAACAGGTTCCCAGTTCCTCCTCTTCCCTGCACCATCTTCTCATCCACGCATTGAGACCCTGCCGTTCTGCCTGTCTAACTGGCCCTGCACGTGGAAGAATTTCAGAGAATGTTACCATGGAGATCCTGGACTTTAATCTCTTACCTAGCTACCTACATTTGGCCTCCAGGATCTCTCTGTCTTTCCCTATGTCATTGGTACCTACATGTACTATGACCACTGGCTCCTCCCCAGTACCGCACATAAGTCTGTCTAGATGTCTTGAGAGGTCTGCGACCTTCACACCTGGCAGGCAATTCACCTTGCGGTTCTCCTGGCTCTCACAAACCCAACTAATGACCGAATCCCCCATTGTTATTACCTCTCTTCCTAATAACTGGGGTCCCCTCCCCCAAAGAGGTATCATCAGAGCAAGGGGATACCATGCCATTATCTGGAAGGAGGGCTTGAACTATGGGATCATTTCCCTCTGCCCCAGCTTAAAGTTCTCTTTCCCTGAGACTTTCATCCTCCCCAACAGCACAGAGGCTGGCAGATTGGGAGTGGGACCACTGCGGTGTCCTGGAAAGTCTCCTCTACGTACCTCTCTGCTTCCCTTCACTTCTTCAGTTCAGCCACTATGGTCTCAAGAGCCCGTACCGTGTCTCTGAGCTGTGGGCACCGAAGGGACACATACGCCGTGAGGGCACAAGGCAGGTCTACCTGCTGCAGTCAGTGCAATAAGCCGGCTAGCCCTCACTCCGCTGCTGGACTGCCTGCATTGTTTTTACGCTTGCAGACTGGGTGTGTGTTTTTTTGGGGGGACTAGTGTTTAGCTAGTTGGGCTAAGTTTAGTGACTATTTGTTAGGCGTATCTGGCTCTTCCCTTCCCTCTCTAAATGCCTCCAAAAAACTTCACCGTTTGCTGCTCCTCTGGTTGCTTACGGGCTGGCTTTTTAAACCCCTGCTCCCCTGGGTTGGCCCTGCCCCTTTGGCCAGGCATACTAAGGGGTTAGGGATCAACAGACGGCAGGCTGGAGCCTGGGCCGGCAGCTCTCATCTTCAGGCACACAGCTCCCCCAAACAGACCACACTGTACACTTCAATCAAGCAAATTAACAGACAACAAACTCACCCCAAGAGGCACTGGAGAACTCCCGTGCGCAATACCCGTTCGCTGTGTCTGCCCTGCTAGAATTGCTAAATTCTGTTCTGCTCGCCCCTGTGGACACCTTCATTCCAGCGCAGGGTAGCTGTAAAACGCTACTGCACCACAACGGGATTGTTTAGTGTGCCCGTTCATAAATGGCCACGGAGAGGTAGGACCCGACCCTCGGCCTTTCCCTGACCGACATAGGCTCTTTCCTTCTACCCTTGAGTGGATGAAGAACAGCACCCACCTGGATTTGGCATGGGGACCCAGCAGGCCCGTGGACTGGCCTTGTTTAACTCAAAGTCCCACGGGGTGGGGGAGTTGGGAGACAAGCCTCGTTTAGGCTCCAGCCTCTCCCGGAGCTCCCAGACCTTGGCCTAGGTTTGTGTATCTGTCCAGTTCCTCGAGAGGCTGGAGCCAGACTCCCAAATGGGAGGGAATGTTTGCCCCTTCCTCCTAACAAGCTGCACTTCTCATCCTGGCACTTCCCCTTCCTATGCTGAGGAGCCGCAGGGGGGTGGGATCGGCCATCAGCCCGCGCTGAGCACAGGATAATAATACGCCCGCATGGCAAGGTCTGACAGCCCAGGCAAACAGAGTAGAGTGTGGCCAAAGCATTTCGTTCCCGTGAAATAACAGCCCCCAGGCAACACAAACAGGCTCTGCGGCTGCCTGCCTCCCCCCTCGCCTTTGTGCGAGTGTGTGTGTGACAGCGGACCCTGGTTCCTGGGCTCGGCAGGCCCTGAGCATCTTTCCTGCAATGGTGCACTACAGCGTAGAGCGCCAAGGTCTTCTCCAGGCCATCCAGACAGTGGGGTCTCTGCCCTTGACAGGAGAGGCCCTTCCAGTCCGCCTGGGGCACTAGGCATGCATTGTCAGCCCTGTGGCAGGAGGGGTGAGGCTTAGGAACTTGGCTGTAAGGAGCAGCCTTTCACACGGCCACGAGCCAAAAGTTGTTCTCCCTCTGCCTCCCTGTTTACACAAAGGTCTGATCTGCAGCCAGCTCCCTCCAGCCTGTTCCAGGAAGTGCACACAGCTCAATCCACCCTGCAGCTAGCCCTGCCCCTCCAGAGAGGCCAGCTTCACTCGCTGCCATAAACACGGCGCTTGCTGGCATTTCAGGCGCAGCTCTCGGGCTACAGCTCTGCCACGAGAAAGCAGCATCTCCACGGAGGCAGCAACCACGTGCTCACGTGCTGCTGGCTCTTATTGGGAGCTGGCCGCTGAGCGTTTCGGGGGAACTGAGGCTGGGATGGGAACGGGGCAGCGCGGGGCAGGGTGGATCACACCAAGCACAGCCCAGGCGTGGCCACTCGGTGATTAAAATCCAACCCACACAGCGTGTGTAAGACCAGCCGTGGCATCACATCCCAGTCAGCCAGCCAGTCTAACTCTACAGTCACCCGCCGCACCCCACCTCCTCGCTCTAGCGCCACGGTGGCATGCTGGGATGACAATATGCCCCTTTAAAGGAGGTTCCTGGGACGGGTTGCAGATGGAGCATGGATGCGAGGAGCAGTGCAAAGGTCCAGAAAGGTGCAAACCCCGGAGGGATGTGTGTGAACAGCCTGTTGTGTCGCCCAGATGTCATCCTCGCTGCCAAGCTGTGGGGAGCTCCATGTCACACGTTAGTGTAAATTATTCAGTGAGTTCTTTGGCAGACTTCACAGTCATTTGCATGTGACCATAAACTTCCAAGCGGTGATGGGCTGTGCCAGTGAGTTGCCCAAACGGTGGCAGCTGCGGTGGGGGTAGGTGAATGGGTGCAGGAAAGGGTCTGGGGAGGGAATAGCTGAGGGGGTTCCGGGGTGTCTGGGAGATGCTGGAGTGGGCGAGTGCCTGGATTTGCAGGTGGGGGGATGAGGAAATCTGGAATATATCTAGTGGGCAGCTGGGTGGGCGTTGGGGTTCCTGTAGTGGGTGTAACAGGGCGCGGGCTTACCGGAGTAGCTGGAGGTTCTGGGTGCCTTTAGAGGTCCCGCCAGCTATTGTAATTTTACTGCAAATCTCATAATAATTGGTGTTTTTCTAAAAGCTCTAGCTCCCGGAGTCAAGTGATTACAGGAGAATCTCACCTGGCATCAACAACAGTCAATGTCACACGTTTTCCACAGCCCTGACAACTTTCCCATGACATGCTGCTGATGGAACACGGGTTCAAGGAGCAGGGCAAAGTTCTAATTCGCGCCGAAGTGTCACACCGAGTTGCCCAAAGCCTGGCAGCTTGGGTAGCGTCTGGGCGCATCAGCTCTACACTGCTTCTTGGACGCACGTTCCATCTGCAGTGTGTAATGGGTAAGCTGGGCAGGGCTGTGGAGGAAAGCCTGAAATCATATCCCTTAAAGGCTCACACGCCAGAAGGCAAATAAAGAGACAATATGTCTTTTAAAAAAAAGCCTGTGATTTTTAAGGCCAAGTCATGATTCTTGCACACTGGATGCTGTGTGCGCAGATCCTGCCATCTGCCCTGCGTGGGTACCCAGAACACGGCTTCTTGCCCCCACTCCCAGGAGTGACTGGGCAGGGCGGTGCCAAGATCTCCATCTTTAACACGAACAAGGAGTTTCGCTGACATCCCAGTCTGTATTTGGAGAATTTAAATGCTAAACAAGACCTCATTACTGTCAAAGAACAGCACATTCCAATGGCCAATTTGCGCTTCTTTGTGTGTCTCACCACATCACACGCAACACGTGACGGAAACAGCCGGAGATTCATAAACGGACCATCACATTGTGACAGCAGGAAGGTTCTAACCCACAACACAAACATGAGGCAGAGAACAGCGAAGGCATCAGCCAACAACCTCCAGGAAAAAATTAAAGACACAGTGAAAAGGCCTCACGTTGCTACACCCAGCCCTGAAATACCACTGCAAAGATCACTGCTCATTGCTACACACGCAGGCCTGCATTCTCGTCTACAGACTGGAACGGAGGAGCAGAGCCTTTGCACGGAGCGCACAGAGCGTAGTCTTGAACACATGCAACCGTACGCCGCGCAACACAACCATACAACACAGCACATCCATACCTGACGTCCATCACCACGTGCAACACAGCCCGTTTCTCCGTCACAACGCAACACACACCTGCTTCGGCATACACATGCCATGCATTCAGACTCACAGGAGCGAATACAGCCTCGTTGAGTTTTCAGAAAGGCACACTGTTTTCAGGGGTCAATATCTCCTTGCAGCGGGACAGTGAAGTGTCCTGCGCAACACAGGACGAGGGTGCTCGGAGAGCCGGCAATAGAGCTGGGAGAGGTGCTTGATTGCTGAAGGCTTAGGTATTGATTTGCTTGTTGCCAGCCTTGGGGTTAGTGTGTTGTCTGGCCTAGAGCCTTCTGCCCTCCCACAGCTGTGTTACGGGCTGGAACACACGCCAGAGCTGTTAACGAGCCCTACCACCTTACCGACAACTTTCGGCAGTTTCTGGCGATGCAGAGGAATTCGCGGTAGCTTCATGCTAATTCGACTGAAGCGGCCACACAGGCGCCCTGGTGATTTCTTGCTTGCTGCTGGGTCCTGGTTTGAACTGCAAGAAAACATCGTCCGTCAGTCAAAGAGAGGGCAGAGCCTGAGCGGGCGCAGCTGCGCCAGGCCCGCAGGGGCATGCACAAGGAGTACAACAGCCACACGCTGGGGCCTCATTACAAGGGCTTTGCTGGAGACGCTTTGGACTGGCCAAGCCTGTGCATGGAACCAAGGCTGGTGGCCCACAAGCTAGCTGCACGTTGAAGGCGGTTTCATGTGTCAGGAGAAGGCCCTAGGTCTCCAGAGACCTGAGTTGAGCAGGGGCAGGCCTGGCACAGAATGGGAATGCGGGCACAGGCTGCGCGCCGGCCGGGAGAGACCACCTCAGCCTGGTGCAGGGTCCCCGGGGCAGCAATCTGCCAGTGAGGTGCCAGGCAAGGCACAGGCTTATGATCTTGAGGAACCAAATGAGGGACTTGAGTCAGTTCACGCTCCCCCTTCATACCAAAAGCCTGTTTTCTGTCTGCTGGATATCCAGACTGTGGCCGGGCCAGTCTATGCGTCTCAGAGGGGGGACTGTGCCCCTCCTCTCACTCTGCCCCCTCTTTTGCAGCTTGCAACCCGCCTGCGACTCAGCCTACTCCTTTTCTTGGCTCGGCCTGGGCAGACCTCTGGTAGCTACTGGGTATGCCCTGCGTCTGTTTGCTGGCATGGGCTCGTTTCATCACCACCCCCCTCCGAGCCGCAGAGGTGAGCATCAGAGGTTACCCAGCAAATGAGAGGAGACTGAGACCACGCTGCCAGAAATGCAACAGAAAACGTGGGTGCAGCCAGATCGGTCACAAAGCATTGCTGGCCTTTCCTAGGGCTCCCCTCCCACAACGTTTTGTTTCACTTTATAATGCCCCAGCTGCTGTCTCAAACCACCCCCCCCCCCGCAACCCAGATTTCTACGCAGAAAGCTACCTGGCACTGTGTGTCTGCACGCATGAGTGCACGTATGACAGGGAGAGAGAGGGAGACATTGTCAGGAAGGACTGAGTGGGCAAAAGGGGGAGAGGGTGTAGCTCTCTCTGTCAAAAATGGCATTGCCTGTTTCTAAGTCACTGGAAACTCAGAACCAAATGATCGTGAATGCTTATAGATCTAAGTCCTAATGGATACAGCACAAGATGGGGTACTAGCTGGTGTCTGCAACAGACCACCAAATCACACTAGGGAACAGGACAACCAACTCCTTAAGCTGCTATCTATAATGTGTAGGGAAAAAAAACCCTTGTGATTATGGGGGACTTCAGTTTGAGTGACGTATACTGAAAATCTCATGCTGCAAGTGCTAAAATACCCTCAGGATTTCTAAATATTGTAGATGACAATGTCCCAACTCAAGCAGTATTACATCCAACCAGGGGAAATTCTTTATTAGATCTCATCTTCACAGAGCTAAAGAAGGAAGGTTACTTACCTTAGAGTAACTGGAGTTCCTTGGGATGTGTGGTCCCTATGGGTACTCACTTTGTGTGCACATGTGCTCCTGCACTCAAGACTAGAAACTCTTCAACAGCTGTATCTGCTGGTCCATGCCTGCGCTCTTTGCATCTTCATTCTCCTAACTGAGGGCATCGCAGACTGATTGCCTCTCCAGTTCTTGCTCAACCATTAATAATCTTAATATAAGATCTGAAGCAGAGGAGGAGGGCAGGTCGTAAATACCCATAAGGACCACACATCTAAAAAGACTCCAATTATTATATGGTCAATAACCTTCTTTTCTTCTTCAAATACTGGACCCTTTGGCATTCACTGTAGGTGACTCCAGAGTAGTGTCTTTTGAGCAGGAGGGTGCGAGGAATTCCTCTGCGCTCCTGTTTGCAGGAGCGCGGAACCGAAGCAGTGACTTTGAAAAAGATTTGGGAGTCACGGTGAATTATCAGCCGCACAGTGTGATGCTCTGGCCAAAAGAGCTAGTGTGATCCTGGGATGCAACAACAGGGGAATCTCCAGTAGGAGTAAAGAGGTTATTATACCTCTGTATTTAGCACTGGTGCGACCACTGCTAGAATAATGTATGCAGTTCTGGTGCCCAGAATTAAAGAAGGATGTTGATACATTGGAGAGGGTTCAGAGAAGAGCCATGAGAATGATTACAAGATTAGAAAATATGTCTTATAGTGATAGATTCAAGAACTCAATCTATTTAGTTTAACAAAGAGGTTAAGGAGCGACATCATCATAGTTCATAGAAGTATCTACATAGGGAACAAATATTTATTCAGTCCAGAAGAGAAAGGTTTAACATGATGCAATGGCTGGAAGTTGAAGCTAAACAACTTCAGACTGAAAATAAGGTGTACATTTTTAACAGTAAGGGTAATTAACTAGTGGAACAAGTTACTATGGGTCATGGTGGATTCTCCATCACGAAATTTCATCTGCCATTTTGTTGCCTAGTCAACCAGTTTTGTGAGATCTCTTCGTAACTCTTCCCAGTCTAATATCTTGAGTCACTTTGTTTCATCTGCAAACTTTTATACCTTACTATTTATGCCCTTTTCAAGATTATTTATGAATATGTTGAATAGCACAATTTATTCCTACCCTTTGTTTCCTATCTTTTAATCACTTACTGATCCCGGAGAGGACCTTCCTGCTTATCTCATGACTGCTTATTTTGCGTAAGAGTCTTTAGCATGGTATCTTGTCAAAGGCTTCCTGAAAGCTGTAATACGCTACATCCACTGGATTGCCCTTGTCCACATATTTGTTGCCACCCTCAAAGAATTCTAAAAGATTGGTGAAACATGATTTTCCTTTATAAAAGCCATGCTGACTCTTCCTCGACATATCATAATTCTGTTCTTTATTATAGTTTCAATCAATTTGCCTGGTATTAAAGTTAGTCTTACTAGCCTGTAACTGCCAGGGTCACCTCTGGAGCCTTTAAAAAAATTGGCATTACATTAGCTATCATCCAGTCATCTGGTACAGGGGCTGATTTAAGTGATATGTTACATACCACACTTAGTGTTTCTGCAGTTTCATATTTGAGTTCCTTCAGAACTCTTGGGTGAGTACCATCTGGTCCTGATGACTCATTTATCAATTTGTTCCAAAACTGCCTCTATTAACACCTCAGTCCGGGATAGTTCCTCAAATTTGTCATCTAAAAAGAATGGCTCAGGTGTGAAAATCTCCCACAGCCTGTGTTATGCAGGATGTCAGACTAGGTGATCAAAATGGTCCCCCTGACTCTGAAGATGATATTCAGAGAAGCTCAAGAACCATATGGTACCTGGCAATCCCTGGAGAACATCAGCATTATCGATCACAAGTGTTCAAAAGTCCTGAGTTAGGCCTCCCACATAATGAGATTTTTTAAAATAATAAATGTTGGTTTAGTTTCTTTGCTTCTGGTTTCGGAGTCTTTAGGGAACATATTTTCATGCTTATTGTAAATCTGGCAGACCAGGTGCGAGCTCACGCCAACACCCCTAGGCCTCAACTGAACAATGACAAATAGAGAGTTGGAACCAGTTAGGCTCACCTGTATGTTAGTGCTGCTACAATAGCTATTACAGTTATAAACATGTGCTTGGTGTTTAGTCTTTATGAAATATTTGTGTATTAATCTCACTTACAACATCTGTCCCCGTGTCATAAGGTGATATTAAGTGTGTGTGTGTAATCCTTTCTAATTGCGCAAATCATCAAACTGAAAAGAAGCATTAATCAATGTACAATTCTGGCTTCCTACAGAAGGTGTTAGGTTCTGCACACCAAGAAGGCCCATTGAAACCAAATGAGCTATTGTAAAACATCAATGAACAAGGACTTCATTAACTTCTATCCTTAAAGAGGACATGCATGCATGAACTCACCCTATCAACTGGAACTCTGGGGGGAAGGGAATAAAAATCCCTGACCAGAGGGAACTGTATCTCTATGTTGCTTGGACTTTGAGAAGGCAAGTTTTCTAAGCACAAGCAAGGGATCCCCAGCTACTTAGTCTGGGTTAGCCCTAAAAGACACATAGAGTTTGCATATTACATCAGCTCATATCACCTTTTGGAATCTAAGGCTGTATTCCATCTGTGTGTGTATGTTCACCTGCTTTAATGTTGTAAAGGATTCTCATTTCTTTTTCTTAGCTGATAAATCTTTAGATAGTTTATTACAGGATTGGCTACAATGGTTGTCTTTTGGTGTGAGATCTAAAGTGCAAATGACCTGGGGTAAATGACTGATCCTTTGGGATTGGAAGTGACCCGAATGTTTTTGGTGTAAGGGACCATCTATCACAAAGGCAAGCTTACCTGGGTAGCCAGATCAGAGTTCCCAAGGGAACTGTCTGTGACTCCATGTTAAAGCTCGTTATAGTGCTTGTGGAGTTCACACTTGATATTTGGTTGGTGAAATCTAAGTATAGCACCCACAGCCAGTCTGGGGGTTGTGCCCTGCTTCTGCACAGCTTGGTACCCGTGCTCTTGAGCCACATCAGACAACTTGATACTTATCGCGGCAGCCATGATGACTATTCTGTTCTATATAGGTTTTTATACCATGTCCCTCACCATAGCATCTGAGCACCTTCCAGTAGTACATTACGCACCATAACTAATATATCTGTCACATGCTGGGGTTTTTTTCCTCATCCTCTCCCCAGAGGGAGAAGCACATGCAGTGGAGCGTCTTGCTTTGGTAGGTTGTCTTCTTTTAGTATTGTTCTTAACTATGCTGTTGCTCTTTGTTTACGCCAGAAAAGGCGAAGTCAAAGAAATGCGCCTTGCACATGGAGCAGAACGTGGTGAGGTTTCTGATGGTCCTTAGTTCCTGGGAGCTCATTCCAGAGTCTCGGCCTGCCCCCCCACACAGACAAGCTTTACTCTTACTGTTGAGAGTTCCATTGTATCAGGGGAGTAGAGTTGTTTACCATTGTCTTTGTCCCAGATCTTTAGATGATCTTCTAGATACCCTGGAGCCTTTGAAAATAAAGACTGGGAACGTGCATTTGGGCTGGAATTCTATGGGATTTTGCACAGAATATGGAGCAGACCTGAATTAGTCACAGCCTGTACTGGCCCTACCCACTCTGAAGAGTTTCTGCCATTTCACTGCTGCTGGCTAGGGTGTTGCCATTCCCTTCTGGAGCTCAGTGCTGAGGAAGCAGCAAGCTACACTTTCCAGAGCTAATGCCATCCTGAAATGAACCAGCACAGCCACAAAAAGCCAGAGAGCCCAACAAACCATGGACGGAGGAAACTATTTCAAGACTTTTCTCAAGCATTACTTCTGAAAACGAGTCTGTGTTTGTGAACTGGCTTCTTTTAGCTGCATGATAATTATATGCAGACCACATGTTCTCTAAACCAGATGTATGGTTTTGGAAATAAATTGGCAGTACTGCCAAATGGAGGCTTCCTGAAAATTCCCATCTAGCAGTCAACAGCATGAGATGCAGCCACACTGCAGGGAGATTTTTTCCGCAGCTATTTCAGTTGGAAGGGATCTGCTGGTCACGTCTTCACTTCCTCATGATTGCAAGAAAGAGCCTATGGTTTGCCTGGATGCTTTTATTGATCTATGCATTAAAAATGACAACCACTTATCTGAACAACGCCAAGAAAGAAGGATGATACACTGAGCTATGCCAGTTTTAATGGCCCTGACCAGTCCATCTCGTGTGCCCACTCTGCAGTCCAAACCTATGCAGCTTGATAGGGCCCAGACCCACCTCTCCAAAAGGTGAAAAGGCTCAATGCCAGGCAGAAGACCTCTGTCTGTATTGTGGACAACTGGGCATTTTGCTTCATCCTGCCCATGTAAGGTCTGAGCCTCAACTTGATCAGGAAATGCCCCAGCCCCAAAAGAGGGGTTTGAGCTAGGCTGGTTTTCCTTCCTTCATTTGGTCATGCAGAGTCTACATCTGTCCACAAGGGCTGTTGCAGTGTCCAAACAGCAACCAACACCCTTCCAGCTTCCATTTTGTCTGCGGCATCCTGCCATGCAGGCCAGTAAAGAAGTGCTGGTCAATTCTGGGGTCTCTACTAACTTTATGGGCTTGAAGCTTGCCCCAGAACATGGGATTCTGACACAGCACAAGACCATCACCAACCTCATCACCCCACCTCATGCAATCTGTTGATGGGTCCCTCCTCTCATCAGGCCTGGTCATGCAAAAGATAGTGTCCTTGGAAGTCACAGTTCTTCAGGGTCATCGCAAAACTCTGCAGTTTAGCCTGGTTCATTCCCTGCATTTCCTGGTCATTTTTGGCATCTCCTGGCTCACCATGCATAATCTGCATATTCACTGCAGGGCAGGAATGGTTTGGTTTTGCTCACCATTTTGCCAGAAATCTTGTCTCCCCAAACCCAGTTCCTTGCCAGAGGCCATCTGTAGTTTAAACCCAAGGAACTATGGTATCTCTGGCAATTCAGGAACAAAGGGGATCATGTCAGTAGAACCTCCATCAGTATCCACAGCTCCCCCGGTAGCTCCAGCTATACCAGTGAAGTATAGGAATCTGGCAGATGTGGTTGATAAGAAGAAGACTGATATATTGCAGCTATGATTGCCCCATCAACCTCCAGACAGAAGCCAAGGTTCCTTGTGGATGCACCAATTTCATCTCAGAGCCTGAACTGCAGGTGCTTTGAGAATACTTCTGTAAGAATCTGGAAAAGGAATTCATCTGCATAGCCACGTCCCCAACAGAAGTCCTCATTTTCTTTGTGGCCAAAAAAGAAGGTTCTCTGCACCCCTGCATAGACTATTAAGCCTTGAATAAGTTCACCATCTGGAATCAATACCCTCTACTGCTCTTTGAGACACTTTACTCTGCTAAGATCTTTACCAAGCTGGACCTCCATGGAGCTTACAACCTGGTACGTATTCAGGAATAGGATGAATGGAAGACTCCCTTTCACACCCAATGTGCGCACTTTGAGTACTTGGTAATGCCTTTTGGATTGTGTAATGCCCCTGCAATGTTCCATCATTTAATCAATGATATTTTTAGAGATTATGTTGCATCAGATCATTGTGATCTACCTTGATGATATCATCTTCTCTAAGAACGGGGTCCTTCATGACCAACGTGTCTGCCGCGTCTTGGAAGGGCTCTCCCAGAACACTTTTATGCTAAACTAGAGAAGTGTGAATTTGACCAGAGCACAGTCAAGTTCTTAAGGTACACCATTTTGGACAAAGGACTGACTATGGAGCAACATAAGGTGTCTGCCATCTCCAAGTGAGCAATTCCGAGGGACGTGAGAGGGATAGAATGATTCCAGTGTTTTATCAAGAGGTTTTCCCACATGGTAGCCCCTATGAGGGAGCTGTTCTGGAAGGGAGTCTGATTTATCTGATCTCCTGAGGCTCAGTCAGCCTTCGACCAACTAAAGAGAGCTTTCACCATAGCTCCCATCCTTGTTTATCCAGATCCCACAAAGCCATTCACTATGGAGGCCAATACATCAAATTTCACCACTGAAGCGATACAGTCGCAACAAATGGGTCATGCAATCTGCTGTAGCTTTGCAAAAGCTAACCTTGGCAGAAAGGAACTATGACATTTGAGATAAGAAGCTACTTGTGATCATGGCAGCCTTTGAAGAGTGGCGCCACCTCTTGGAAAGAGCCTGGTTCAGGTCCCTACTAACCACAAGAACTTGAAATATTTCTGTATGGCCCAAAACTTAAATCAGCATCAGATCCACTGGTCACTATTCTTCGCCCAATTTGTGTTTGTCATGATTTAATGCCTGGGTGCTAGAAATGGAAAGGTGGATTCCTTGTCCCTCAAGGATGACTCTGTCAGTTCTCACACAGAACATCTTGTAAGTCCTTCAACCATCAAATTTGCTCAACGGAACAGTGGAGTAGAGCCTAATGACCATCATTTTGTTCCTGCTGCCTCATGACCCATTTGCTACCCAGATCCACCAGGCCTTGGACAACACAAATACCCCGATGGTCCATCTTGACTCAGAGTCCTGAAACTATGCCACAATGCACCTCTCACTGGTCATTTTGGCCAAACTAAAATATGGAGCATGGTTCCATGGAACGTCTGGTGGCGAGGTAAGCACTTCATCAAGAAATACGTTAGCTCTTTGCTCCCAAATCAGAAACATGCGTGTGAAGCCACTCCACCTTCTCCAGCCACTGCCCAATCTGTCCTAGCCCTGGTCCACTGTGGAGCTGTCTTGTTCTTGGTGGTGCACAGTAGTGCTAATTGCAGATGATCTTTTGATCAAAATGGCACATTTTGTTCCTTCCTGCACAGTCCCTACCACCCCAGAAGCAGTCCACCTCTTTTAGAACATGTCTTCCGGCTCCATGGACTTCCAGCTGCCATTGTGTCAGATTAAGGCAATTTATTGCACAATCCTGGTCTAATTTTTTTAAGCTCCTAGTACTTCTTACCTCATCAGCATACCATCCACAGACTAATGGAGAGACAGAAGGGGTAAATGAGATCCTGAAGTAGTGCCTCCCAGTGGTGGCGTCTGTCCCATGGGGGGGTCCCCTGCAAAGACTGACTCTGGGGTCAGAGGCTGAGAGCACTTGTATAGCAAGGATCTCAAAGCATTTTACAACCACTAATGAACAGTGCCTTATCAAGTCTCTGCAGGGACTTCGTCCAGTCTGCAGATGGCAATGCTAAGTCAAAGCAGCCATGAGACCAGTAGCATAGACCAAGGTAAACAGTTAACTCACTTCTCTTTCTTGGAATGTGGAGTTTAGTTTACCCACTTTTTTTTTTTTTTAACCACCCCACCCCTGGATGAAACCTGTTTAAGGTCACAGAGTTGGTGTTGGGCCCAGGCTTAGCCCCCACAGTGCCTGATCGCCAGGTCTGTGCTTTGATCACAAAGCAATCTTTCTCTGAACACGCTCTTTAACAGCCAGCCAGCCACGTGCTGTTTGTCCCATGTTCCCATCTGTCTGGTGTAGCACATGGTTAGGGAGGGGGTATCCAGAGAGGCAGTAAGAACTGTTCCATGATCTACCACGTATAAGAAATGAGAGACTGAGACAAGTACCAAGACTAGGGATGGAAGGGTTGCTGCATGGGCTCCCAGGTCACGCTCCAGCAGGACTGGCTCTTTGTTCATTTTTCAAGCAGCAAGATACATGCCAACCCTGGGGAGGTGCCTTTCCGGGCAGGGATTTAAACATGCCTGGCAGGGCCTGGCAGTTTGGGGCCCAGGAACACTGCACGAGGAGAGAGATTGGGACCCCTGCTAATGGTGGCACAGGTACAGCTGGCCCAGCAGCCCCTCCCCGGACACAGTAGCAACAAGGTCCCATTGCTGCAGCTGGGAACTCCCTGGCTTAAGTGAACTCGGCCCATGCACAGTATGAACAGATCCTTGAGAGTTCAGCTTTCCCGTTGTACCTCCCATCTCCTTCCTGTCCCTGGCTTAGGAGCTGCTCCCTGTTCCCACAGCCAGTGGGCAGTCTAAGGGCCCGTCTACACCAGAACAGACGTAGAATCATAACCATCGGCCTGGGAGGGACCTTGCAAGGTCATCTAGTCCAGCTCCCAGTGCTCAGGCAGGACCAAGTAAACCTAGAACATCCCCGACAGATGTTTGTCCAACCTCTCCTTAAAAGCCTCCAGTGAGAGGGATTCCACAGTCTGCCTCGGAAGCCAAATCCAGAGCTCAGCTATCCTTCGAGTTAGAAAACACTTGCTAATGTCTAACCTCAATCTCCCTAGCTGCAGATTAAGCCCCTTACTTCTTGTCCCGCCTTCAGGGCACATGGAGAGCAATCAATCACTGTTCTCTGTATAGCAGCCCTTAATATATTTGAAAACTGTAGTCAGCTCCCCCCGCCAAGTTTTCTTCTTTCAGTACTAAACATTTCCAGTTTTTTAACCCTTCTCATACATCAGGTTTTCTAAACATTTGAACATTTTTGTTACCCTCTTCCAGAACCGCTCCAATTAGGCCACCTCTTTCCTGATCGAGTCAGCACACTAAAAACAGAGGGTAGCCACACCTGTGGGAGTGGCAGGAGGCGCTAGCTGGCTGACGCGATCCCATCAGAGATCCTTGGTATCCTTGCACTCAGGGAAGCTAGCCCCTCTCCCCACTAGCTCTGCCATGGCTACTCGGCTGGATTTAGCGTGCTAGCTCAAACCAGCCATGGCACCTCCAATGTAGACATACTTTACACCATCCTTGGAGCTGGCTGCTGCTCAGTTTGTAAGGAGCACATGACCTTTGCCAGTCGGAGCTGGAGGGGGCCTCTGTGGGATAACCTCTCCCCAGGAGAGGGAGGAGGAAGGAAATTCTAGGATAGCCTCTCCCAGGGGGGAGGGGTGTATTATTTGAGGATAACCTCTCCCAAGGATGGTGGTGGAGGGAGAGATTCTAGGAGATTCTCTCCCAGGGGGAGGAGGGGGCTAGGAGATCCTCTCCCAAGGGTATGTGTGTGTGTGTGTGGGGGGGGGGAATTCAAACCAACCCCCCCCCCGGGGCCGGGGGGGGGTTTCTCAGGCTATGGTGGGTTGGAAGGAAAATTTTAATTTTATTTTTTTCAAACTTTTCCATCCAAAACCTGAAAGACTCCTTGGCCGATTCCAGCTGCAGAAAAGACATTGCTTCACCTGACAGGTTGAGTGGTGCTCGGGGGCTATTTCTCCCTCCCCCCTGTCCCAGTGGAGGGCCTCCCCAGCTTGTCCCATGGAAGCACACACGATCAGAGCTTCCTCCAGCAGCCAGAGCTGGGGGACTTGGTGGGCTGGCCAGTGCCTCAGGCCAGCGTCAAGGAGCCTGGCAGCGGCTCTAAGAAAGCCGCACGCTGGTGTCTCACTGTTGAGGCAAAGGCACAGACACTTACCTCTCAGCTTCCTCTTTCTTGCGGCAGACACAGCAGCAGCAGAGCAGTGAGAGCAGAAGGATGAGTAACAGAGCGAGCAGGGCCCCTGCCGCAATCACCCCCATCCGCTGGTTGGCCTCTGAAAAGACACACACGATACCCCATGAATACACTGCTTTGGAGGGGGTGCGGGGGTGGAGAGCCAGTAGCCTATCCCAAGCCTGTCTCGGATCCTATGGCCACCACCTCAGCACGGCCGGCTCAGACACCCTCACTGAGTCCTATCGCCTGTGACCCCCCACTCAGAGTCCTGAGCTCTTTGCCGTGGCCATGTAAAGTTGCTCTTTAGACTATATGGGCCAGGGAGTGCATCGTTCCCATGTGTCTGGATGGGGCCATCGAGCACCCTGGTGCTCAGTGAAGAGACCATGATAAAATCTCTCCCCACATCTCCCTCTTGGGGGTGACGGTTCGTGAGCTGCACGTCTGCCCCACGGTGAGCCCTTGGGCTGGTGTCACTGGCAGAGCGGAGACAGCATCGATAGCTTATGAGAGGTGATAGGCAGGAGCCTCAGAGAATGAGATGCATGATACCCATTGTAATTCAAGCCTTTAGGTCCCTTTGAGAACCCCAACGTTAAAGACTGCAAGTGATGGAGAATCCACCAGACCCTAGGGGAGTTGTTCCAATGGTTAATTATCTTCACGCTTAAAAACGTCCGCCTTATTTCTAGTCTGAATTTCTCTAGCTTCAGCTTCCACCAATTAGAACTTGTTCTGCCTTTGTCACACAGATTATTCAGAGATTCCAAGACCACGAGGGTCCCTTATGACATTTAGTCTGACTTCCTGTATCACACAGGACAGAGAAATAAATTCCTAAATTATTCCCAAAATAATTCCTAGGGCAGAGCTTTTAGAAAAAACGATCCAGTCTTGATTTAAAAACTGTCAGCGATGGAGAATCCACCACAACCCTTAATAAATTGTGCCAATGGTTAATTACTCTCACCATTACAAAAGAACACCGCTTTTCCCATTTGAATTGCTCTAGCTTCAGCTCCCAGCCATTGCATCGTGTTATACCTTTGTCTGCTGTACTAAAGAGCCCGTTATTAAATATTTGTTCCCGTAGATAACTACAGACGGTAATCGTCACCCCCTAACTTTCTCTTTCTTAAGGTAAACAGATAAATTCAAGTTGCTCAAAGAGTTCAATCTCTAAGGCATGTTTTCTAATCCTTTAACCATTCTCATGGCTCTTCTCAGAATCCTCTCCAATTATCAACACCCTTTCTGAATTGTGGGCCACAATTCTGGTGTTCAGTTCACCTGAACTGAATGTGGTATTCCAGCAGCGGTCCCACCAGTGCCAAGCACAGAGGTAAAATAGCTTCTCTATTCCTAACGGAAATTCCCCTGTTTATGCTCCCCAGGATCACGTTGGCTCTTTTGGTTACGGCATCCATTGGGAGTTCATGTTCAGCTGATTAATCACCAGATCCCCAAATCTTTTTCAGACGGGAAAACGACACTAGAAAGTTCTGTGGGAAACGACACCAGAGAGTTCTGTGGGACCCTCCGTGAAACCTGGGGCAGGGAAGAAAAGGATCCTTTATATGAAACATTGAGAGAATGATGAGAAAGGGAGGAGACTTGGGACAGGGAAGAAGCTCAGAGCCCAAAGGGGCACCATTCCAAGAAGAACAGCATGGCTGATAGCGTGAAAGGTGGCTGGCAGGTTGAGGTGGATGGACCACTGACTCTGGCTTTTCCAGGGAGAGGACAGTCTGATGAGAGCCGTTTCCATGGGGCACAGAGGGAGGACAGTGGATTGGAGAGGGTCAGGATGGCACTGGAGGAGAGGAACTCCAATCAGCAGCTGCAGGCAGCAGGTTCAATGAGCTTAGAGATGAAAGGAGAGGGGGAGGCAGCAGGAGAAAAAGCATCTGGCACATGTCACGGGTCATACGGGAAATTGAATAATTTGAAAGTAGCCGTGCAACCACAGACGCAGGAACGAGCTGCACTCCTGCAGTGCAATGAGGCTAGTGCTGCTGTCTGCACCGCACGGACTGCAATTTCCTGGCTCCGCGGGATTTCAGCTGGAGTGTTTCATGCATTTCACTTCTTAACACCACAGACAACTCCCCAATCCGGTGGCTGCTACCCATTTGGCTATGATATGGTAGGCCTGATTCCAGGGGCAGGCCTCACCACACTTGCTGCGGTCCCAGCTGGAGAGAAAGGAGGACGAAGGTGGAGCCAGCCAGGAGCCCGTTCCACTGCTGGCACAAATCAGGGCAAGCCTCAGGCAGCCAAGGGACCTTTCAGCTGCATGGAAGAGCCAGAGAGCAGCAATTCTCCAGCCATGGCTCTTACATTGACGCTGGGGTTCTACAGAAAAAGAGGAATCTCCCACCAGCTGGTGTGAAGGGCAGAATGTCTCTTGTCTCAGGTTCCCCAGGTGGCTCAGCCAAGCTCTCAGTCGCTGGTCCTTAAAAAACAGCCTATATCATCATTCTTTGGGGGCCCGTCATGGGCCCAGGCATGGCTTCCCCCGTGCCTGCTCGAAAGCAAGATCGGGAGCCTTCTCACCCAGCAGGGCCCCGTCCAGCTGTGGCTTCTCTCAGGCTCCAAAGGATCTCCCACGTGGGAAAGAGAAAAGCAGATTAGAGCAGGGAGCTGGAGCCAGGGAGACCAGGTGTCCACCACTGTGTAATCTCCAGCTTCCCCCGCCCGGGCAAGGAACCGCTATGGGCACACACCGCAGAAGGGGTGGTCTGTGCCAACGACCGGCGTGAACAGCGTGGAAGAGTCCCCGGGCGGCGACAGAGCTGCTTCCTCGGGGAGCGATGTGAGCAGCCCGCCGCTGGGAGCGAGGGGGGCTGGCGGGAGCGCTGCAGAGCAGCACATGGCACTGAGGCCAATGGAGTCGCTAGACTAAACCTGGCGGCTCTGGGACAGGAGGGAGCCCAGCGCCCAGCCAGTGAGAAAATAAAGCCCAGCCTCGAGCTGCGAGCCAGCCCGCTGCACTCACACACACACGTCCTGCCCGAGCTGCCAGGAAACACGAGCCGTGGCCCACTGACTCAGGGTGCCCCCCCCATATCTGGGCCTGGATTTCACAGCTGGAAGTGGGGGCTCAGGCCGGCCGCATGCCTCATCCCGCTTCCCAGAAAGAATCAAAGGAACCGGCAGAGATCGGAGCAGCTGGCAGCAGCTGGCAGGCAGGGAAGAACAGAGAGACGAGCACCTCGTTGAGCTAGACTCTTCGCAGCCATGCCAGCATCTAACACAAGGGGTTCTGGAGAGGGGGGCTGACGGACAGCCCCTGGGCAGAGGAACAGGGGCCAGGAAGCCCCCTCCTGCCAGCAGATTCCAGAGGAGGGTTCCTGCCTATCACACACCTAATGCATTCAGTGCCGATGACGGACAAAGTGCTACACAAGGCACATAAAGAAAGTCAGCCGCCAGGTGACTGGCAGTGCAGGCTGGCGGACACAGGACTGGAAGGGATCGGTCCATCCCCTGCTCTCACAAGCAGCACATCACGGACTCCCGTCCATAAACATATCAAGCTCTATCTCAAAAGCAAGTCAGTCTGTTTGCCCCATTCCTTCCAGAACCTCGCTCCTCCATCGGTTAGAAACCGTCATCTAATTTCCAGCCTCAGTTTACCTGTGGGCCAGTTTATCCCCATGTGTTGTTGGCCAGCGCTGTCCTTTAGCTCCAGTAACTCTTCCTGTCCCTGGTGTTTGACCCCCTGATGTATTCACAGAGAGCAGCCAGAGCCACTCTCAGACTGTATTTTGCTAGGCTAAACAACCGAGCTCTTCGAGTCTCTTCTCATGACCTAGGCGCTTCCTTCCCCGGCTTTGTCGAGCAGCCCTTCTCTGCACCTGCTCTGGTTTGAATTCATCTTTCTCGACCGTGGGTGACCAGAATCGTAGCCAGTATTCCAAAGGAGATCTGCCCTGTGCCTGGTACAAGGGCTTTCGTGCTTCTCTGACTCTAGTGGAAATTCCTCGCCTGATACAGAATTGCATCTTCCTTTTTCGCAGCCGCATCACATGGTCGTCCCGTGATAGACTAATGCACCCGGGGCTTTCTCGTTCTCTGGCATTTCCAACGGAGTAGTCCCCAGTTTACAGCAGACGTTCTTGTTAGTTGTCCCTCTGCGCATGAACTTGCACTTTATACCATTGAATTTCATCCCATTTCTATTACTTCAGTCCTCTAGGTCGGCCAATTCTTCCTGTACAATATTCCAGTTCTCCTCTGGAGCCGCCCAGTGCATGCACATATGCAGAGCAGAAAAGCTGCTGAGGAGCAGGATGGAACAAGGGAGGATGGTGGGAAGAGCAGAGACATGGAAAGGTGCTAACGTGGGGCAGGCTAGCAGGGCGTGTTCCCTGCTGCAGGAGGGGGTGTATAGGAATTGCCAGGGTAAACCCAGGCACTTGGCTTTCACTCCTGCCCACCTCTTCACTAGACAATTAAATCACGTTTAATGCTGATTGGAACAGGCAAGACAGGTGGCGCCAGGCTGATGCCAGCCAGACACATGGTGTGGTCGGCATCTAGAGTCGCATGTGTGGGAAGGAATAGAACTGGGGAGGCAGGTTGGCTGTAGGTCAGGACTGAGGACATCAGCAGAGCTCTGTGCATGTCTGAGGGGGCGCCCAGGGGCAGAACAGCAGGGCACTGGGGATTGGGATCTCCGGGCAATGGTAGAATGAATAGGGAGAATCTTGAGCAAAGCCAGGTTTAGCCCGTTCTGTTTACACCCAGTGCAACTAGACTGATGTCTGCATGAAAACTTCCTGTTGCTCTGGCCACTGCACACATCCCGGCAGCCTAAGCTGGTAGCAACATCTTTGCAGCGGGTCCTTACAGAGCAGCATCGGTGGGAAAGAGAGTCTAACACACTAAATACAGTCAGGAATCCAGCTCTGCGGCTGCTTCTCCGTCCACCTGATGGCAGATCCCGGCCCAGGTTCGACAGGCTACTCTCCGGCTCGACCAGAACTGCGGCTCCATGCACCAGCTTGCCCTGGTTTCCTCCCCACACTGGGGCTATGGGGCAGCTTTGCAGACAATAAATCACATGGTGGAAGGGTGCCCAACCTGACGTCTGGTGGACGGTCTGCAACGCCCAGCCTCTCTCCATCCAGTGGCCATCCCAGGAACCCGGGCAACGAGCCCTAACGTCTGCATAGGAGATAGACGGAAGGCCCCGGTGTGTGCCCCATACAGGAAGTGTGCAAAGGTCAAGCTATGGCGCTAAGCTGCACGGGCTGCTCTCGTCTGGTGCTGGGAACGCCTACCTAATCGAAGCCAACCAGTGAGGTGGGGCTGGGGGGCTCTCCTGGATAGTGGGTGCAGGAAGAGTTGGGGGGCAAGCAGGCCTGGCTCTTTTTAGCAACATGATTGGGGGCAGAGGCTAAGGGGGGCTGAGGTCCTGGGGAGAGAAGCACCAGGGCAGCTGAAAGCCCTGACCCCACATCTCCAATTTTCTAGATAACATAGAAAGGGGGCCATGATCTCCCCCCCCCAACCCCCCCGCACCCAGACGCAAGTGCTGCACTCACCCATGTGGCAGGCTCCAGTCAGGGGGTCACACGTGTCGTCGTGGCAGCTGCAGGACGTAGCACAGTTGACGCCATATTGACCAGCTGGGCATGTCAGGTTACAGCTGGGGAGGAGAGAGAGAGAGTCCCAGGTGAGCGGTTCTGAGCAGCCACAGGACGCCCAACACAGCACCTGCCCTGGGTCTCCGCCTGGGGGTGGAGCTGCGCTGGGAGGAGGAAACACCCTTATCCTGGTGGAGCAAGTGACAAACGATGGGGGGGGAGCAGTAACAAAGAAGCAGAGCTGCTCGGGGCTTCCCAGGAGATCCAGCAATTCCCCAGCTCCCCATTCCACACCCTGGGCCTTAGGCTTGAGCCACGGGCTGGACGGGACAGAGGGGGGTGCTGTAGGATCACCATCAACCAGACACACAAGCATCTGATGGAGCCTGGGCAGGAGAGCAGAGGGCCACAGGCACGGGGGCGAGAGATGGGAAATCCCTGCAGCTCTGTGGCACTCAGCCGTGGGGCCAGTGAAGGAATGGCCCAGGGTGAACGAGGAATGGGGATACAGGCCTCGACTGAGATCCCAGCTCCTGCAAGGGCCAAACCCACAGTCTACAACCCACCAGGCCTTAACATCAGTCCCTCCTGCATTTAGCCACCAGGCGCTGTGCTCTCGGCCCATTTCCTGCAGCAGTCCATGATGCCATCAGCACGTGGAGCACCAGAGGGACCATGGCTCCTCGTGCTGTCCCAGGGGCTGGGACACCATTTGCCATGGGAAGGAGCAGACACTTGAGGGCTGGAGCTGGACGTTGGCAAGATAGAGTCTGTTGCCAATCCAGCCTGCAGCGACCATGTGCCTCCCTCCCGTGGGAGTAGATGGGGCTCGCCTAGACCAGCCACTGGTGCTGAGCGGACAGAGCGGCCAATAAACCAGAAATGAGAGAAAAAGAATCATTGTGCAGGGCCTTGGGGTGGATGGTCCCTTTTCCCAATGCTTAGTCCTGTCTAGCCTTGCTGCGACTGCCGTCATGTCCCACAGCAGGCCAAGTCATGACGACCAGGGATCCTAGTTTTCTGTGCTAAAACTCGCAAATTTCTCTGATAAAAACCCCCATAAAAATCTGTGTTTTTCCCCAATTAAAATAAAATGCTGAACTTGAGTTTCCCTAGCCCCAGTACACACAGGTATCAGTTGAACACAACGTTTTCTTGATTGATTTACAATTTTTAAGCAAGTTTGAAGCCTACCAGAGCCCTCTATCAATATAATAAAATAAAAAGACTAGAATTGCCATTTGTGTTTCTTACATATGCCAAATACTTCTATGTCTGTATTTTATATTTTCAGAAAATTGTTGCGGTTTTCTTAAATGCCCCCCAGATAAAGCAAACACTGCTTTTATATTAACATTATTCACTTTTGGAGTTAGTCCTGGAGGCTGAAGTGAAATCTGAGATGCATTCAAACGCAAACCCCTATTTGCTGTTGAGTCACCTCGACGCACCGGAAGCAGTTGACTGGAATCTGCTTAGCTATGTACATTTAAAGCACATTCAAAAATCAACCACAAGAGGGGGAGGCTGTGTGGAGTGAATAAGTGACGCTGCAGTTAGTGTGGTTTTATTTTTTCACAAAGTAAAAACTAAAGATTCTCTGCAAAAACGCAAATTCTGTGTTTTTCTGTGGCAAAGGGATTTCGAGGATCCCAGAGGATGACACGAAATTTGCTCTGGGATTTGGCCTACACTTCCCCTTCCTCACTTTCCTCTCGTTGTTGTAGGCGGGCCCTCTCTGAACATCCTGGATGCCCCTGCCACGCCACTCCTCCCACTCAGCTATGCTGCCTCTTAGCTCACTGTTTAATCTCCCCTCACAAATCCCCAACTTCCTTGCTCTCTTCTGAGCTTCCTCCAGCTTTCACAATTGTTCCAGTAACCAAGCGCCAACACTGAAGACATAGGACAGGTGCAGTCACCCCAGAAACTCACACCACTGGCCCCTTCCCGCCCGTCACTGTGCAGCCCCAAATCACACGAGCCAGTCTGCAATTCCCCGCCCTCTGCCCTCACCTCTATGTTTCGTGGGAGATTGCACACGTTTGGCCAGAACTAATCCCACTTTGTTATTCTTCTCCATCCTCAGTGGTCCCTCTGGGCTCCTCATCTCTCTTCCTGAGGGTCTCAACACCTCCCAGTTTATCATCCTCCACAAATGCATGAATGTGCTGGTTACTGTCCCTCTTGATAAGGACCGGGCGCTATGTCTCCCTCTACTAGTCATCAGTCCCCAGCACGGGGCATCACCCTTTAGTGCTACCTTTTGGGCAGATCCTCACCCAGTTTTGTGTCCATGAGAGTGCTCTTGGCCAGGAGAATTGGTCTGAACATTAAATCAGCTAGGGAGTTGCAGTATCGGATACGCCACAACATGTCAGTGAGAGGCCAGCTTCTGTGTCCCACCAGCTGCTTTTCGGGGGCTCTAGCACAAAAAGTGATCATATTTGTTTGGCATAAATGGCCATGAGCTCAAAGCTCACAGGTCTGGTCTAGCTTGGATCCTCTGCCAGTTCTGAGGCATCATGATCATATTGGTCCCTTCTGACCTATGAGTCTATCTGTTCTCCCCTATGTGATTCCAAATTTGGATTGCAGTGAACTTCACTTTGTAGCAATTGCCAGATGGTGCCTGACCTTTGTGCCATGGGTCCCTGCCAGGTAGCAGCCTTAGAGAGCAGTCAGGATGGGAGTGGCTCACACCTTAGCCTGAAATCTCAGCAGCTGGCTTGTACTGTGCTGTCCCAAACCCAGGCAGCGTATTTGTGAAGTGGCCTTTGCACCCTGCCTGGGTTGGTTTCTGTGTCCTTCCAAAGCCTGTTGGAAAAGGCTTTAATTACTGGGAATTCGGACACAAACGGAAAAGAGTAAATCAAAATGCTAAACAAAATAAAAACATCTTGCATCATGACCTGACGGCTGTGAGATGCAGAGCCTCAGGTTGTCAAGAGGAGTGAAATTCAAAGCCAGGGCTGCCAGAAGCGGCATTCAGAGTTCTCTAGTTTGGTTCCAACAGCAAATGTCTCCCAGCTGATCTTAACTGCTGCAACAGGGCAACTCCCAGATAACCGAGACTCAAGCCATTGAGGGCTTTAAAGATCATCACCAACAATTTGAACTTGAATTGGATCCAGACCTGAACTGGAATTGGTGCAGAGCTGTGGATAATGTTGTCATGCACCAAGGTCATTGTTTACTATGGGACTGGCTACAAGCGTTGTCTGTGGTGTGAAATCTAAGCTGCAACCTGACCTGGAGTAAGTGACTGGTCTCTCAGGACAGGAAATAACCTGAATATTTTGTGATCTTTAGAATAAAGGGACCATCTATCACAGTCAGACTGGCCTGGGGTGCCCAAGGGGACTGTCCGTGATTCCATTTTAAGGCTGTATAGTGCCTGAGGAGATAGCTCTTATTACTCGGTTGGTTTGGGGTTTGTGCCCTGCTTCTTAACAGTCTGCCCCAAGGTTGGTATTCTTGCTCGTAAGCCACTCCAGACAGCGTGCCTGCGACATCACATTCAGTTCAGGTCCTCTCAAGACTGAAAAGGGGTAAACCGAAGGGCGGAGGTTCAAAACAAACCAGTGGAAATAATGAAGGGGTTAGAAGGAGTGCGTGTATCAGCAGAGAGTTAAAGCTCAAGATGGGGCCAGATGGGCTAAGTGATGGCAAAGGTGGAGGGTAACTGCAAGGGTTTGAAGGACGAAGACAGCAAGAAGAGATGGGAACTGCAGGGGGTTGAGGGTTTGATGAGGAGAAAAGGGATGAAAATGAGCAAAGGATGATGTCAGGTGAGGAGTGGGGAGAGTTTCAATACATTTCAAGCAAGATTGGAGAAGGCCCTAGAGGGTACAATCCTGCACTGCCCGCAGAAGACGGGCCCCAAAGCCCGTATTTCCATTTGTGGGGGGTTCGTAGGGCTGTTGTGAGCAAGACTTTGGAAGGAATCCACTCTACTCCGTGCTGATCAGGCCTCAGCTGGAGTACTGTGTCCCGTTCTGAGCGCCACATTTCAGGAAAGAGTTGGAGAAAGTCCAGAGAAGAGCAACAAAAATGATGAAAGGTCTAGAAAACATGACCTGTGGGGGAAGATTGGAAAAACTGGGTTTGTTTCATCTGGAGAAGAGAAGACTGAGGGGAGGACAGGATAACAATTTTCAAGTACATAAAAGGTTGTTATAAGGAGGCAGAAAAGTTGTTCTCGTTAACCTCGGAGGACAAGACAAGAAGCAATGGGCTTAGACTGCAGCCAGGATGGTTTAGGTTGGACATTAGGAAAAAATTCCTCATTGTCAGTGTAGTTAAGCACTGGAATAAATTGCCTAGGGAGGTTGTGGAATCTCCATCATTGGAGATGTTTAAGAACAGGTTAGAAAAACACCTGTCGGGCATGGTCTAGATAATACTTAGTCCTGCCTTGAGTGCAGGGGACTGGATTAAAAGACCTCTCCAGGTCCCTTCCAGTCCTACATGTCTATGATTCTATGTTACATTTCACCAGAAGCAGTGCAGCGCAGGGGTTAACATTAGTTTGGACCCATAAATCCTTTATGGTTGGGCCCGAGCCTGGCAGAACCTGAATCTATGGACTTTCCAGCCACACTAGCAGCTTCTCTTCAGGGGCGGGGTGAAAGGCCAGGACATCAGCAGAGGAGAAGACATGCAGAGAGATGGGACACCCTGTCTTGCAGATATGCATGTGCGAGAACTTGTGCCAACACCTAGAGAATGCGCAACGGGGCAGTGTGTAGTACATCACAAGCCAATCGATGGGGTATGAGCTGTAAGCTGTCCCCCCAGTGCACTCTATGCTGGTCCTCCCCATGTGCGCTCTGCACTGGGTCTGTCCACTGCCAGTGTGCTCTTAACAGGATGCCTTCCTCTGGGCAGTTTGCCAGTGTCTGAGGGTCTACACGTCTCTGTCCCTGTAGGACCTTCCAGATGCCCAAGCACTGAGAGCTATGGTGTGACATGGTAATAGCCCTTGTCCAAATGATGCACAGGATGGGGTTGAGGGATTCACCCTCTAGCTCTGCCCTCTCTTGTTTTCCCCACTGTGAAACCCAGCCCTCCCGCAGGGCCATTTCCCTTTCTTTGAACACAGCACCTTCGGAAATGCTAAAATACAAAGACCCCCCAGGGCCTGTCATCTCCACCAGGCAGAGTGTAGCTGACACACTCCAGTCTGCTGCCGGCCACGGCTGCTCTTGCCTTCAGGTCCTCAAAGGGATCCTACTAGGCTGGCCTGGACTTAGCACATTTCATGCCTTTTAAACTGGGAAAGCTTCCCTCTGGCCCAGCTCCGTGCCCATGTGGCACCATATGCCAGGCACAATGACACAGGGATTAGCACAGAGTCTGTGCGGGCTTCGCAGCTGCTCAGAGCAGCTGGGCCAGGGATTGGATGTCAGCAGTTGGAAGTGGTGATGTTCTCTGTTATTATAGACGAAGCTGGTAAGCATTACCTATGATTAAAGTCGCCTGACATGTCTCGTTATATGGCCCTATTTTCAGTTGCTTGTAACTTTGCCAAACTTTAACTGTTTGGGCTGAGATTTTTTACGCTGGGCGCCTGCCTCAGGCTGAATTGATCTGGAAAATTTCAGCCTAAACAGTTCAGCCATTTCCAAGAAGGAGACTAGTGAAAAATACATTGGTTTGCTCATGTTAAATACTAGCGAGAAAAAGTCTTGTGCGGGTTACTGGTGGGGGCAGAGAAACAGATTAGATGGAGATGTGAAAGGTGGGAATTAGGACTGGCTGGACAAGGAGACGGGGACCGGGATGAGATGCCAGAGGAGTGGAGACTGGACCTAGCTAGGTGAGGAGATTGGAAGTCCACACTTTTCTTCAGAGCCTGGAATGGAATCCAAGATCCCAGATCTCACCATTCCTCTGATGTGAACAAATATCTGTGAAACTCACTAGCAAAGTGTCTCATCTTCCTCTAGTGCTGGTTCACATAGAGGATGACAACCTACTACTACTCTCAGTTACTCCATTGGCTTAAGCAGCAGAGGTCTGTGTGGTGGATTTAAAAGTTTCTACTCTGCTGATTACCCATGTCGCTATCAACAGGAGGCCACATGATGGAATTTGTTGCATTTTACAGTTTGCTTTTAAGAAAAACTCAGCAATGGCACACAACTGTTCACAGAACATTATTCCAATTGTAAAGTCAAACACTAGAAAGTCAGGAAATGCCAGAATTAAGGCTGCTTGAGCATATGAATTATGCATTGTTCAGGGGCCGTGCAGTGAAGGAGGCTACTGTCTGTAGGACCCCTGCTCCATTTGTTGCAAAGCCGGAAGGTGCAACGTGCTCGTGTGCATTGCAACGCCTAATTTTTATGCACTTAGAGAATTACAGGAACCCCACGGGTGAGTCACAAAGGCCCTAGGTTCCTATCCAATGAATGGGGAAAGCTAGGCTCCTTAGACTGTGAGTCATAAAAGGCATCAGGCTAGGTCGAGAGCCACCTAACCGAGTCAATGGGAGGGGTGTGCGCTAAGCCCCGTCCCCTCACAGAGAGGTGCCTCCCACTGTTAGTGGTGCACAGCCAGGCCCCCTCTCCTGGAGGCAAGCGCTGAAGGCGTTTCCGGGCAGAAAGAGTTAGGCACCTACCTCACTTCGCACCGACGGGCCAGAGGAGGAGTGGTGCCCATCTTATAACTTGCTGTCTGAGGGGGAGAACGGATTTGAACAGGTGTCTCCCATCTCTAACCATTTGGCCCAGGAGAGAGGCGGATGGGGCTCTGCCCCCATTGCTCCTGTTGAAACTGTTTCATCCTGGATAAACACTTAAGCATTCATTGGGCCAGGGAGACAAAGCACATGTGAGAGGGAAGGACTCTGTAACCTGCTGGTTAGGGCACGAGGTGGGAGACCCAGGGTCTAGTCCCTCTGCTCCAGTGACTTTAATTATTTATACATAGTGGAACTGCTTCACCTGGTGAGCCTGGGGGACCCCTCCAGTAATCTCGGTGTTACCCTTTACCCAAGTCTCTTCTTCAGTTCCAGGGGGATAGTAACGGGGGAACAGCCTCTCGCTGTTCATCGCAGCCCCTCACTTCTTGTTATTACTAGTATTTCTTTAAAGTTACTGCAAGCAGTAAATGCAGGTTTATTCCTCATTGACGTCACTGGGTGTCCTGCAGAGAAATTCCCACATGCTGTTTGAGAAAGTTACCACAGAGTTTTCTATCCCGAGCCAGGGGCAATGAGTAACTTCTGACCAAAGTTATATTTAACCCAGCTTCAGGGGTTTAAACTGCTGACACAGCCGCCTGGATAGGATGGCTTTTCTGGAGTCAGGGTAATTCGTTCAGTACCCGAGCCTTGCATGTGACAAAAGCACACAGGACATCAGCTCATCCTGTCTACACTCCTGGGAGGAATGCCAAAGAAAACCCTGCCCACGAGCGTCAGATCCCAAGTGGAGTCTGAAAAATAGCAGCAAGAAAACTAGCTCTTGCCCTATAACAGAGCGACGCTGGCGTGGAAGGGTCCGTGTGGAGCTCATGACACCACCCAGCTTCGCAGACACCAGTACAGTGAAAGATGACAAACAATCCTGCTGTCTCTGCACAAGAGGTGAAGGGGAAAGCCTGGCTAAGCTGCTTTCACCCCACCACACTAAGGAAAGTGAGGCCTGGACCTGTACCGCTAGGAGAGACTTTTGTGCCTTGTGGCTTCATGAGACAATCCAAGTCTTTGCAGCGTGTTCCCATAAACCTGCCTTGTGCATGTTGTGTCCAGTGCCTCCCTAAGAAGCCTGCACTTGTGCCTGTCTGAGTATGTCACAGAGGCTCCAGGGAAATGAGGCGCTCAAAATGTGACGACCCCAGGAGCAGCACGTCTGACTGAGTCCAACGCCCTTCCCTACGAGGCTCTGGCAGCATCACCAACTCTCACATTGTTAACAAGATCTTCACCACGGCTGGCGTTTTTTTTAAAGCCCCAGCTTCTGGAGTCAAGGGATTATGGGAAACTCTCAGTTTCCACCTAAATAAAGTATGTTCCTTGTATTTGGGGGTCAGGAGAAAAGCTGGGAAATGTGAATCCTCAAGGCTGAAGGGCAGAAGGCAAATAAACAAACCAAAAACACATGGTTTAAAATCTCTTGATTTTTAAGCCAATTTCATCATTTTGGGGGCCTGAACCCTTGGGGTGGTGACACTGCAAGGGGGCATAGGCACAAAACCCACTACTTTCCTTCCATGGAGAAAAGAAGCAGTAACGAAAGGCTGGACAGCACCGCTGAGCCAGCAATCACTCGGGCAGCCGGCTAAGCCCTCCCGGTCGGACACGCGGCGCCGGCCTTGACCTTCCGCAGCCAGCGTCAGAACCGCCGGGCGCAGCTGGTAAAAGGGAAGCTCTGGCGCCCCCTGCTGGACTCAGCCAACCAATCGCAGAGCTGCTTCCCAGCTGCCTAAGGAAGCCATCGAAGCCCTCCTTGGAAGCGCACACACCGCTCTCCCTCGCTGCTAGCACGGTTTCCAGGGGACACACGGGAAAGCAGGCCCCAGCAGGACATCTGGGAAGCCATGAGCGTCTTAGCCCCACCCATTGCTCACCGTGGCATAGGCCCACCACTTCAGGTAGCCGATGATGACCCACAAACCCCTACTGGGGTCTGCTCCAACCCACAGCGGGGAGGCAACCGTTCAGCTTTTGCCCCCGATCTCTGGGGATTGCCGAGATGATGTTCTCTATCCTGGATGCTATTTCTGACTTCGATAGTAAATCACCGAGCCTGACTGTTGAGATCCTCTGAAGGCGACACATACACAACTGCATTTAATAAGGACCAACAAGAGTCACGTAGCATTGGAAACCTGGCTGTCCAGAGAGCTACTCACAGACGTGTGGTTTTGAGGAAGCAAAGCAAAGCAGTGAGGCAGGGATTAGTCAGACACCGCATTTCCCTCCCGCTAGAGGATCCATCAGTTTACTAAAGAGGATTCTGGAAAATGAAGAGTTGAGGCAAACAAGTGATTTCACTACGGGCCTTGCGGGATACGTAGCGAGCTGGAGAAGTAAGACACATTGTCACAATGCTCAGCTATGCAGCATGTCAGGCCACGGTCTGTTTGTCACAATCCCACAGAAACATGAGAATGAGCACTTGCTGTGGAAAACAAAACCTCTAGGAAAAGTGTGAAATTCTAACCTGGCCCCAGCTTTTTTGCTTACTGGGCAGACAGCAGCTTGGGCAAGGGAATTGTGACTGCGTGACAAACTCACTCGAGGGGGCGAGCGCAAGAAATGCAAGTAATTCACTCAGCTAGACTGAAAGGAAAAGCGAGTTTTGGCGAGGCAGGATAGAACCTTTTCAGGATCTGAGCAAATGCACGGGCCAATCCACAGCGCGAGTGCTGAAAGCTCCCCTTCACCGTGCGCTGCGCCGCAGCCATGTAACCCCCGAGAGCATGTCTTTGCCTAGCACAACGAACTCCATTGGACAAAAACTTTTCTACAGGAAAATTTCTATTACGCGCCACGTCCCACTGGAAAAACGGCGCTGCCAAAGTTTTACCTGTCGTTTTCACATCTATGTTTCAGTCTCTTCACTCTGTGCATTTCACATACAAGTTCAAAGCTTCCCCTGGTGTCTGGGAGGTTTTTTCACACAACAACAGGAGTTTGGGGAGAGGGCATCACCTGAAAGGACTTTTCAATTCGGCTTTGGAAAGGGACTGGATTTCAAGCTGACCGTGTCCTGTGGGGCTGATTTCACTAAAAGGGACGTTTCCGGAGAAGGTAGAAGCAGGTTCTCCACTGACTCGGGAAAGAAAAACTCCAGCATGTTAATATATCAGTGGTTATTCTGCTGTCGGTGGCTACACCTGGCCAGCAATTTGGGGACGCTGTCAGTCACTGTTTGGTTGATACGGGACATTAAAATGCATGACATTCGTTATTTTGCGCGCTGTATTTGTTTCTTATGCAAAGTCCCCGATTAATGAATGTGTCAATCTGAGCAGCCCAGGTTTTGCCCCTGCCTTAAGAATTACAATAATCAGACTTTGCTTTGCTTAAAATCCCCCCCAAAATCAGACCATGGAAGGAGTATTACAGGCTCCTTCTTTGTGAACATAGATAACATGCACGATTCGCATGTCTGACCCAATACCATTGATTTCTCTGGCATGAGAGGAGAACCAGGCCCCTGACAGGCTTAGTCAAAGCTTTAGCAAACAAACGTGTTCCCTCTCTTTCCGTCTGTCTCCCTCTCTGATCTCTGCGGGGTGTTGTAACAGCCCTCACCAAATTCACAAGAGGCCTGTGGTCTAACTCTCTCTCTCTCTTTCCCTGGGTTGGGGGAGGAGATGAAAGGGATTCATTGGGGTTTTGCAGAATTTATTTCCATCCCTCCCCCTCTACCGTCCCTTTTCTGCTCTGTCCTTGTGCTCTTTGCCGGTTTGGTGGCAGCTGTGGGAACATTAAGCACCTGTCTCTCTCATGGCTGGGAGGTCAATCCCTAACTGACCGTGACCAATCAACGGAGATAACCCACTGCCTTCGCACCAGCTTAGAGCAGAAGCCACCTTCCCCAGCCCACTGAGTAGCCAGCAGAGGGCTCAAACCCATGACCTTGGTGTTATTAGCACCAGGCACCAACCAGCTGGCCCTGTGAGTGCCTTCTAACCCCTCCAGTACTGCGTCCCGCTGCCGGCCTTGTCTCCCACACTCACAGCATCACCCTGAAAGCTCCTGGCTTCACAGCTCTGGCGCTGCCAAGGGAGGTCACCTGAAGAGAGGTGCTTTCTGGGATATTTGGGGCCTTGAAAATTAGGACAACTCCCCCGTCTGAGCTGGTATTTTATGTAGCGCGCTGGGCAATGGGCTCCTCTGACTCGGCAGCTGCTGCATTCAGGATCAAAGGGAGCATCTTAGCACGGGTGTGCTCATGTCTAGGCAGAGGACCAGGAGGGCACCATGGTTGGTCACACTGTGGTCACCTCTGGGTCTGAGGGAAGGGAGAATGGCTTCATCACTGGTCATAGGTGGAAAGGAAGCATCTTGTGCAGCTGTTTCTAACCATGTGCACAGCAGCAGTGAGGAGCCAAGACGAGGGACAGCAGTTGCTTAAGACAAAAATCCTTCTGGACATTTGGAAACAGAACGCCCTCCAACCACCAGGGCCTGAGGGTCTGGAAGAGACAGCAGGGCCCTCTTTCAGCTCTCAGAGTCTGGCAGCCCTTCACTTGAATCCCCACCAGGGTTTGATTTAAGTTGGCAGACATCTTTTGAACAAAATCAAAAAGTTTTCATCAAAAACTGGTCTTCTGTCTAAAACATTTTTCATGAAAGATTTTAATTTTTGAAGAGTTTTTTTTTTTTTGGACAAAATCAGAAGAACAATGAAGACTAAGTTTGAGTTTTCTGAGCTCTTTTGGTTTTTCACTTTGTTGTTTCTCCTTTTTGCCCCCTTTTTCCAGTGGGAAAATGGAAAAAAAGGAAATAAAAAAGGGAAAAGCAGAGGGGAAAAAAGGAAGAGACAGTACATGCATTATGGCAAGGCTGGGGGTGTTAAACAAAAAACCTCAAATAAACATTTCAAAACTGGATTTCCGATTACTTTTTTTCGTTAAAAAATGTCCAAGATGTAAACCAAACCAAACTAAACAAAAATAAAAAAAAAACCAACCCACCCCCCTCTTTTTAAACTTCTTTTTAAAAAAATTGGAAAAAAAATTAGCTCCAATTTTGTGCTCCAATACAAAGCAAAGTCAGAATTGGCTTTGCTGGCATAGATTCGTAGATTCCAAGGTATCTAATGTGATCATCTCATCTGTCCTCCTGCATAACGCAGGCCACAGAACTTCCCTACAATAATTCCTAGTGCAGATCTTTTAGAAAAACATCAAGTCTTGATTTAAAAATTATCAGTGATGGAGAGTCGACTACAACCTTGGTAAATAGTTCCAATGCTTAATTACTCTGTTAAAAATGTCTGCCTTATTTCCAGTCTGAATTTGGCTAGCTTTAACTTCCAGCCAGTAGATTGTGCTAGACCTTTCTCTGCTAGTTTGAAGAGCCTATTATTAAATATTTGTTCCTCATATAGGTACTTATATACCGTGGTCGAGTCACCTCTTAATCTAAGCTAAATAGATTGTTGAACTAAATAGATCTGAGCGCCTTCAGTCTATCACTATAAGGCATGTTTTCTAATTGTTTAATCAATCCCTGGAGTGAACAAGGGGAAGAACATCTTCACGCACAGATTTACCAACCTAACGAGGTGGGTTTTACATTACTTTCCAAGGGGGCAGGTGACCACAGCCCCCGGGTAAGCATAAAAAAGGTGACCGTAACAGACAGCTAATGTTGGGTGGGCAGAAATGGAAAATTACAATAGGTTCTTAGAAGCAACAAGAGGGAAATCAGTGAGGGAATCTGCTCCACATTGTAGATTTCTGTCTACACCCAAATTCAGGTTGTATGGAGGATACCAGGAAGAACTAGAAGCATGGGCACATAAGCTAATTACAACATAACTGGAGTCACAGGGATTTGATGGGATAAATGTCACAACTAGGATATTGGTATAGAGCGCTATAACTTGTTCAGGAAGGACAGGCAAGGAAAAAGGGAGGTTTTACTGCGTTATATGTCAAGAATATGTACCCGCATTCTGAGGTCCAGACCAGTTGAAAGTCTCTGGGTACAGATAAAAGCGGGAAAAAATTGGGGTGATGTGATGGTAGAGGTCTACTCTTGACCACCAAATCTTGAAGAGCAGGTGGAGGAGGCATTTCTAGAACAAATAATATCCAAGATAGAAGACCTGGTAGTAATGGGGGACTTTAACTACTCAGACATCTGTTGGAAAAGTAAATGGCAAAACGCACACTTTTCAGAAAGTTCTTGGAATGCATTGGGGACAATTTTTTGTTCCAGAAAGTGGAGGAAGTAACCCAGGGGACAGCCATTTTAGATCTGATTCTGACCAACAGGGAGGAATCAGTTGCTAAAGTGAAGATGGAAGGTGATTTGGGTGAAAGGGATCATGAAATGATAGAACAACGAACTTCAAAATGATAGAACACCAGACTTCAAAGAAGCCAACGAACAAACTCAGAGAACTGGTAGGTAAGGTCCAATGGGAAGAAAATCTATGGGATAAAGGAGTTCAGGACAGCTGGCAGTTTCTCGAGAAGACAATATTAAAGGCGCAACTGTAAACGATCCCAATACAAAGGAAAGATAAGAAGAACAGTAAGAGGCAATGTGGTTCCATCAGGAGCTCTTTAATTACCTGAAAATCAAAAAGGAATCCTACAAAAACTGGAAACATGGCTGAGCTGCAAAGGAGAAAAAGAACAGCACAAGCATGTAGGGACACAATCAGAGAGGGTAAAGTACAAAATGAGTTACTCCTGCAAGGGATATAAAAGGCAATAAGAAAAAGTTCTTTAAATACATTAGGAGCAAGAGAAAGACAAGTGTAGGTCCTCTACTTAATGGGGAAGGAGAGCTAACAACTGATGACATCAAGATGGCTGAGGTGTTTAATTCCTATTTTGCTTTAGTCGTTACTAAAAAGGTTAAAGGTGAACATATGCCCCGCACAATTAATATTAACAATATGGGAGAAGGAACACAAGCCAAAATAGGGGACGAACCGGTTAGAGAATATTTAGATAAATTAAATGTATTCAAATCAGCAGGGCAGCTGAAGCAATGTCAGAACTGTTAGTAATTATCTTCAAGAACTCATGGAGGATGGGGGAGGCTCCAGAGGACCGGAGAAGGGCAAACATAGACCTGATCTTTAAAAAGGGAAACAAAGAGATCCCAGGGAATTATAGACCAGTCAACTTAACTTCGACACCTGGAAAGATACTGGGACAAATTATTAAACAATCCATTTATAAAAACCTAAAGGACAATAGGATTATAAAGAACAGCCAGCATGGGTTTGTCAAGAACAAAATCATGCCAAACCAACCTGATGTCCTTCTTTAATAGGACTAGTGGCCCAGTGGAAAGGGGGCAACAGTAGACATGTTAGATCTTGATTTCAGTAAGGCTTCTGACAAAAACCCAAATTACATTCTCGTAAGCCAACTAGGGAAATGCGTCCATCTGAAATTACTATGAAGCCGGTGCACAACTGGTTGAAAGACCAATCTCAAAGAGCAATTATCAGTAGTTCACTGTCAAACTAGGAGATCATATCTAGTGGGATCCTGTAGGTGTCAGTCCTGGATCTGATAAGTGATGGATCTGAAGACTTTCAGGTTCACCCTCGGTCTTCTTTTGTCAAGACTAACCATGCTCCGTTGTTGTAACGTTTCCTAATTAGCAAACTTAAAACTTTCACGTCAGATTTTCTAAATCTTTTATCCTACTTTTTTTGGTTCCTAGATGCATAGATTTCTATTCAGCTGCATTAAAACGCATACTGTTTGCTCACGCCCACTTTACCAAGTGATCCAGATCATCCATGATCCGTCCTCATCATTTACGACTCTCCCAATTTTGGTGTCATTTGCCCAACAACTAAACCCTTCTTCCCATCAGAACGAGGAATATGGGAGCTTTTCTCCCTCCCTGCTGACAATTCATAATCCTCCCACCAGCCACACTCTCTGCTCTTCTACAGGAAGAGGGAAAGCTCCCAAGGTTCAAGATCAGCCTCTCCAAGGCCGAGACCTGACCAATTAATTGTAAGAGAGACCTGAATTACCAGCTAATTTTCAGACGTGGTAGCCCACAAGAGGTAATAATTTCAGGCTGTGGATAAATCCGCCCCTAGGATCACTAGCTAGAGCACTTATTGCCTACAGTTAAAACATGCAATGAATCATTATTAGCAAGGGTTGGTGACCATGAATTATTCCCTAGGGAGTTGTATCCAGTGCAAGGGCTGACAATGGAAATATAATAAAGGAGATGAGAGAATGGCCAGGTACAAACATCCTGACCTTGTACCACTCCGTGCACTAAGAAAACACCAACACTCTCCTAACACACACTGTGGAAGTTCACAACTTCTTCTGCAATCACCATCAGCCTTCAGCTGCTTAACTGGAAAAGAAAAATTCCCAGAGACTCCTGGTTGAACTCTCAGGAGGATGATGTCTCTATTTTATCAGCCAGTTGCCACCAGGACTATGAGCAAAACCGGAGCGGACATTTTCCACAGCAAGGGACTCCACAAAGAGGCACGAAAAGTCCCAAAGCAATTCGAGGTGCTTTGGCTGAGACCTGGCAGACTCACGACACCACTGTCACTGTGTCAGCAGAAATGTGGCTTGGTCTAAGTACAAACCAAAAACACAACCGGATTCCTGGCTTTTTGTTTTTACTCACAGCACGGCACGTTTTTCATTTTGAACGACACGTGCCTGTTTATGTTTGAGGGATGAATGTGTGTATGACACGAATAACAAAGGATGTGTTTTCTGTTCCGTTCCAGAAAACCTCAGAGAGTTTTGGTTGTTTATTTGTTTTGCCACTGAGGGGTGTGTGTTGTTGGCTTTGTTTGGCTGGTTTTTGATTGGTGAAAAATCACAAAAAGCCCTCCCCACCCTGAACTAAATGGAACCAAAAGTGACGCCGTGTATTCCAGACCTTTTCCAAGTCTCACATTTACCAGCAAACGTCCCAAGGTATATTAAGGGTGCTGATAAATGTGCAACAATAGCAAATTGTCTCTGGAGTGGTGGCAGGGGTTTGGGAAGCAAGACATTGCTAGACTAGTAATTACTCTTGTGTATTAAGAATTTTGTCCCTCTCTTTTGGGATCCGACAGTGAAAACCAGTGTAAGAACAATCACATGATGCAGGGTTTTTGGGTTTTTTTCAGCAAATTCTGCTTAACTGTCTGGATGAACTCCAGGCAGCCTGGAAAGGGCGGTTTGTGAAAATGAAAAAGGATAGTGCTCGGACTTCAGCTGGAAATAGGAAACAAGCCCAGGATATTTTCATCGTTGGGCTTCAAGCAGATAGAAGCCAGGGGTGAAGAAATAAAGATAACTTTGCTCTGACACACTGAGGGTTCAGATGATCGGAGATATACCCAAGCCCCTCTCACCGGCTATCCCAGTTAGTACAAAAACAAACGGTCATTAATTAGCTCCCCACAGGGGCAATTGTGGTTCCAATAAAAAGGCACCCTCCTCCAAAGACAGTGTATTCTGCAGCCTGCAAAGAGCTAATCGAGGGGACATACTCCTCTGGGCTGCTCTCCTGGGGATGTCAGAGACAATCCCATCCACATGCCCAAATCCACCTGTGTTTATCCAGACACCTCTGCAATGGCCAGAGCGGCCCACACCCCCAGACACAAGAGTCACTTACTAGGTACCATGAGAGCCTGCTTGGCAGAGACATTTGCCCGTCTCAAAGTGGCATTCCCCGTTGAAGCAGTCGCTGCAGACAAAGGCGCAGTTCTCACCGTAGGTTCCGTTGCGACACTTGGTTTCACACCTAGGAAAGGGCCAACAGGAGCAGGTTACAGGAGTGGGACAAGAGGGAAGCGCGCACCCCGGGAACTGACAGGGCCAGGCAGCCTAGGGCGAGGGCTGGATTCTCCAGACAAATACACTGGGGTGCTGGAAAGCCACTGCCATTTGTGAGGTCCTGCCCTGTCCCGAGTGCAGGGGCCGGGGGGACACAGTCACCGGGAGGCGCTTCCAGGCCATTTTCCACCTCCGCTAATGGGGCCGTTGGGATGGCAGCTTTCGGGCTGGCCAGGCTCTCTTGCGACTGGACCGCAGCAGATCTGGTAGGCGAAGCGGTGATTGCTTCCCGAGAGCACGCAGCACAGACAGGAGCCAGCAGGGCCTCTACCACCACCCGGGGATGTTCTCCTTCTCCTCGACTCACTCACCGTTCTCTGCCTGAGGTGCCTTTCCCCACCGCGCTCTGCTCTGGGACCGGCCCGCCTCTGCAGCGAGCACTGGGCACATTTCAGCGGGCTGGGACGGCGAGTGACCTGACAGGTCCCTGGAGCAGCCAGCGTCCCCAGGGCTGGGGATTGCTTGGCACAGCCTCTGCGATGCCAGGCCAAGGGCCACGGCTCTGATCTCTGCAGGCAGCTTCTGGGAACGCCCGGCTGCGGGGAGGGAGGGGTCTCTTGGCCCGTGGGAGGAGTGTCTGGCAGAGGCGCGAGGGCTGGTTCCCTGGAGGCTGGATTAGCCCAGTCCCCAGAGAACGAGGCACACCCAGGGGGCAAGAGAGACACATTTGGTTTTTGTGAAGTGTTTCCACGGTGCTGGGCCCCAATGCCCCATGCAGGGGTGGGGGGGCGCACACGTGGCACAGATGCAACCACACATTCCTCTCTCGGAGGCTGTGTCCCACCGGCTCACCCCTGGGAACAGGTGGCGGCCGTGGGTGGCTTTCAGGGGCCGAGGGAAAAGTTTTGCACTTCCTGCCCTCAGAGGAAGCAGGCTGGGGCCAAAATGGTCAGACTGGCCATGGCAACGTCAGTCTGTGACCGGCCAGAGCCTCCAGCAGGGCGGCTTGGTGGCAGGACGGGGCACGTCGGCCGAGTGCTATGAAAAGTGCCAGCGTGCCTGAGCACACCAAGAGAGCCAAATGACATTCAGGGGAAGGCAGCATTTCCTAGTGGCTAAAGTAACGGATAGGCATCAGGGGACCAATGGGAAGACACAGGCGCATTCAGCCTGGCTCCTCCCAAAGCCTTCAAGGGCCGCGCCCAGCCCCTGCTCACCTGTCTCCAATCCAGCCGGGATTGCAGTGCGAGCACTTGCCGTTGATGTGGTTGCAGGTGTGGCCATCTTTGCACGGGGGGCACATCTTCTCGCAGCCTTCTCCGTAGACGCCGGGCGAGCAGGCCTGATCGCACTTGGGGCCCTTCCAGCCGGCTTCACACGCCAGGCAGCGGCCGTCGGCGATGGTGCAGGGCTGCAGCCCTTTGCACTGTCCGCACCTACCAGCGCCAACGGAGAGCACAACCAGGAGGTCAGCAATCATTTGAACACCCTCTCCCCCATTAGTCTTGGCCCCCCCGGGCTGACCCGTCCCTCCTGTCACCGAGAGGTGACTGCACAAGGCAGGTGAAGCAGGGACGGTCCTCCACTTGCAAGAGCACTGGCTGGGCAGGGCCCGGTACACTTACCGCCTCCTGCAGCCTTGCCCGTAGAAGCCAGCTGGGCACGGCTCCCGGCAGTATTTGCCCCGATAGCCCGGATCACAGGTGCAGGTCCCGTCCACCTGGTTACATTTCCCCTTGTCGCACTGACAGTAGCGGTCGCAGCGTGGGCCGAACACTCCCTCCCGGCACTGGCAACGCCCCGAGAACTGCTCGCAGGGGGAGTTATTACAGGCGCACTGGTTGTTGCAGCCCCTGCCCCACCAGCCGGGCTGGCAGATGCAAGTCCCTGCCTGCTGGTCGCACTGGGAGTTGAGGCTGCAGTAGCAAGCGCTGGAGCACTGGGGGCCCCACCAGTTCGGCTCGCACGTGCACTTGCCCGTCTTTTGGTCGCATTTGCCATGTTTGCAGAGACAGGCGTTCTCGCACTTGGGCCCCCAGCGATTGGGGTTGCAGGTGCACTGGCCCGTGACGTCCTCGCACTGGCCGTTGGGGTGACAGCTGCACATTTCCTTGCAGTCGGGACCCCAGAACTGGCGGGGACATTCTGTAAAAGAAGCGACACGCCAGCACTTACTGGGCAGCCGTGGGACCCTTGGGTCAGTCTCCCGGCCCTTCCTGCCATCACCGTCAGCTTACGCGCGAGCTGCAGTCCCCCCCGGGGCAGGGCCTTGTCCGGTCCCGCACACGCACGCCAAAGGCACCAGGTCACCGATGATATAATGGATGAATCGGCTGCTCCCCCTCTGGTGGAGAAGGCAGCCCAACTCCTGCTGTGCTCACCCCATCTTCTTACCCCAGTCAGCCCCCTTACCGTGCTCTCAGCCCCCCGACATGCACGAAGCCCTCCTTAGAGCGCTGCACCTCCAAGCCCACGTTTAAAGGAGCCCCGCCCAGGACACCCACCCATGCCGACTGAAGGCCTGTAGAGCCCTGGTTCTGCACCAAGAGCAGTGCAGGGAGCTTGCACGACAGACCGCCAGTGAGTAACAGCCACAGCGGCTCCTTAACAGGCCAATCTCCCCAGCGCACGGCGCCCTGGCTGGGCGTCTGCACACTGCTGTGCCCCAACAGGGGAAACGACCCAGCCAGTCCCACAGGAGCGTGCAGCACCTGCTGCCCGTGCACGCTCTGCTGAGGCAATGGGGCCACGGAGACAAGAAGGCAGCAGCCGTGCTGGCCTCTCTAGCCGTCTCAGTTTGGAAACAATGTCAGCTTCCCACAAAAGAGAGAACCAAACAATTTTCAGCAGCCACCCCTAAAAGCACCATGTAACACACTGGCTTGGGCAGGTCCCAGGGAAAGGGGCTGGGGCCAGGCCTGACGCAGATCCAGAGGGCCATCTGGCTGCGCTCAGGCAGAACATAACCTCTCCCTCGCCTCTTCTCCTGGCTTTCCCACGGCAAGTGCCTCTTTGCCTTGGTAGAAGCGAGTGACTATCTAGGTGAACATGTTTGCTGTGTTGCATCTCTTCTGTTCTCCTTACTCCTTCGCTGCTTTGTCTTGCACAAGCAGCTGTGGAGCAAAAGCAATCTCTGGTCAATCCATCAAACACACCTGCCCCTACGGATGACACGGAGTCTGATTTCCAGCTGCTCTGCAGTGGGGAAGGGGCTGCCTGCCGAGATAAGGAGGCCGCAGTGTCCGGGGAGGCTCAGGGAGACAGATCTGGCGCATTTGCCATTCCTTGGCTCCAGGAGCCGTCACAAGGAGTGAGTCAGCACTGAATGGTTATGAGACATGTGGACTTTTCCACTAGTTCAAGGCTCTGGTTCACACATAACCCCTCCTCTCCTTCAGGAAGCAATAAATGAACCCTGCAGTGACCGGTCCCTCGAGGCGTCCAGGGAGGAAGAACATTCAGCCCTGCTCTTTAGCAACGCCGCTGTGGGGTGCCCTGTCGATTGCCTCACCGAGTCCAGACTGAGTTTGCTCAGCGGACGTGAAACAGGTGATTCTTCTATGCGAGTGCTGCGTGTCCCACGGGACCCGAGGGCCACGTGCGATCTGGGTGTTCTCACCAGCTGGCCCAGCTCTGCGGGCTGGATCGTGCTGGCACACATAAGGGCACACTCCGACGTTGGAATACAAGATCCACGGCACAGCCAGCTGGCCCACGTCAGCAGTCTCAGGCTCGGACTACAGGGTTAAAAAGTGCTGCGTAGACGTACTGGCTTGGGTTGGAGGCCAGGCTCTGGGACTCCCCTACTTGGCCGGTCTCAGCTCTCAGGTTCTAGCCAGACCCTGAATGTCCACACAGCAATTTTACTGCCCCGCAGCCCTAGTCAACTGACCCGGGCCGGCTGCAGGTGTTGAATTGCTGTGCCCGTAATGGGAGCAGATTTCAGCCCTGCAGCCAGAACACAGCGAGCAATGCTAACTGACGATGCCTATGCCAGAACCGACTCCTCCAGCTGCCTCTTCTCTGGCCTGGGCTGGACTGGCTCCGCAGGGCTAAGCAGAGCGAGGAGGAATCAAAGCCTATTTATGTCACTGGCACGAGCAGACCGACAGCGGATCCACCGGGAGATGATCTGTGGAGTCAGACGGGCCCGTTAGTTAGTGTCACTTTTCCAGCCACACTAAATGAACTGAAAATGTTTTGGCCCCAACCATTGCCCTAGACTTGCCAGGCAATTCACTGCAGATCCTGAGATTTTGCCCTTCGCTAAGGCACAGCAGCAGGTAAATGAAACGAGGACCCCGAGAGCCTGTGAGGTCCCATGGTGTCAGCTAACGTCTCCCTCTCAGGTTCTGGCTGGGGTCTGTTCGAGGAAAGAGAGAAGCTTGTCGTGATGCGGCAGCCAGCGGAACATCTCGGTTTGCTTTCCCAGAAATCCCCCTTGTGGCTTGGAACTTTCCATGCCTGGTGCCAGCCCAAAAGAGATGGGGCAGAGAAACTGGGGGAAAGCCTCAGCCATTTCTGACTGAGACGAATCTGTTGCCACTAGGCTGCTGTTCACGGGGCTATCTCAAAAATGGGCAAAGCTTGAAACTGCCCATGCAGCTGCAAGACACGCTTGTTGAGGGGGGAAAAACCATTAAGCAGGTGACCCCCAAGACAGTGAGAGGACTGTCCGTTTCAAACAGAGTTTGGGTGCTTTTCATGCTGTGCCCAGTGCCTCACTGCCATGGAGATCCGTCCCAGGAGGCGAGGCTGCTGCACTAAGTGTCAAACAGATCGGTTTGGGACACTGCAGTCCTGAAGATTTGTAAGCCCTGTTGTGAGCCCGCACCTGCTGAAGGAGGAACCAGGATTTTGATAAGGTAAAGTTTGCCCAGCTGCTGCTTCCTAGTGTGCCTATAGCTTCCTGGTGAGCCACTAGCCCTCCCGCCCGTTAGCCCACTGCTCCTGGGGTGCCCTGTCTGACTCCAGACCAGGGCTTGTAACTGGGGTGTCGGAGAAGCATGCAAGCCTTGAGGGGTATGTGTAAGTATCCAGCTGGAGTAGCGTGCCCTTCTCCCACACACCAGCACGGCCCTTGCGGGAGCCAACCTACTTTCCCAGAGTGCGGAGGCTGCCCTGCTGCACTGTCCTTTAGCTTCAGAAGATGCAACCCAGCTAGGAAACGTCACTTCCAGGCAAGGAGCGGGCAGAACAATTTTCAGCAGAGACTCCCCAAAAGCACACTGTAATGCACAAACTGGGGCAAGTCCCAGGGAAAAGGATCAGCGGGCCTCTATTCCAAGAGCCATTTGTTCAAGAGCGCACTTTTCTAAAAGAAAGCGTCACAAAATACGAAGGGTCCATCAAGCACTCGGCGTCTCTGGCTGTGCTGTCTGAGGGCGTGTGCAGTGGGACGGATTAACCCTGCACTCCCTGGCTGCTTTCATCATAAATGCTGCTGCAGCCGAGCTTTTGCACTCATGATTTTATGATTTATGAGCAAACTTTCCTCCATGTCTGAGCTCGCACCCCGGAGGTCTGTGGGGCTGCATGACAGTGCTCTGGGATGGGGCCAGAGGTTTGCCAACCTTGCATTTTAGTTTTTCCTGACCCCAAGGTCTGAAGTTGATTTTTTTTACCGACACTTTTTTTTTTTTAACTGAGATCACTAAAAATACCCTAAATAATATAACAACGTCACAAAAGTGTGTACTCGCTCGTGATATTCGGTACACAGGAATTCGGAAATACGCAGCTGTTTTAGCTGCAGTTCATTGATCCATTGGGTTCTTTGGGCGTGTACAATCATAGAAAACAGGAAATCGATAGAGGCCTGGTCCGTGTAGTTTTATGATACATCAAGTGATTCTGAACGACGACAGTGTCAAAATACACTGTTTTCTTTCTCCCCAATTTTACAGACATTTTCATTTCTTTACGGATTTACGGACAGCGTTAACATTGTACTTTTTTTTTTTTTTTTACGGACTGTCTGTGAATTTACCACCCCGCCAGGACACAACGCTGCCCTGTACTCACTGGTGTCACAGTTGGCCCCGAAGTATCCATGACGACAGCGACACTCGCTGGGTCTCACGCACACCTCGTTCTCCTTGCAGGTGAAATTCCCCTCACACACGGCTGCCAAGAGAAAGGGAGAGAGATGTGGTACGGTGACAGGGCAGGGGAAGGCAAAGCCCAGGGTTCAGGCCTTTCCAGCCACATATGCACCCAGAGTGGGAGAAGGCAAGCGTTCACTCTGGTGTGGTGCTGGTCTAAGAGAAGGGGACTGCTCCCTGCTCCTTCTTGCCCTGGAGCCGGGCAACGGCAGCTTACAGGACTCTAGGTGCCACGGAAGTGCCCTGACACTCTGGAATCTGGTGTGACGTCTGGCGTGGGAGATGCCACGCTGAGAGGGAGGCCATGAGCTGGCTCTGGGTGAGCGACACGCCAAGGGTGCTGCAAGAGGGGACGGAAGGAATTCTCCTGGACACCCGGGATGGAACGCGGCAGCTACAGGGAGAAAGAGCCGATCCTGTTACAAACGTACACAGACGTGGCAGTCAAAAGTGGCATGAGCCAGGCGTCTTCAGGGGAGGAGGAGATGTTGGCCTCCAGGGCTTGGGAAGGCCAGGCAGCCTCCAGCAGACACAGCTAAGGCAGTGCCTGGGAGCCCAGAGACCAGACTACGTGGCCAGCTGCTTGCCCTAGGAGGGAGACGCGCCTTTCATCTCCATCACAAGTGCTGTCCTCCAATCCCGGGAGGCCTCGCATGCCCGTGGCCCCAGCAAGAGTCTGCCACATGGATTCGGCTTGGGATGCTGCATGGGGGCAGGGCGTGGGCACTTCCCTGTGTCAGAACCTCTCTCCACCCACTTGGGACCAGCAAAGCCTTTGCTAGGCACCTCCACCCTTCCTCCCACATGGAGATCTGGCTGCATGGATCCAAGCGGTGATCCCCTCCAGGCTGCATTACTGTAGCCTGCTGTGACACAGGGCTGAGCGGGGATGCAATGCAGGAGCTGCAGCCTAGCCAGAGGCTAGTAGCCCCTCAACGGGCCAGGCCTCCATGAGCACGTTCCCCTTGTACTCAGTTCCTTCCACTGGCTCCCAGTTGACAGCCTCGGCCCTGATCAGTACAGCCAGCAGAAGGCCAGGTTCCAGTTACATTAGCAACCGCATCTGAGCGGAGGACGCCACGCAGTCCATCTCACCTGGGCGGCTCCCAGATCCTGTGGCGATGGATACTATTCAAAGCCCTCAGAGACAAGATTAGATAAACAAGACTGAGGGAAACTGGGAGTCTAGTGGTGAGAACAGGCCTAGGAGACCTGGGTTTTCTTCCTGATTGACACCGAACTGCTGTGAGACCTTGGGCAAGGCTTCCAGACAGGAGAGTATAGAATCATAGAAGATTAGAGTTGGAAAGGACCTCAGGAGGTCATCTAGTCCAACTCCTTGCTCAAAGCAGAGATGCTAAGAAATTAATTAATTCCCCATCTCATGAAGCATTTTGAGAACATCAGATACAGGCATTAAATACATGCAAAGTATCATTAGGAGTGTTAAACGAAAACCCTAGGGGACTGGTTTGCTGCATAATTGTTATCTTTGTATATGTGGGAGATGCAAAGGGGCTCCCTTAATTTTCCCGCAGGAGCCGTAACATCTGGATTCTCAACCTGAAGGTTGCATTCAAGTGAGGTTGTGCACAAAAGACATATGCGCAGGAAGCCTTTCCTCCAGCACTAACACACAGCCGCTGAACAGCGCAGAGCAATACCACACAACAGGAAGTCGGGGATACTGTGGCCAGCTGGAACTGCGGGGAGTTTTACAGGAATCCAAAAATAGCCTCCGAAAGTTTCTCAGCCGCGCTCTGGGAATTCAGGTTCCAAGAACTCGCAATCCTCACATGCTCACTCTTTCCAAACTCAAATCGACAAAGCCCTCTCGACAGAGGCACTCAAAGCCAGGCTTCGCCCCAAGGGGGAGATTATCCGGGAGCTTTGAACCACTGACAATGGAAGATTGTAACAGCGCCTTCTGAAGACCGTACCCTGAAACAGCCCTCGCCAGAGCTCTCCTTGCAAAAATGAAGCAAATGCTGTGGAACAGCCACTATTATCCTGCCAGAGCTAGGACATGAGTTAGATTACGACCTCGCCTTCCACAGGGGACTTCTCAGGGAGAATCCACAACAGACACCCAAATTCCCATCACTTGTTTCTTCCACTCACCGCAGACTCGCGGGGGCCGAGCGTCAGGCACCGGAGCTGTGGCAACCTTCACTCAAGCTCTTCATGTTCCATCCATGTGGACACCCCTTTCTCTCCATCCCCATCTCTGTGCCCCTTCCTTCACTCCTCTTTTCCTTCCCCACTTCAGAGATGAGGCCCTCTCTTATCTACATCATCTCTCCCAGGGTCAGGGGCTGGGCAGTGCACCGTGAAACCCATCCATCTACCCCCAGGACTATCCCAGTCCATAGTCCTGGTCGATACAGAGCTATGGGAAGTGTCTGAAGGGCAGAAAGTGCTACCCCCAAAGTACCCCTCCCACCAGCACAGAGAGTAAGTGGCCAACCTCGCACCTGAATTCTCCTGCCATGGCCTAAATGAGGAACTCAGTGTGCGACAAGGACCGAAACTGAGGAAACTTGCAAAATCATTTGTGCAGGAAACGCTGCCGTGGGCTTCTTCCCCTGAGTGTACACGGCGCTCCCGGCTCAGCTTTACTGCTGCTGCACACAGCTCTCAGCGATAACAGCTGGGAGGGGACCCCAAATCTGTGCAAAAGGCAGGGAGTAAAGCGTGGGATCCTGTCTCGCAGGGGAAGCCAGACACTGCTTTTAGAGTCGCAGTTTGCATTTTGCAGGCTGCCAGAGGCAGCTGGCATCCTGCTGGGAAGGGACGTCAGCTGTGACCAGCACAGGACAGACTGAATTCCAGCCCATCTGGCTGCAATGCTGTTTTAACAAGTCAACAGGAGCTTTGGGATATGCCCATTGCCCTGGATGCTCTCAGTGTCCTGCAGACATCCGCTGTTTCCCTGCCTCACCCACAGGCCTACCTCTGACCAAGGAAGGAAAGGCAGGCCCTCCCCAAGGAGCCCCCAGCAGCTCTGGTCAAGTCTAGCCGTGACGCAGAGCTCTGAGCAAGGCAGGCTATGGGGGAGACGCACTCCGGATGCAATGTGCTGGGAGGGCCCTGGAGAGGAGAGGAGGAGCTGGGTAAGGAGGAAGAAGCGCTGTTCAAAGAAGGGATGCTGGTGTTTACCTATCAAGCATTCGTCTCCTTGTTGCTTCCATCCTGGGCAGCACACAGACCTGGAGAACCTGCACAAAGGAAAACACAATGGTCCAGTTACAGTGCGGCCCCTCGGCAAAGCACTTCCCCTCCCTCTGGAAAGCTCGCTCTCTGCGTGCAGGGCCACAGCTCTTAGGGATTCACCCCACGCCAAGGACTTGAAGTGAGCAAGGAAGCCCCGGGGCTCTGCTTTACCACCCTGGGCAGGCACGTTGGAGAAAAAGGCCAACATCTGCAGTGCCACCGGCTGCAAGCTCTGGCTGACGAGGGACAGGGGCACTCGCTCGGGGGGTGGAGAGTACTTTGTGGGCGATTCTCCTCCTCTAGGCCTGTCCAAAGCAGGGGGTTGATGTCTACAAGGCAAACAAAACAAGGTAGCCGCAGCGAGCCTCGGAGCCTGTGTCGGTTGGCTTGGGCTCACTTTACGGGGCTAAAAAGAGTGGCACGGACATTCCTGCTTGAGCTGGGGCCCAGGTTTAGAGTCGGGGTGTTGGCCCTAGCAGGAACAGCTACACTGCTATTTTTAGCCCATAGCTCAAGCCCCGCGAGCCCACGCCATAGAGCCATAGGCTTAGCAGGGACCGCAAGGGTCATCTGGTCTAATCTCATTTCCAGGGTGCAGGATTTGTTGTGTCGAAACAAAAATAGAAATATGAAATAAATAAATATTAAAATAAAATTAAATGAAATATTATATGAATAAATTATCAATAAATCATTATTATTAATTATTTTATTATTTTATTAAATTAATAAAATTACATAAAACAGTAAATGAAATAGACTAAAATATTAAATACATAAATATAAAAATTAAATATATCTTCATGGCAATTTAATAGCTCTGCAGTCCAAGCCTTGCAAAACCAAGTCATCTGACCCAGGCCAGCCACGTTGACACAGCCGCTGAGTCCATACGCAGTGAGGGGGGTCAGTCATTTTCTGTTAGACCATGAGACAATGACCCAGACCTTCGTTACCAAGATGAGACTGGACTACACTTAACTCCTGCTGACGGTTGTCGCCCAAATGTCACTTGCAGCTTCCACTCGCTGTCCCAGAAACTGCCCCTGGAGCATTGAACTCTCGCTGCTTCAATCCCATGTACAAATCTGCGAGGGCACATGGGAGCAACCAGAAACCACAAGGGAGCAGCTGCGTCCTCCCTTCCCTCCTGCAATCTTCTGGTTCCTCCCCATCCAAACTTGGCATCTAAGATCAAGAAGCTGGACAAGGAGCTTCTGCAACTCTCCTAGCTCAGCTTCCCTTATTCAGGCCAGTTCAAAACAGCCCGGCTGCTCTCCTAGCACTAGACCAGAGCAGCTGCTGCTTCCCCTTCTGAGACTCCCAGGGCAGTGCTGGGCAAATTGCTCCTCTGTTGCTGTCTCAGGCAACGTTCTGTTCTGCAGCCCACATGCAAGACGTCTCCCGTGACACACGTCTGGCTGCCTTCTTGCCATGACCCTTGGTGAATTTTTCCAGTGGTTAATTACTATCACGGTTAAAAATGCACGCCTTATTTCCACTCTGAATTTGTCTAGCTTCCTACTATTGCCCTGTGTTAGACCATGCTCTGCTAGGTTGAAGAGCCCATTATTAAATATTTCTTCCCCATGTAGGTTCTTACAGACTTAACCAAGTCACCTCTTAACCTTCTCTTTGTTAAGCTAAACAGATGGGGCTCCTTGAGTCTCTCGCTGGAAGGCCTGTTTTCTAATCCTTTCTTGTCATTCATGTGTCAACGTCCTTCTTAAACTGTGGATACTAGAACTGAGCACAGGATTCCAGCAGCGGTTGCACCAGTGCCAAATAGAGGTAAAATAACCTTTCTGCTCATATCGGAGATTTCCTTGTTTATGCATCCCAGGATTACATTAGCCCTTTTGATCACGGTGTCACACTGGGAGCTCATGTTCAACTGATTATTTTTTATGAGCCCCAAGTCTTTTTCAGAGTCACTGCTTTCCAGGAGACAGTTCTCCCAACCTTAAGTACAGCCTACATTCTTAGTTCCTAGATACATACAGTTACATCTAGGCATATTGTCTGTTTGCACCTAGCTTACTAAGTGACCCACATCACTTTGTATCAGTGACCTGTCCTCTTCATTTTTTACCACTCCCCCCATTTTTGTGTCATCTGCAAACTTCATCAGCAATTATATTGTCTTCTTCTAGGTCATTAATAAAAATGTTAGATAGTGTAGGGCCAAGAACCGATCCCTGTCGGACCCCACTAGAAACACACCCATCTGCTGCGTTCCAGAGGGGTAGCTGTGTTAGTCTGTATACAGCAAAAACAACGAGAGTCCTGTAGCACTTTAAAGTCTAACAAATTTCTGCAGGCATAAGCTTTTGTGGGCTGCAACCCGCTTCGTCAGATGCATGAAATAGAAATCACAGCTAGGAGGTGTATATATACATCCAAGGGTAAGAAACAGCAATGGGGAGGGTAGATGTTAACAAAGTCCATTCAGTTAGAGTAGCTGAGGCCTATTCACAACCATTGATTAGAAGGTGAGAATGTGTGAACAGTGACAATTACTTCTTGTAATGAGAGAACCATTCCAAGTCCCTATTTAGACCCAATCTGATTGTGTCAAGTCTGCAGATGAGTTCCAGCTCTGCAGTTTCTCGCTGGTCTGTTTTTGAAGTTTTTTTTTATAGAAGTATGGCAACTTTCAAGTCAGCTACAGAGTGTCCTGGGAGATTAAAGTGCTCTCCGACTGGTTTATGGCTGTTACCATTTTTTGTGTCTGATTTGTGTCCATTTATTCTTTTGCATAGTGACAGTCCGGTTTGGCCAATGTACATGGCAGAGAGGTATTGCTGGCACATGATGGCATATATTACATTAGTAGATGTGCAAGTGAATGAGCTCCTGATGGTGTGGCTGATGTGGTTAGGACCTGTGATGGTGTCACTAGGGTTGATGTGCGGGCAGCGGGGTTTGTTGGAGGGATAGGCCCCTGGGTTAGTGTTCTTGTTCTATGGTGTACGGTTACTGGTGAGCATTTTCTTCAGGTTGGGGGGCTGTCTGTAAGCAAGGATAGCCCTGCCTCCCATGGCTTGAGCGAGTGAGGGATCATCTGCTAGGATAGGTTGTAGATCTTTAATGATGTGTTGGAGGGATTTTGGCTGGGGGCTGTAGGTGATGGCCAGTGATGTTCTGTTGTTTTCTTTGTTGGGTCTGTCCTGTAGTAGGTGACTTCTGGGTACCCGTCTGGATCTGCCAATTTGTTGCTTCACCTCTCCAGCTGGGTATTGTAGTTTTAAGAATGATTTATGGAGATCCTGTGGCTGTTTGTCTCTGTCTGAGGGATCGGAGCAAATCTGGTTGTATCTTAGGGCTGTGGACAGTGGATTGTGTAATGTGTCCAGGATTTCCCTTTTACAGTTACATTTTGAGACCAGTCAATTCGCCTGATTTTAATCCATTTAAAGTGTGTCATGTTCATTTTATATCTTTTTAGATTTTTTTAATCAAAATGTCATGTGATATCAAGTCAAATGCCTTATAGAAGTCTAAGTATATTATGTCAACATATTACCTTTATCGACCAAACTTGTAATCTCATTAAAATGGGATATCAAGATAGTCTGACAGGTTCTATTTTCTATAAACTCATGTTGATTGGCATTAATTATATTACCCTCCCTTTAAATCTTTATTAATTGAGTCACGCATCAGGCACTCCATTATCTTATTGCGGGATCAATGTCAGACCAAGAGGTCACCCTGTTTATCCTTTTTAAACATTGGCACATTAGCTTTCTTCTAGTCTTCTGGAACATCCCTGGTGCTTCAAAGACTTAGTGAAAATCAGCATTAACCATTGAGCAGTCTCCTCAGCCAGCTGTTTTAAAACTCTTGGATGCAAGTTATCTGGACCTGCTGATCTGAAAAGTATAACTTTCGTAGCTGCTGTTTAACATCCTCTTGAGGTATTAGTGGAACAGAAAAAGTGATATCATATGATATGATCACATCGTCTGTCCTCCGGCCCCACCCCCATACAGAACAAAAATATTGAATGGACATTTCGGCTTTTTCTGCATTATTATTTATGACTGCCATTTCCATCTAGTAACGGACAATACCATTTGCAGGATTATTTTTGTTCCTAATATACTTTAAAAATTCCTTCTTATTGTCGTTAACTCTGTTGGCCATTATTTCTCTTTGTATCCCTTTGCCTCCTTTATCAATTTTCTACACTTCCTAGCTTATGATCTATATTCATTACTATCAACTTCTCCATTCTTCCATTTGCTTACACACACACACGCGCACAGAGCTGCCTTCACTTCCCCTCCTAACCCGGCCATTTTTTTTAACCAATATAGCCTTCTTCCTCGATTGTGGCTCTTGGACATCTAGTAAAGTGTTCTTAAACAATTCCCAAATATCATTCACATTTTTCTGATTAAATTCTTTCTCCCAGCTGATCTGGCTCATAATTGGTTTTAGTTTTGTGAAATTGGCCCTTTTAAAGCACCAACTATATATATCAATGATCTGGACTTTATTCTGTTTGCACACTATAAATGCGATCACTTGTACCTAAGCTGGCATTAATTTTTAGTGCTGTGATCAGTTCCTCTTATCCATCAAGACAAAGTAGAATACAGCGTTTCCCTGTATTGGATGCAATACTTTTTTCATGCACACCTGTGTGCAGCAGAGGGGAAGATCAGATCTTAAGTGTCAGAAAGAAGCCCCCAAACACTGCACAGAAATATATTTCTGTGATGATTTAGAGCCAAGTATCTGTCTCTCCTCTTCCCCCTTTGCCTCAGTTTGTAGGTGGGAAGAGGTGGGAAGAGGCTAATGGCATTAGGAGACCATCTAGAGCTGGTCTGAAATTATTTCTCACAGCAAATATTTTCAAATGTATTTTTCTCTACATTCTCCACACAAAAGGTTTTCATTTTTTCAACAGAAACCCAAATCAAAATATTTTCAGTTTCTAAACCCCCACAATTTTACCAGACAGGAACACTTTTACCAAATACAAACAAATAAAGGAACCTGTTTCTATTTTTTTCAGTTAAAAACATTTTGAGAGGAAAATGTCAACAAATTCTAAGTCTGTCTCTTTCTGCTGCAGCAACTAAATCACTCCCCTTGCGCACACACAATCAGTGCAGGACCCGGGGTGACCTCCAGGAAACACTGCATCTCTCACGGCCAGCAGAGGAATTTCTCCAGCTCAGACCAAAACATCAGGACACGGACAGCTGGCTTTAATGTCGAGGCCAGGCCCCTTCTGGGCTGGATATGAATGGAGTTTAAGCCTCATATGAGGCACATTCAGTGAAGAATAAGGCGGCTGCATGCAATTCCATGAAGGTGGCTTTGCACATTTGAAAGTTTTGTACCCAGATCATCATCCCAGATCTGCAGAATGATGCGATCTCACCGCCCAGCGCCTGTTTCGCGCGCCCAAAAGCAGCAATGCACCGTGTGCAGCTGTTCTGTGAATGCAAAACAGTAATCCGGCGTTGTTTGTCTGCATGGCAAACAGCATGTCAGGCACCTGATTCCTGTTCCGATGGGCAGCTCACGGGATACTGCACGACCAGCCGCGTTATTTTCAGTGGCAATAACAACGAGAGCGGTGCAGGCTCCATCCTTTCAGATAAAGATGGCGGGCACAACTGGGCCGTTGAAAAATGCTGCGAAACGCAGTCGGAAACCCATGGAATGACGGGACGGAAAGCATCGCATCATGGGACGCTGAGCCCGCACCCACGATGCACTGTGATCCTCTCCGTCTTCCCACAACTCCTAGCGGCACAAGATGGCGAGCTGCTCAGTGGGATAGCTGCCCACCGTGCACTACTCTCAGTTGATGCTAGAGCACCGACTGGATACGCCTCCGCAACTCAACATGTGACCAGGCAGAACGGTTGTAATTATAGCGCTTTTTGAGCATCGCTGTAACTTGCGTTGAGGACACTCTCTAGTGTAGACGAGGCCTCAGTCTTCTCTAACCTACATAGCTATGTGGCAGCTGCAAATTTTGCCACCTCTCCAGTGCCCCCTTTCCCAGATCACAGTAAACAATACGGACCCTCGGAGCACCCTCCACGATGAAAATTGACTATTTTGTCCTCTTCTTTGTTTTCTAATTCTTGGACAGTGTCTGATCCATGACAGAATTTTACCTCTCACCCCACGTCTATTTAGTTTCCAGCACCCTCTGGTGAAGGACTTTTACCAAAGTCTTTTGAAAGTCCAAATAGTCAGTGGATCTCCTGTAAGACCTGGAGGTAGAGATCTCCACTTCTCTTATTCGGGAGAAGGGGAAGAGCCAGCTCTGACCAGCTTCAGTTACATAAATCAGATTATTTACCTTTCATTCCATCTACTGAGCTTCGCCGTTTTGTTGGACTTTGTCTATGTTTTGAGGTGTAAATGTGGTAATTGACAGTTACCATTACTGGATCAGGTAACAATGCTCAAAGCATAAAAGGGTTTTCTTCTGAAGACAAGAAGCTGTCTGAGAAAATGGACACTTTCTAAGGGATCTCATTTTCCTTAGCTCCCCATCTGGAGATTCTGCATCCTATTTACAGGCCCTGCATTGAACGAGCAACTGTGGAGCAATAAGATCTCACCCGACTGCCCATGGCAGAGCAGATCTGACTCCACCGGCTTGTGGTGGCAGGACTGATGAACTAGCTACACCCACCCAGAGGGAGACGCCAAGGTAAAATCATTTAACTGGACCAGCTGCTCACTGGAGTGAGACCTGGCAGGGCTCTTCTATCTGGATTGGAGCAAATCAGCGGGGGACAGCCACCCATGGACACCTTTTGCCCACCTCTGAGACTGACCTGACCTGGGCCTGGGTTTTTAGGTGGGTGCGGCTTGTAGTGAGAGAGCCTAGAACTCCATCAGCTGCAGATCCATTATTTGGAACGGGGGGGGGTTAACAAACTTTTAACGAAATGGCTGGGCTCGCTTCATTCCTTACATGAACATGTATATACGGGGGTTCCATGTTCCTTTCGACACAGTTCCTCTTTTCCTCCAAATAAAAGGTCTTTGTCATTTCATGATCCAAAGAAGACCTGAGCGCTTATGTGGGGGAAAAGCCACCTGGAAAGGTGACCAGGAAAAAGACCCCCAGTTTGAGTCCCCCCCAGCCTGATGGGGAGAAGAGATTTGAACAGGTCTCTGCTGCTGTGGAACAAGGGGACTGTACCCTGGGTCTCCCATGCTCTGGATGAGTGCTCTAACCGCCAAGATATACAGCCGTTCTCAGGCTTGTGCACCCTCTCTCCAGACCAGTGACTCGAATTATTTATCCACAGTGCAACAGCTTCCAGAGGAGAGACCGAGGGAGCCCACATCAGAACAGCCCAAAGTCCAGTGGTTAGCGCACTGTCCTGCATGGTAGTAGATCTCTGTTCAAATCCCTTCTCCCCGTCAGATGGAAGGGGCACTCGAACCCTCATCCCAGGTGATAAGTTATGAGGCAGGTCCTCCCCCCTTCCACCCCCCAGCTTCATGCAAATAACATCTTATGCTCCTAACTCCAAAGAGGGGTCACCCCTAAGCAGAGGGAGGCATCTAGACCTAGGCACCTATTACCAGGAGGGGAGCAGAAGTTAGCACACACCCCGCTGGTCGGCCTCTGCTATTGACTAGCTTAGGTAGCTCCCTTGCCTAACGTCCTGGCTTTTGTGACATGTAGTTTAAGGCCTTGTCTACATTACCACTTACTTCAGTGTAGATTATGTCGCTCTGGAGTGCGAATAAGCACCTTCCTGAGCGCCGTAAGTCATGCCAGTCGAAGTGGCAGTGTAGACAGCGCTATGTTGGTGGGAGAGCTTCTCACGCTGACGTAGCTATCGTCTCTTGCGGAGGTGGGGTTATTATTCTGTTGGGAGACCTCTCTCCCATCAGCATAGAGCCTCTCCACCGGGTGCACTCAGTGACGCAGCTGCATCAGCGCAGTGCTTCTAGTGTAGACGAGCCCTTAAGCACCTCTCTCTCCTCATATGTTGTAAAGGAGCTCAGGCATTTGACTCAGACGAGGGAGAGCCAGGGAGCTGTTAGTACCATTATACAAGGCGTTGGCCAGATCTCATCTGCAATGCTGGGTGCAGTTCTGGTCCCCCAGGTTTAAGAAAGATGAATTCAAACTGGAACCGGCGCAGAGAAGGGCAGAGAAGGATGATCCGAGGAATGGAAACCTGCCATGTGAGAGGAGACTCAAAGAGCTTGGCTTGTTTAGCCTCACCAAAAGAAGGCTGAGGGGAGATATGGTTGCTCTCTATAAATACATCAGAGGGATAAATACCAGGGAGGGAGAGGAGTTATTTAAGTTCAGCACCAATGTGGACACAAGAACAAATGGATATAAACTGGCCAGCAGGAAGTTTAGACTTGAAATTAAAGGAAGGTTTCTAACCATCAGAGGAGTGACGTTCTGGAACAGCCTCCCAAGGGGAGCAGTGGGGGCAAGAAACCTAGCTGGCTTCGAGACTGAGCTTGACACATTCATAAGGGATGGTACGATGGGACAGCCTAGTTTGGCAATTGACTGATCCTTGATTACTAGCAGGAAATATGCCCAGTGCCTGTGAAGGGATGTTAGGTGCGGGGTTCTGAGTTACTACAGAGAATTCTTTCTGGGTGTCTGGCTGGCGAGTCTTGCCCACATGCTCAGGGTTTAGCTGATCGCCATATTTGGGGTCAGGAAGGAATTTTCCCCCAGGGCAGATTGGCAGAGGACCTGGGGGTATTTTTGCCTTCCTCTGTGGCATGGGGCACAGCTCACTGGTGGATTCTCTGTATCTTGAAGTCTTTAAACCATGATTTGAGGACTTCAGTAACTCAGCCAGTTGTTAGGGGTCTATTACAGGAGCGGGTGGGTGAGGTTCTGTGCAGAAGGTCAGACGAGATGATCATAATGGTCCCTTCTGACCTTATAACCTCTGAGCCTATAAGACTAGGCAGGAAATTCACACGGCTGTGCAAGACTGTCCAGTTAAAACTGCAGAGGGAATTTAGGGTTGCAGAATGTGATTACTTTGAATAGGCCAGGTTTAATATCCCTATTCTGAGGAAAAGGCACAGGGGATTTACAAACCACATTATTCTCCTTTGCAGAAAAAGAAACCAACCGCCATTGCTGTGACGCAGTAGATAGAGTGCCACACCATCTTTAATGAGCAGACGTGGACAGGACCTCTGCTAATCCCCAAAGAGTAACAAGGGGGAGGGAAGGTAGAGATTAAGCCCTGTAAAGGATGCCGGCTTGGCATCTCCTGATCATGTCATATGCACAATCTCATAGTCACAGAGTTTAAGAACGGATAGAATCACCAGATTATCTCTTCTGACCTCCAGCATAGCACAGGCCACCACCACCACCCGCACACTAATCCCAACCACCGAAATTAGACCAACATATTACAGCCGACAGGAGAGTAGACAGGCAGAGTGCAGAAGGGACCGAGGGGCCCCAGAGCTGAACTCCCTCCAATGGCAGAGAAAGGATTAAGTGAGAGAATCCTGGCAAGTGTCCCACACCTTATACTGCAGAGGAAGTCAAAAAGTGCCCGAGGCCACGGCCAATCTGACTGGAGGGAAAGTCCTGCCTGACCCCACATATGATGATCGGTTAAACCCTGAGCAGTGAGCAAGAACCAGCCAGCCAAGCAGAGAGAATGCTCGGTGCTACTTCGGAGCCCATGTCTTTCCCATCCCATGTTCCGTCTCCAGCCTGGCCGTCCTTGCTGCTTCAGAGAAAGGAGATTTTTAAAAAACACAGAATACATGTGGGGGTTAAACATCCCTTCCTGACCCCTGATGGTCACTGGCTGAAACCTTGAAGCATGACCTTTGGGAACATAAGACATGTACTGGAAGTGAGCCCCATTGCAGCTGAGCCCTGCCTCGCACCATCACCAGCAACCCTTTCAGACAATCTCACCCGTAAATTTGTCCAGCTCTCTCTTAAAACCAGTTAAGTTGTTTGCCTCACAACTTCTATTTGGAGGCTGCTCCAGAACCTCGCCCCTCTGATGGTTAGAAACCTTCTGATGTCCAGCTGGAATTTGTTTATGACCAAATATATCCCCGTTTGTCCTTTGCCAACACTGTCCTTCAGCCAAAGGAGCTCTTTACCTCCCCTGATGTTTATCCCCCTAACAAATGTATGGAGAGCTATACGAATTTGCAGTTCTCGAAGGAGTACACCTTCCTCCCAAAGAGCTCCACTTCTTGGCATCCTTAGCTTTTGGCATGGGGCCTTGCTGTCCCTGCCTCTCATGCTCATTTGCAGCAGCAAGTGACCCTGGAGTGGGGTGTGTGTAGAAATGTTCGTGGTCCTTCACTGGCACAAAGTATTTCCTCCCGACTTTTTTGCTGTAGAAGGCAGAGAGGCTGGAGTTTACCACAAGGTCTTTGTGGTCTCCCTGATGGTTTTTGTAAGAGGAAGTGAGACCCTGGAAGAGCTGTCTGGGGCTAGGATGTCCACTGTGGGGTCTGCGCCCTCTGTCACCTCCTCTGGTGAAGGCCCATATTTCCAGCTGTCCTACGTACTAGCTCCTGGTGTGGCCTGGTATCATCTGGTACCGATGGTGGTGTTGCTCCTGCTACAGCCTCATCCGGAGAAGAAGAGGAAGATGTTCTAACTGGCGGTGCTGACACGTCCTGCCCCTCGTGGGGCCGCCTCCTTCTCCGAGCCTGCATTGCGGGGAAAGTCCGCTGCAGTGCTGGAACGGAGCACTCCTCGGTGCTGTACCACATGCTTCTGGCAGAGCGTGATAGCCCCTTGGCCCATCCTTCAGATGAGATGAAGGAGAGTGGCCTGCCTGCCTGGGATCCCTGGGCTTGACAGAATGCCCACGGGGTCCAGAACGGCCACTGCGAGGGCACCTGCCACTGTGGGGCCCATGGCATCACCAAAGGGTGAGCCGTCTCTACCCTCTGATCCCTTTTGGAGGAAACGGACTCTGCCTCAGAGTCGGAGGAGAACCGCTTGCTCCACGGGGACCATGGGGCCGCGGTGCCGGGGATTGGTGCTGTGGAGAGCAGGACCTTGCCATCATAGCCAGCTTACCATAAAGGGCACCGCAGATTTCCTCGGTTTCCACCGGTTTCCTCGGGGCCCCTTGTATCAGGGGAAATCCCCACCGGTTCCAAGCTAGCCAGTGCATTGGCATAGGCCAGTCCCACTGTGCCAAGCACCCGGTGGCACACCTGCAGCCAGATCCACAACAGGGCTGACTGGCGGCATCCTGGCAGCGACCCCTCGGCTGGGTATACAGGGAGGAGTGGTACCCATTGGTTCTGGGGATTGGTGCTGAGGTAGGCAGATCTGCATCGAGGCCAGCAAGGATGGTTTCCCTCCATATGGTACCAAGGTGCCAGGTACTGAATGGGAGCTTGGGGCACATGCTCCCATCTGCCCAGCGGCACTGCTGGTGGTACCAAGAACGCCAGGAAGCCCCTGGTTGCAACAAACGCCTCCAGGGTGCATGGTACCATCCCGGGCGTGGATCAAGCGAGCCTGCTTACAGGAAAGAGTCAACGGTACTGCCCGCAGAGCAGAGGCAAAGGAGTGGCCGCTCTCAGGTCACATTCTGCTGCTTGGCCTTTCTTAGACTTGGGGAACGGTCCCTCTCCACCAGCTGCTTCTTATGTTTCCTTCCTGGCACCGGCGAACTGGGAACCGGTGCTGAAAGTCTCTCACACCAGGAGGAGCACTTTGCACCCAACGCCAAGCTACTCAGTGCCGAGTCCAACTGGCTCAGCTCTGAAGAGGGTCAGAGAGCCACCTCCATCAGGAGGGGCTTCAACCTGGCCTCCCAGTCCTTCTTCGTATGCAGCAGATCTGACAGCGATCCCTGAGCTGTGTCTCACCCACCACTTTAAGCAACTTCACAGGCGAAGCTCCACGAACACAGCAAGAAGCGTCAACTAATTACGTGTAACAAACTAACAATGGTCCAAGTGAGAAATAAACAACTGGGATAGAAAGAAAACAGAGAGAATGGAGTAAAAGAAAGACCACTGAGTGCAGCCTGCCGTAACAAGGAAAGCAGTTCCAGCGACCATCGCGGGTGGTCAGAAGGAACTGACAGGGGGCGGCCGGATCCCTTACACCAGCGCATAAGTGTGCAGCACCAAAGGGTGCCAGAGCCGACCCGACGTGTACCACTGAAGGAAAAACTTCCAGCGGCTGTGCTTGTAGCACATGCACAAACTAACATGGAACGGACTCGTGCAAGCACTTGAAGGATTCATCTTTCTTGAACACGGGGGTCCAGAAAGGTACACAATATTCCAGATGAGGTCTCACCAGTGCCTTGTACAATAGCATTACCACTTCAATCGCTTGGCTGGAAACGCCTCGCCTGGCACAGCCTAGAACCACATTTGCGTTTTTTCACAGCCGCATCACACTGGTGGCGCAGAGTCATCCTGTGATCAACCCACACACCCACATCTCTCTCCTCCTCTGTCACTTCCAAATGATGACCCTCCCCCTCCCCCCCCAGCTGGTAGCAGAAGATCTCATTATTAGACCTTAAGTGGCTGACCCTGCACTTTGTACTATTGAATTTCATCCCATTTCTGTCACTCCAGTCTTCAAGATCATCCAGACGATCCCGTCTAACATACCGATCCTCCTCTGTATCGACGATGCCTCCTAACTATGTATCATTAGCAAATTTCATTGTCATGATCTTACCTTCTGTGCAACTCTCACTACAATGTTGAATCAGACTGGTCCCAAGACCAAAGTGCATAGGGGTGGGAACGTCCTGTGAAATGTATCTCCTTCTCTGTGTTTTCTAAGTGCCACTGGCATTAGGGTGACTAGATTTTAAAAATGTAAAAAGCAAGTCCCTCTCGTGTGGAACAGGGTGGAGGGACAGCAGCATACAGGGGGAACGCACAGACCTAGTGATAAACAGGTCTTGCCCAGAAGCGTTTCCAGTGGCTATCCCCATTGTACAGACCAAGAAGTGGGACACCTACCCATCCACCTTCCCTTCTGTCTCTCCCTACCCATCAGAAGGCAGAACCGGAATAAGGCACTGAGGTGCCCTGAATCTGCACTCCTGGCATCACGTGATGATGTTAAGGCTGCAGCCTTCATTAAATGACCCCCTATGTTTCTAACCCTCTGCACGTCTGACCTCTGACGAGGGTAGACAGTGGGCTGGTGGGTCAGTCTGGAGTCTTTCAGACCCTTTCCGCCCTAGAGGAGGCTCTGCCTTGGAGACAGCTGGTCTCCAACCACATGGGGAAAGGTTAAGTTCAAGGCGTCCTGTGGAATATAGTTTACTTTGGTCGTAAGGGCACTAGGTGAGACGCTGCCTCCCTACACAGAGTGGGGAGGTGCCAGCACTCCCTCAGTTACAGGCGGAGCCTGCCTGGAGCAGGGGCCCAACTACGTTTTGTTTCCACTTCTCAAGCCCCGATTCTTCCTAACAATCTGGCTATTGCTGCACCTGGGACCAGGCTCAAGGCAAGCTCCTGCCTTTGAGCATGTCTGGCAAACACAAGGGGGCAGGGGTGTCAGCCTGCATGTGGTCTCTCTGCTGGATCTTGTTGCATTTTTGGAATGAAGGTGACTGAAGGCCGGTGGTGGGGAAACGGTTGGTAGGTTTTGCAGCAAATTGGAGGGTCCCCCCACCAAAAACAAGGAGAAAAAAAAAAAACACATGGAAAACTCTATTCCCCCTGTAAAAAGAACGCCGACTCCTAAGCCAGCACATGGCTGGGATAGCGAAGCCTGTTCTGGTAAACTGCCTCAGTAGAAAACACGGCCTGTAATTTGAGGAGAGGGCACTAGAAAAGAGCTTGGAAGTTTTGCTCAATGAGCCCATTATTCAAACCCCTTCAGAGCCATTGAAAGGTGTGTGTTGTTCCTGTAGCTTCTGGACTCGCTTGACCTCACAAGCCATGACACCAAAGGTGAATATATGCACTGTCCCCAAGTAGGAACCAGTCCCCCTCCGCTCCCCCAGGAAGAGCTAGAAAAGAGAGCAGCTCTTCTCTCCTGCAGAGAGAAGGTCTCAGCTTCTGCCCCACAAACAAACCTGTTGCTTGCACGTCTGGTTTGTTGGCAGTTCTTCTCACCCCCTTCCCTCCTCCCACTGCAGCCGCAAGCCTGTGTGCTGAAAATGAGCCGTGGCTTCAAATCTAGGCCCTGCGGAGCAGTTTGGCTTGTGAAAACAATCTGCAGTGTCAGGGATACAATCAAATGGGAGGAAGTGGTGGCCTCCAAGCAGCTGTTTGGAGAGCAAGGCAAGCCTCTGACAACTCCCCGGAGCTCCTGGACCCTGCTAGAGGATTCAGATGCTCTAGCAAGGCTGCCGAAGTTGGAGGTGAAACAGCGCTAGCCCTCAGCAGGCCAGCTCCTGCGGGAAACTGCGAGCGAGGTCCCCAACCACTCATGACTGGGGGAGTCGGGATTTTTGGGACCAAAATTCAAGCCCGCTTCATTCCATAGCATGCCAGCCCACGAACTTCAGGGGGGGACGTGATCTGACTTCGAACGCCCCTCAGATGCCACTGTCCAAGAGTGGGCCCGAGGGGTGCCGGTGACCCCAGAGAGGAGCCGGTTTCCTCCGCGTCACGAGTCACCAGGCATCGTACCCCTTCACAGAGAGGCACTTTCCAAGGCCTGGTGCACTTTTTTACCCAGACGCAACTGCTCCCACCGTCTCCGCCAACGGCCCGCTCGGGGACACCCGCCAACCCTAGCGCGTCCGCCTGCACCCCACAGTCACACCCACCACCCCGCAGCCCCACACAAAAGGGACTTTGTCTTGGAAGCCAAACAGAGCAGAGGCTTCCGGGGGGCAGAGGGGGGTGGACGGGACCTTGTGCAGAAATTCCACACAACTGGAAAGCCCTCTCCTCCAGCAGGGCTTGTTTGCGAGAGCTTAAATCTAAAGCAGATGGGAGCGCTCCTTTCCACTGGGTTTTAGGTTACACTCCGAGCGCCCGGTCCCCCTCGCAGCCCCGGGAAAGGGGGGGACACCTGTTGGAGGGCCCCTCCCCAGCCATGCCAAGCGCCGGCTCGGCGGCGGAGGGCTTGGGGGGGGGAGGGACCGGGGAGCGGCGGCTTCCCGAGCATCCCGGCTCCCGCGGGGCTCCGAGGCTGCGGAGCGCGGCCGGGCGGAGGGGCCCGCGGGCGCTCGGCCGAAGCGAGGGGCTCGGCCCGGCCGCGCGGGCCACGATCCGGGGCCCGATCCGGGGGGACCCCCCCGCCCGCCGCCCGCCCCGCTCCGGCGCGGCTCCTACCCGGGCGCTCGGCACACGTTCCTCCCGCGGGGGCTCAGCTCCTGCGCGGCCCCCAGGCTGAGCAGCAGCAGCAGCGGCAGCAGCGGGCGCGGCGGCCCCCGGCGCCCCGCCGCCTCCATCGGCGCCTCTCCGGCCCGGCTCCCAGGCGGCGGCTGCCTGCGGGGTCCCTCCCGTCCCGGCCCGGCCGGAAGCGGCGGAGCGAGCTGCCCCGCCGCCGCCTCCTCCTCCGCGCCCCTCTCGGCGGCGGCTGCAGCGGGAGGGCGGCCGGCCAGCCAGGAAATTCCACCTCGGTCCCCTGAGCGCGGGCCAGGCGCCGGGGGCCGCCGCTTCCTGCCCGCCCCGGCCCCGGGGGGCCCCGCCGCCCCGGCCCCTCCTGCGCCCCGGGGACGAGCGAGCCCCGCCGGCGGGGCCGGGGCGCGGCGCTTGGCCAGGCGCCCGCTCCGGAGCGGCTGCAGCGGAACGAGGGGCGCCCCCCGGGGCCAGCGGGTGACGGGGTTCGGGGTGGACGGGGCGGGCGGCGGGAGAGGCGGAGGAGCGAAGGCGAGGGCCCGTCCCGCGGGGTGGGGAGCGAGCCGGGCCCTGAGAGTCATCCAGGGGAGCAGAGTTTGGTCTACATGGGGCCGGAGAACACCCTTGGGAGGTCATCGCCAGCGGCACATGGGCGGGGAGAGAGGGAGAAGGCAAGTAACTTGTGTCCAGTCGCTGCGCCTTTACCGGAGCCCGTGCCCCGCAGGCAAGCCCCGGCTGTGCAGACAGTCCGAGTAACGGAGCAGCGAAGCCGAGCCGTGCAAAGAGGGACTGTACCCTGCAACGCAGACGCTCTGAAAATGACGGGGCGGTCACAGAGAAAGAGCCCCGCTGGGACGATGGAGCTAAAAGGGCAAACGCAGGCCGGGGCTGTACAAGTAGGGACGCATCCTTCAGTTCTGGGGTCCACACTTCAGAAGAGGGTGTTGAAAAAATTGGAAAGGGGTCAGAAAAGAGCGAGAGCAGGGGCTTGAGGGAGAGATGAAAGAAGTTCATAGATTCCAAAGATAGAAGGGACCCTTGTGATCATCTAGTCTGGCCTCCTGGAGAGGGCAGGCCAGCGAATTTGGCCCAAATAATTCCTAGAGCCCATCTCTTAGGAAAAAAGCCAATTTTAAAAAGAGTCAGTGACGGAGAATCCACAGAACCTTGATAAATGGTTCCACTGGTTAATTACTCTCACCTTTAAAAACGCAGGCCTTATTTTCAGTCTCCATTTGTCTAACTTCAATTTCCAACTGTCGACTCGTGCCATCACTTTTCCAGCTATATTGAAGAGCCCGTTATTAAATGTTTGTTCCCCGGGTAGGTACTTCTAGACCGTGATCAAGTCACCCCTTAGCATTCTCTTTGTTAAGCGACAGCGATTGAGCTCTATAAGATTATTGCTGTAAGGCAGCTTTTCTAATCCTTGAATCATTCTCGTGGCTCTTCAATGAACCCTCTCCAATTCATTAATATCCTTCCACACATGTGGGCAGCAGAACCGGGCTCAGTGTTTCAGCAGCGGTCACACCCGTGCCAAATATAGAGCCTGGTCATCACTGCCAGCTTTCCTTGAGAAGGCCCCATGCATTTCCTCGGTGCCGGGGCTTGGACCCGGTCCCCTTGTGGTGGAGGCGGTGGAGCCGTTTCCTCAATCAGGTCCCTCGCCACCTCAAAAGTCTCAGCCGTGCAGGGGAGCTACAGTTCCTCCTCCTGCACCTCCCGCGGCAGAGTCTTCAGGCGCTGGACTCAACGAGCCCCTTCTTGGGGCCGGAATCAACGGTGCTAAGACTTCTGGTTTGGGGCGCATGGGGCCTGGCCCAGGTCGCACTTTGCTCCCTTCCTTGGGCACCGAGGGTTTCGATGTTGGTGAATGCTCTCTGGCCGCTCTCTTCTTATTCCACACGAGAGTGGGAGCGGTGCTGCTGCCCGCCCACGTGCTGGGGCTCTCGGTGCTGGGGAACCTTGCTGGTGCCGCGACTCTTTCACAGAGGCCTTGCGAAGCAGCAGCTCGGTCACCGAAACAGGCGTGCTCCTCACCGAGGCGCCTGGCCCTTGATCCGCCGGGCTCTCCATGAGACGGAGGGCAGGTTCCATAAGTAGGAATTTCAGTCTCTGGCTTTGCTCTTTTTGGATCCTGGCATGGAAGCCTTTGCAGATCTTACAAGGATCCTGCAGGTGCGATTCTCCCAAGCACCTGAGGCACGAGGAGTGCAGCTCGTCCCTGGGCATGGCTTCTTGCAGGACTTGCAAGGCTTGAAGCCAGGCATGCCCGATCCCCAAGGCAGGGAGGGAAGAGGATTAGAAAGACTACCCCATAAAAGGGATTATTCTGTTCTATACTATGCTAACTACAACTAATTCTAACTATTTACAGGTACTTCAACAAACAAAGGCAAAGGGGAAAGTGCTTGCAATGCAAGAGACCCAGTTGTTCCAGCGTCCCTCATGTTGTTCCAACCCCATCACGGGCAGTAAGAAGGAACTGAACAGGCGGAGGGTCAGCAGAGCTGTATATAGGTGCGACACCAGGGATCTCAAGCCTAGCCTACGGGTACCACTAGGGGAAAACTTTCCAGCAAACTGTGTACATGGTGCACACACACCTACTTGGAATCGACAGGGGCAAGCAGTCCAAGAAGCAGCTAGAGAAATTCAGATGAGAAACAAGGAGCAAGTGTTTCAGAGTGAGGGTCATTAACCATTGGTGATCTGTAGCTGAATTGTCGTATCACTTCAACTCTGTAGATCAAAGCTGGATGTCTTTCTAAAAGACCTGCCTTCGCTCTGACAGAGGTTATTGGCTTGATGCAAAAATGATTGGATGAGATTCTCTGGCCAGGGCTATGCCTATACAGGTCAGACTAGATGATCATAAAGATTCCTTCTGGCCATCAAAGCAATGATTTTTGTTTTTCTTAGGGAAAAAAAAAAGGTGCGTTTACAAGCACCTGCTAAAATCCTAATGTAGGTTTAACATGGGGTTTCCTGGACCAGCTAATGTGTTAAAAGTGCAGTTTGCCTCGTCTACAGTAGAATTTTAATCGGTGTTAGCTAACACGTTCAGACACACCTTTTTTCCTAGGTCTGACGTGGCCAACCAGTCCTTAATCATTGTGCTGCAGCAGTAGCTCTTTGGACAAAGTAGTCAGTGTTCTTAATAACATTTGGATGTTTCAAAGGAACAGTAGGGCATGTTGAACTTGTTACTTAGTGGAGGCTTAGGGTGAAATCCTGGTTGTACTGAACTCATATTGACTTCAGCGAGGCCAGGATTTTACTCCTGCTGTTTGCCATCAGTATGTAGTAGCGACGTCATTTCCCAACTTCACTGTAGTTGTATTTGTTGCAATAAATAGGCAGTAAAGCAAAGTTTTAATGCAAGCTCCAAATTTGTTATTTAGCTGTGTGAATAGAGCGCAAATGGAAAGAACAGTGACCATCTGTAATGCGGCTGCACGGACTCCAGAGAAGGAGGCTCTGCCGTTGGTCATGTCACTTGACCACACAGTGAAAGCTCTACGCCAGGCAGCATCCCTTCCTATTTGTTGTTGAATTCATCGCCGTTTGGAGGCCAGGCTTGGAAGTGCCACTTCACCTTTGCAGTCTGGCCATGGCTGACAAGGCCACGCTCGGAAGTGCAGTGCTGACACTATCTCATGCCAAGGTGCCTCCAGAATGCCGAATGAGATGGTAAATTCTACATTGTAAAACATGCAGGAGAATATTTGCATCTCCTGGGGCGTTCTGACCTTTGGCCTCCTACACAGCATCCAAACTATGGGGAGAACATTGATGGAAAATAATGCTGGAATGTTGAACGTGTGGGCCCCTGACACGATACTCCATACAGGTCGTGGTTTGGCTGAAAGTTGTTCTATTTGCAATTGTACTCCAACAATTGTGAATTGCAGGATCCTCACTAGATTTACCAAGTTTAGACACTGACTTGGGCATAGACCACAACTGAGGTCTTCCAGAAAACGAGTTTCTGAGCTACAGGAAAAACATCCGCCCTTTGAATTAGTTCCATCAAAGCCCAGATCCAAAAATCCACTGAGATCAACTCCTGAAGTTTGCAGCTCAGGCAATATCTTCCCTGCTGTGTATCTGCAAAGCATATCATTGCCCAGAGGACTGGCAGATTTACATCCAGTTACAATCCGCCACTAGCTGCACCCCCAGGGCCGGCTTCCCGCCACCCCGTTTTAAGCAGAGCACACCGGGGGGCGGCCCCAGCACCTCCTGGGCATCTTTCCATCTTAAAGAACCGGAAAAGCAGCTGGGACTTGCTAGGCTCTACTCCATGGCCACCGGAGTCACCCCACCCTGGTGACCAACCAACCGCCCCTGCATTCACTGCTCAGTAGGGAGCTACGTGAAGAGGCAGGTTAATTTCTATTTTGGTTCCCAAGGGCACGGTGCCCCGGCCGGCTCCTGACTTCACTGAGGCCGCGTGGAGTTGGTATGCTGGCAGAACAGGCAGGGCACAGGTTCCCATGGGGCCCTAGCCTTGCGTCAAGAGCTTCTCGCAAGACTGGGTATTTAGGCTGCACCGGTGGGAGCGGCCCCTCAGCCAGAGAGCCTGGCTCCACTGGCTCGTCCTCCGTAACGCCCGCGGGCTGGGTCCCTGGCAGCTGACACTGGCTAATTGCCGGGGGTTCGGAGAAGCCACTGGCGACGCTGGGTGGAGGAGGAGAAGGGGTCCCTGGCACGAAGGCCTGTGTAAGTCCGGGGGGTTCATCCCGGGACAGAAATGCCCCCCAACCCCCCGCCTGCCGGGCCGGAGTCCGGGGCATGGGCAGAAGCACCGGCAGGGGATGTCAGCCCTCCCGGGCAGCTACCTGCCCACTAAGGGTGTGGGGGGGGGACGTGCCCATGCGGCTGCAGGCCTTTGTTGAGGGCAGCAGGCAGGGCGGGGCGTGGGCTCCCAGTGCAGGAGGCCTGGGCCCAGCAGGCAGCTCTGGGGCTCACGCGGCCCACGGGCTGCAGCTGTAACAGGAACGTAGCTCTGCCGCCCCCCGCTGGCCATGCCGCCGAGCTGCAGGGTGCCAGCGTGCACACAAGCCTAGGGAGCTGGTCAGCGTCCCAAAGGGCTCCCTGGTGCCTGTGGCTAATTCATCCACGGCTGGGCAGCGTGGGCAAACGGATCCGGGCTCTAAGCCCTCCTGCATCGGGGCACGAGCCCAGGAATCTCTTAGTGCCTCCTGGCACCCAGGATCTCCCAGGTCTCCCATTCTAGTTCACCGCAGAGCATCATGTGAGGGCTCATGTGAAAGCCTGGGGGGGGTCACACTGGTCCCCCCGTATCATCGCGGGTCTCCGTGATGATGCAGAGAGACTTACCGGGGCTGCTGGGTCATGGCACGGAGACACAAGCCATCTCGCACCCTGCCAGTCTGCGGCGTGGTCCTGGCCGAACCTCACACCCCGCATCCTTCATCTCCACTGTAAACGGACATCACCTCTTCTTTAAGAAAGGAGGGGTCTTGGCCAGGCGTGGCTGAAACAGCTGGTGAGACCTTGGGGTGAGAAAAGCTTCTTCAGACAGAAGGGGGACCTGTTAGTTACGTTTAGGCTCTAGCCAGCGTGTTATTGATTTTGTTTCACAGGTAACCGTTAGTTTCCCATATTCTCACTCAGCAGCCCTGGACTATTCTGTGCTGATAAACGCATGCTTGTTTTCACTTGGCGATGTCTCGGAGGCCTGTGTGTATGGCAGAGCTGTGCTCTGCGGTGCAACTAAGCAGCTGGTGGGACAGGAACAAGGGTCCTGGTAACACTGAGTGTGGAGGGGTGGATGGGCCGAATATGACAGGAAACCTTGGGCGGGCTTGGTGTGTGACTAGCGCTCTCCTGGGGAGAAGGAGGGACGCCTGGGAGGCAGTGCTTGTGCTAGCCGCGGCCGGTGAGTTCAGGGAGCTGATCCACAGCAGGGCCAGACAAGACTTCCTCCCACCCAGGGCAGGTGGGGAAGTGCCTCACGCCCCTGGGTATCCTGGGGACAGTCACAGATGGGTATAGTGGGAAACTTCCCTGGGGCATGTTAGTCTACAATTATCCACTACAGGTCTCCTGCCTGGCTCGGAAGCAGCTGGCTCTGGCCACGGTTGCAAACAGGGCTGGATGGCGCTGGAGCTCTAGAAGTTCCTGGCTTCCTCCTTGGGGTAGCGCTGTATTTCCTGCACGCCCTGTTCTATTTATCGCAGACTATGTTCCCGTCTTTGCTTTAAGGCAGGAGCACTGCTGCCCCAGAGGAACGTCCTCTGGATCATGGCTGCCTGCACTGCACAAGACCGTGCCAGCACGGACAGAAACTAGGGGATCCCTGACTTGGTCTTGTTCCAGGTCGCCAAGGCACAAGAGGCTTCATGCAGTATCTGCTCTATGGGACTAGCTCAGCCTGGGCCGGAGACATCACTCAGCGCACCGGATGGGCAGCAGTCAGTGAAAAAGGCAGGGCTCCCGCCTGCGGATAAAAATAAAATGTAGCTCAGTGCCTCATTCACTCGGTTTCCAGTCCATCCTGTGCACTGAACGGGCAGGGGTTCTGCAGGAACAAATGGATGTGGTCAGACAATTAAAGTCTGTAGCACAATGCATACACACCAGAGGGCGGAATTAAGGCTGCCTGCCTAGAACTGACATTTCCTGCCGCTTTCGCACTTCATTGTGCAGCCTTAATGTGCTTTTAAATAATATTTACAGGGGAATATTAGTGGATTCATTAGTACTGGAAACACTCTTACGTCTAACGACCTGTGGTTGAGATACAAAGCATCCTGGAGAAAGAGAGACATCCAGTCTTGATGTAAAAAGATGTCGGGTGATGCAGAACCTACCCCAGCACTTGGTAAATTGCCCCAGTGGCTAATTGTTCTCACAAAAATTGGGGATTTTGTTTTAGGCAGGACAGAATATTTTAGCTTTTTAGTAATTGCAGGGGACAATGGTGGTATTTAATTGTAAGCATTTGTTATGATGATCAATTTAATTGTTCACAGTTGTGGCATATTACCGGGGTGGAGGGAGGGAGATCAGACCATTATTTAGTGACCGTAGATGTTCTGAATTTCAAAAAATTAAAACAAATTATCACCACTCCATGTCCAACTATACAATGGAAAATACCCTTATGTCAAATCACAATTGTTTTCAATATGCGTGCACCAGGCCCTTTACAAGCCTGGTTCAGAAGTCTAGGTTACTAGGTTTTGACTCCAAGACATTCGCAAGCAGAAGTTTCCCCCCTACTTTGCCTATCTGTAAATTTTTATTCTTATTGATGGAAATATTTTTTCATCCACGGGCCAGGTAGATTCACAACCCTTTAATGAAAGGAAGATGCTTTCGGCCCCTCCCTCTCGTGCAGGGGAAGCTTTATGAGCCAGGAAACAGTTTCAACAGCCCCGTGTTTTGTACCCTGCTGGGCAGCGCCTCAGCTGCTTGATTTACAAAGGGGACCTGTGGGAAGGAGGCAGATACCGCTATGTTTCAAACCGGCACTCCTTAACCACATCCTGGCCTGCAGCTGGGAAGGAGGGAGTCCCCTTCCGCATTTGTGGGTTCCGTTTTATGCCCCAGGAGCAGGTACCAAATCATTTTAAAAGGGGAGGCGCTCATTGTACAGGCGGCATTAGTACTTCCAGACGATGCAGGACAAGTTTGAATGCTTTGTGCCCATCCTACCACCCCCCATTTCAGTTGCACAGGACCCTGACCCCCCAATTTTGCCACCCCCTCCAAAAGAGCCCACATTGTATTCCCTGCCCTCAGACCTACTCCTTTTTGAGCGGAGGATGAAGGTAGAAGGGGACCAGAAGGCAGGCCTGGAGCAGATTGCTAAGAGGTACGTCACAGGACTCGCTCATCTCACGTGAACGTGCTAGCTCCTGCCACGCCTGCTTTCCCTCCTGGCCCAGGTTGACTGGCTTGACAAACAGCACCGACACTGGTCCGGGAACATCGTTAGGTTTAATACAGTCTCAGTTTTTTTCCCAAACTCAATGTATCACCACAGCTCGCTCCAAATCCAAGAAAACCCAGCAGTGTAGACGGGGGCTCCCAGGCCACGGAGAAAAACCACCCTTCTGTTTTAAAACAGCTCGTTTCCCTCTCCCCCGCACCAACCCCTCCTCCCCATTTCCATCTTACCCAAACACAGGTGCTTCCCCTTGTGCGGCAATCCATGCTCCACCCTTCCTCCTCCGGCCGCAGGACAAGGGAAGTGCTGCCACAGGTGGGCACTGTGTACGCTGTGCATCAAAGACCAAGGCTGCAAGACAGCGGCTCTGCCTGCCACCGAGCGGACTCCGTTCACAGCTCATTATAGGCTGGAGAGGCATTACCCCGTTGGCATTCTCTGTTTCTCACCTAACCTCCACCTCCCCCCGCCCGTACATACACACCCCCTCAGCTAGGCAGGCCCCTGGGCTCCAGTGAGCAGCACCAACTGCCAGGCCCACAGGCTTTGGTGGGCAAAGGCACAGGGGTAGCTCTGCAGGTGGCATGGACTGGCACTGGATGGCTGGGCTGGGCCCACCACGACAAGAAAGAGGTGTGTGAAGGGACTGGCTTGAGAACCATCTTCCATTCTTGGCTCTACCAGACTTCCTTCCTGTGTGACCTTGGACAGGTCAGGTAATCATTCCGTGCCTCAGTTTCCCTATCTGTAAACCAGGCCATGCCCCCGGGCGAGGACACAACAATTCAAGCTGTAAGTAACCCCTAGCATGATGAAGGCCACAGAGCTAGCTGGATGGAGCCTCCCACTGCTTTCATCACCCTCACCCCACCCTACGGAGCTAGCGGGCATCTCTAGCGTTTTACACCTACAATTGCTTTCTGACGACCTAACCTTTGATCCCTGGAGCATGCCATCCGCCTTCCTAGGAGCCAGGAATGGGATCTTGCCAGCGCCAGGAAGATGGATGGAGTCAGTGGCTTGCAGAGCAGTGATTTAAAGCCCCACTGGTTTACACCTCTGGCTGTTCTCCCCCAAAGCCCTGGCTTGACCCAAGGGGCCATTCTGCAGTCGTATTAAATCCCAGAGAGACAACAGCGTCCTAGGACAACACTGGACTGCACACGCGTGAGGATGTCCTTAATGGAATGGCTGCTGTGGAACTCGTACCACAGCAGGGGCTGGGACCTGGGCACACAACAGAAATGTTCATGGCAGGGTCAGTGGTGCAAGTCGGACATTAACGCACTAGAGAATGGCTTGGCCAAGGGAGACGGCCTCTGGGTGCAGGACTGAGACTGGTGGAAAAGGATAGCTGAAGAAAGAGCAGCAGTCCCGCTAAAGCGCCACTAGACCAGCCCATCTGGGACATTTGTGTGAGCACAACAGTTCTACTTCGATATCCCTGCTCAAGGCAGGGCAGTTAGTGGCTTGGACTACAGAAGAGGCTGCCAGTGATCAGTCGTCTCTTGAACTCACTCCAGAGGAGATCCCTCTCCTGTTTGGCTCTCTTCATGAAGCCCCTGTTTTCCTGAGCCCTTCTGGACAGGTACGGCAGCACTTCATTCACAGGGCCGAAGGGAACGTATTTGTAGACAGGATAGCCTGCTTGACCTGAGGAGAGAAAAATCACGGTAACTTACGGGATACAGCGGGCATGAATCTCCGCTAGTGCAAATCACCGCTCCATCGACTCCTGAGACGCACCAATCCACACGAGCCGAGGATCTGGCTTCCCAGATCAGAGCACAAACTCTGGAACTACATCTGGGAAATGGTCGCTAGTGTAGCTAGCCGGCTTCTCCATGGCCTCTGGAAAAATTAGTTGCTGCAGAAAGTGGTCTCATGTTAACCTCCCAAGCAAAGGCATTTCCACCACTTACCTCGAGGCAGCCCAGTGGAGAAGAGCCACCTACATAATCTTCTAACAGCATTTCTTCTCGTTCTGCTTTGTTACACCCCACCACATTTACTACAGCTGAGGGCGGCACGTTGGGCCCTTCCAGGCTTCCAGTAGAGATTTATGGAGACCACGAGAAGTGAGGCAGTGGGAAAGTAAGAGCAGCCCCAAGGTGTTGCCAGGGCAGAGAGACAGTTCTGGCAATGCTCCAACAAATTGACTCAAAAAGGAGAGAAAGGTTCAGATTCGAGGAGGAACCTAAGTGACTCTCTGAAGCAGAGCTAAGGAACAGGAGCCAGGTTTCACAGCTGGAGAACGTCTGAATCCTAGGATTTCCCGCTGCTGAATGAAATAAACAGCCCTGAGAGGCAGATGAGAGCTCGGCGGGGAGCACAACTCGGAGTTCCCCCAAGCTTGAGAAAGATGGAGAGAAGAGGTAAGTGGCTGGTGTCACAGGAGGAAGCAGAAGGAGATGCCGGAAGCAGAGAGGATTGGGTCAATTCAAGATGTACTCAACCAAAACTAGCTAAGTTCTGCCGTAAATTGGTCTTTTCCAGCCGGTGTTCACAGGCCCGTGACTATGCGGAAGGAAGCTGGCGACACCAAGCCACCCTCCGCTCGCCAGGGAAACTGCCGAGACTCCCGTGGGGCTGGAGTAACAGACCAGCCCCGTCACTGCGCGAAGGACAGGCCTGTGAACGGTGACCGAGCGCCTCGCCACGCCAGGCCAGGCAGCTGGAGCGAGAGCACGGTCCTACGAGCGTCTAACGTAAGGGTGGAGCAGCGCTGGCCAGTTATGCAGTGACCATCCCACAGCGACACCCAGCCGATGTACGTTTCATTCCAAGCCAGGCACGTGTTTCCTCCCCTTCCCTGTAGGCATGGCAGGGGAATTCTGGTGAGCGCTAACCTGCATGGCTGCCTTTTGCAGGGTGGGAGCTAATGCCCCGGCTCCCTCCACAGGCACAGGGGAGAGGAAACCACCACACACAGCTCTCAGAGCAGCTAGCGGTTCCACCATGAAGGGGCATCAGCGCCCCTGCAGCCAGGCCTGCGTAGAGGCAGGTATTGCCGGACTGGGTCAGGGCTATGGCCCATCTAGGCCAGTATGGGTGCACCAGTTGTTTCAGGGGACACCTCCCAATAGGTAGGGATGGGACAGTCGTGTGCCCCCAGGGAGTCCTCTCCTGACCCCTAGTAATTAATGGGTTCAGGCCCAGAAGGAGGAGGGTTGATGTCTTTTCTTGAACTTTTTAAACTGAATGTAACGCCTCTGGCTATTTCTGTTAGCTCTACAAATGTCCAACAGCCTTTGAATGTGGCTATGTTCTCTGCCTTAACGATACGCTGTGGCAGTGAGTTCCACAGTCGCCTTACACCCAGCATGACAAAACAGTTTTATTCTTTGGCTTTGTCACCTTTCACCATTGTTGGATGGTCCTTGTTCTTGTGCTCACACAGGCCGGACCAGTCTTCTTTTCTAGACCAGTCAGTCTCTAGACTTCTCATATCCCTTATTTATCTTCTTTCTACAGAGACCAGTCCCAGCCTTTTCCATCTCTTCATACAAGAGCTTTTCCTGCCCTCTGGTCATTGAACAATTAGAGGGGGCCCTGAGACCAGTGACAATGTCCCGTGTGAGACGGGGTGAAAGGCACAGCACACAGTACCCAGTTGTGTGCCAACCACGGATTTGTGTAATGGCCTTAAAATTATATTCTCCATCCTATTTTTTAATGCACCTTGACATCTTGTTTGACTTGACCGCAGCCACACACTGAGCAGATCTTCACTCAAGCCCGTTCTGAGTTCACGCAGTTATTTATAACCCAGGTAAGGTGTAGGCACCATTAAATGGCTGCGGGGACAAAAATCAGCAGCGTTGACTTTCCCTCCTGCCACTCGCCTGGCCTTGTTAGGCCCCACTGAAGCGATGCAGTACCCACACTGGACTTGACTAACCTAAGCCACATCCTCTGCAAATTGCGCCACCTCACTCCTCGCCCTCTTTGCCAGCTCACAACTATTAAACCCCGCTCTCAACACTGCAGCTTCTGGCACCTGCTCTTAACTTTTTGCAATGACAAAAGCAAACGTATTCCTCCTGTTCACCCGCCCTCCCCAAGCCAGTTTCTGATCCAGGACACAGTTTTCGCAGAGCGGGCTCTGCCATTCTGCAAGACGGTCACATCAGGGTCACACCAGGAAAAAAGAGACCCAGGAGAAAACACTAGCCTCTCAGTCCATGACTGGTCTCTCTAGTGGCCTCTCATGCGGGCTCTTGTCAAAGGCCCTTTGCAATCAGCTGGGTCTCCTCTCACTGACTATGAACAGAGATGGCGCAGCAACCCGCTCCGCCCGCCCCCACTTGCTGGCTCTTGGGTACCAACAGGAACACGGCCGACACTTACCCAGAGGGAAGGTGATCTGGTCACTCATGCCCAGCAGCTGTCCGAAGCACACGCTGTTCTCGGAGGGATGAATGCCAAGCTCTGCCATTCTGTAAGTCAATCACACCAGAGTCACCCCAGGAAAGAGGCCCACAGCGCTGCCTGGAACGGCTGGAACTGTCTACAATCCCAGCCCAGCTTCGGCCATGTTCACGGGACCAGGCCACTGTGCAACATTTGCAGCAGCTGGTGTTCATGCTCTCACTGCGATACAGAAATCCAGGACTCTTCCATCCGGCCCTTGTCTGAGCTAACAAGTTGACTCCCACCGGCCAGAAAGGTCACCGCAGAACAAGGGTGTAAAACCTTTTCCCAAAGCTGCTTCGGCAAAGAGTTTGATCTGCAATTGGCCAGACGTCCCAGGGACCCCAAATCAATTGCAGCCCTGGGGCTATTCTCTGAACTGCACAGGGAGGTGCCATTAATTCAACTCCATGCCATACACAGGCTCTCTGCCGCTCAGCCCCTTTCCCCAGGGACGGCCAGCCACTGCTCCTAGTGCAGTCAAACGCTGTGCAAGTTTTGGCCACACAGCGCTGTTGCCACCCCTCAATCCCTGTTTGCAGCAGCCCCTGCTATTCCCATCCTGGGCTCCTACACAGCTGCTCTGCTGCAGCGCCCCCTCCAATCACTCGAGGCCTGGCACCACGGCTGCGTCAGCGAGAAGCCTCCCTACCTGCGAAGCGTGAACTTCACCGTGTCCTCGTTGTGTGACGCCACCATCACATTGGCTTTCTGGCTGCGCTTGATCTCCTCAAGAACATAGTCCAGGCACCTGCAGGACAGATGACACGTGGGCACACGGAAGTGCCCGGGACACCATCTCCTCACTCCAGCACCCCCCCTCTGGCACGCCTACCTGTGGTACATCTCACTGGTCTTTTCGTACGTAGGGTTGATGGGATCTTCATAGCCCGCTTGGGCGGCCCGCTCCCGCTCTTGCTCCATGTACGCGCCTCGGACCAGCTTGGCCCCGAAGCACCAGCCCTCGCGGCGAGAGAGCTCCACGTCCACCGTCATGTTGTCATACGCCTCCTGCCGCGGCGAGATGGAGCCGTGTCACCCGCAGCCAGGAACCTCTGTCCCCCGCCTCGCACGGCCAAGGGGAGTCACTCACTCCACTGACACATGCTCTCCAGGGGGCGAAGGGTGCCTGGGGATGTTCTGCCCAGAGACGGAGATGCTGGCACAAAACGGCACTGAAGGGCCCTCCCGGCTGATCTCCATCCCTACCCCACTGCCCTTCGTCACTGCTTGAGCTCTGCCAACGCCACTGCATCTGGGGCCCGTCAGGCACACAGGGTCCTCCCCCCACACAGCAGGTGGCACCCACCAGACCCTCACCTTCAGGTAACACTGGTAGGTATTAAATACGGCCGCCTTCTCCGTGTTGAACTTGCGCTGCATCTCCAGGGTGAGCCGGCTGATGGCTGGCTGGAAATAGGTCTGCTCGGCGTCCACCATCAACCTCACCCCCAGTTCCAGGGCTCTCTGGAAGGGCGAAGACACTCAGACAAGGCCACGAGCCGTGAACAGCTCCTGCCTGCCCCCGGGGAGTCGGCGGGGTCGACGGCGTGTGCAGTGCCGCGGGGGGCCTGCAGATGGCAGCACCGCCTCGCCCGCGGGGAAACACCTGCCAGCACCCACAAACGGGGAGGCGGCTGAGAGCGGGGCGGGCAATTCGCAGCCGGCCCTGGCGCCCCGAACACTTGAGGCGCCGACGCCGCGCTGGTGGTGCACGGGTCCACCTCCCTCACCCTCAGGACAGGGGCCACTCGCCATCCCAGCCAGGCGTGGAGAGCAGGCCACGGGAACGGCCCACCCCGACCTCCACGGCAGCGCGGGCGCGGGCTGCTCCTGACCTTGGCCAGGATGTCCATCCTCTGTAGCATCCGCTTCATCTGCAGGTCCTCCTCCTCGGTGAAGCACGAGAACAGAGGCTCTAGCTGGCCGGTCTGAAACGAGAAGCGTCACGGAGTAGCCTCAGCGCTGTCCCCGCCTGGCCATGGCAGACCATGTGCCGTCTCTCCCTCACCCAGGGCATAGCACGAGGCACCCGGACAAGCGCTAACCCAGAACGCCCCTGCAGCTACCCACGTCCTCCCATTTACACACGTGGGGCACAGACGCCCGGGACAAGCACCGTGTGCCCAACCGCCTGCACCGAAGTGCACTGCGGGGCCCAGCTGGGACGTACTGCAGCAGGTGCCGAGGAGGAAGGCTGCCGGCATGCTCCAGCCCCCCCAGCCCCATCCACCCACCTGTGCACCTGCCCCCTCAGACTGGGAGCCTCGGCCAGACCTGCTGCTCCCCAGAGGGTGTCGAGGGTGAGGTGCCTGGGCTCACGGCAGCTACTGACCCAGCAGGGCTGGGGAGGCTGGTACGGGGAAAGGCCTGGGAAGAAGGATGGAGCCCTTCTCTCTAGGGCCCCCCGAGGAGCCCTGCAAGACGCTGTTTGAGGGAGAACCCTGGCCCAGTCCCGCACTGCAGGGCAGCTCGCTGGCTGTGCCAGCCTCCTGGTGTCACAGGAAAGAGCCTGGAACAACAGGTTGGCAGCAGCAGGCAGGATGCCAAGGCATCGTCCTTCGAGGTGGCCCGTGGGCACCTCTTGCTGTGCAATGCAAAAGGCCGGGGGCCTGGGATTTCCCAGGCTGAGGCGTGGCAGAATGAGAGCCACATGTGGCGGGGGGGACTGGAATCCTTACCGCAGCCTTGCTAACCCCCCACACGGCACATCCCCTGGGCCAGGCCCAGCTACCTCACGGCAGGTCTGGCCTCCCCTCCCTGGTGAAAAGCCCTCGGGGGCAGCAAGCCTAGCAGCTGTGCAGACTCTGTAGGACCCGGCAGACAGCCGTGCTGTTTCACACGCAAGCCAGCGCCCGCAGGAAACGCAGACCTTGCCCCGGTTCCACGCCACGCTGGGCCAGGGGAATGGCTCCACTAGCAGGCCTGGCCCAGCCAGCCTGGCGAGTCTGCGAACCATTGCTCTGCTCTGCTGGGGTGGAGGCAGATGGTCAGGCTCGTCTCCCTACCCTGCCTCCTCGGCTGGGAAGAGCAGATTAGAGCGCGGCTCGGCTGCCAACGCCCCCGGGGCCCAGTTCCTTTGCTCTAGTGGGAACCTGACCACAGCTCAGCCACGGGCGAGCACTGCCACGCAACTACAGCGACCAGCTGCTAGAGCTGGATTTGCAAGAGGCAGCCATGCCTCTGGGAGAGAGGACCCTTCCCCATCCAGGGCAGCTGGATTCTTCTCTTCTGCCTTGCCCCAACATCAAACCTTGGCTTAGCCATCAACACCTCAAACAGCGCTCTCTGCATGACAGCCATGGGCAAGAAGAGGGCCTCCCAGACAGCTCCTGGCTGTGCATGACCCACCTCCACGTCCTAGGTCTGTGGCCCTTTCATTTGTAGGTCACCTTCAGTCAGCTACTCCACAATGAAACTCAGGGTTGTATTTATCTCCCCTCACCAGTTGTAACCTATTGGTTACTTGCTAGGTGAGGCATAGAGCGGGTGAAGGCAGCGATGCAATGAACCTACAAGCCTCAACAGCTGTAAAACAATAGTTTCGCTCAGCTAATCAAGGCACGTGGCCCAAAAGGCCTTAGCGTAAGCAGCTAACCAGGAGTAACCCTAGGCAGAATGCTGTTTTGACAAGTGCTGGCAAGAAACCATGGCATGTTAATTTAGATCAGCTTGGAATATTTTCAGTCAGGGACATGAGCAAATGTCTGACCACAAGAATGTCATGGGAACTAACGGACATCTATGCTAATAAGCTTGAGGCAAAAGGATTAGCCACCGATGGGAGAAGGGCACACCCACATTAGCAGGGGGAGGAATCGCAAATAAGGAAGAGAAGACGGAAATCTCTACTGAGCCTGCATTAAGCACAGCTGCGTATTAGACATACAACTTGTAGCCCGGCTTCTACGGCTGGAGAGATGCCAGGATGTCACCCCTGGTGATGATGGTGAGGGGGAAGAGGAGGAAGCTAACCGACGCTTGAGGTTGTTTTGCGAAGGGTGGGGAGAGGGCATGGATGCTCAGCTCGTTCTGTATTCTCTCTAGCGGCCTTGCAGGGTTAGAGCGTTTGTAGCCTTGCAAGCTGAGAGCGCTGCAACCGTGCCCCTCCCCAGGGCTCCCAAAGCAGAAACTCTGATAATACTGGGCCTGATCCTGGGACAAGACCCTACGAATTACAGTGTGGTAATGGGGGAAGACAAATTAATAACCTAATCAATAGATCAGGCAACAATTCCCTCTTGGATCGTTTTCTGAATGGCCCAGTTCTACCACGTTCAGCTTGCCCAGTTCAGTGGCCTCTCTCCCACATCCACACAGCACATCCCAAACTTGCAATGATGCACTAAGGAGAGATGGGACTTCTCTTCCCTGCCAGGACCCAAGCTCAGGCCCTCTGAATATTTCCTCAACTAGAGCTGGTGACACTTGCCCACCCGGGCGAGGTCAGGAACGCAGCTTCTTGCAACCCAGTGCACAGAAAGCTCTTAGCAAATCGAGGGATCAGACGACTATGGGGAGGCGCAGCCCGAGGGGAAGCAGCTCCCACGCGACCGGGGCTGATCCCTGGTGCTCGGGCGTTTTAGAACTGACTGGCTAAGACGCCGGAGGGCCCAATGCACAGTGCCCCCTTCCCAGTGTCCCATGCCATTACCTGGGGGAGGGCTATTGCTCAGGAGGGGTCCCCTGGGCCAAAGAAGCGGTGCTCACCCACCTTCACGTTTGGGATGAGCAGCGGCTTGGAGAGCTTTGTTCGGCTGTCAATCAGGCTGTTCCAGTCCAGCAAGTCGACAGTGCTGGAGCCAGAAAGAATCGTGTTAGCGCCAGCTCCCAGCAGGCCTCCATCACTTCCCCAGCGTGACCTGGTTGCTGAGAGCTCGCAGGGCGAGCGCCTCCCCAACGCGCGCCAGCAGCTCCTTTGCTAACCCACCCTGTCTGGTGACAGAGCCCAGGGGTTGCCTTTCCCGACCCAGCTGGGGAGGATTTCAGCCCAGGAGCCAGCGTGTGGATCCCTGCACTTGAGTAGAGCCTTGGTCCCCAGGACGCTGGCTGAGCGCAGGATCAGCACGGCAAAAACGGCTACTCACCCATGCAAACCCTTCCTTACCCCTTCCCAGTACAGCTCCCCTGCCGCAGAGAAAGGCGTCCTCTGCCAGGACCCGCGCCCAAGGCATTCCTCTAGCGTTTGGGAAGCTGCTTCCTATCCAGCCCCCCACCCACAGCACACACGCGGGCTGAAACGGGAGCCTGCGGGCCCCCTCCCCGTGCGCCTCTCCACGGCCCCCCATCCCTTCCCACTCTGCAGCCAATTCCGGGGACCACAGCCAGCCTGACCCTGTGGAGGGAGCTCACCCAGACACGCCCAGGCTCTCGCCCGCGAACCAGCGATGGCTCTCCGCTTTGCTTGCGATGCCAAGGTTTGCCAGGGTCTCCTGCAATGAGAAAGGAGCGGGTCAGAGTCCCTGCTGTCCCCAAATGCTGCTGCGAGCAACTGCCTCACTGCCTGTGCACTGCAGACCCGACTCTGCCCTGATCCATGCTGTCATGCTGGCTGGATTGGGGGGCTGAGGGGGGGACATTTATTATATTGTTTGACATCAGTATGTCAAAATCGTAATAATCCACGTGAGATCGGCCGTGTCAGGTCCTGTTAGAGAGGCTAGAATGTGCTAAGTGAGATGATGACGTTTGTGTTCATGTCTTGTGTGCGTAATGGACGTTATGGCGATGTTCGACGTATCTGTATTTCAAACTGTGTGTGTCTGGGTAACGCCTGCTTAATAGCCCATTCAGAAATTCACAGGTACAAGGGGCCCAGGGGGAGAAGCCAGGGAGCCACGTGATGAGTTGCCAGGACTTACAAATGGGACTCTGGACTCCATTTTGGTTCCTGGAAAATCCAACAAGCAGCATGGGAAAAAGCAAAAGGACATAAAAGGCAGCTGCACCCACATTCATTTTGTCTTTAGTCTCCAGCCTGCCCCTGGATCAACTCATCTACAACTAAACAGAACTGAAGCTGTGAAACAAACGACTGAGACCCATCCAGGTACAGGATGTACACCAGAGAGACTATACAAGCTTGCAAACTTCACAATTCTTCTAGAAACTGGATACATATGGACTTCCAAATCATTTGTATGTGTCGGATTGCTTTAATCCCTGAACATTTCTCTTATAGTTTGTTCCTTTCTTTTTATAATGAACCTTTAGTTTCAGTTACTAAAGGATTAGCTGGCAGCGTGGGATTTTGAGTCAGATCCCAACTTCTATTGATCTGGTACTGCGGCTGACCTTTTGGGGTCAGGAGAAACCTTTCTGGTAAAGAGCATAGACTTTTAAATAGCTGGTCTCTTTACTGGACCTAGTGGTCGATTGGGAGCCAGAGATACAGTAGAGGGGGCTGTGCGTATTTGTATTTTGCCTTCTGGATAACCAGTGTGGGGAAGTCAGCAGCACTGTTTGTGGCTGGTTGGGAAGTCTGACTTCAGTGTCACCCTCCCGCAGTGGGAGAATCTGCTCTCCTTTGACAGCCTGCCCTGCCCTTGGCATTTTCAGGTGGCTACCCTAGGCACGGACGGGTCACACATGACCCTGCTCCAGGCCGGTGCTTGTATCCCACATTGACCGTGGGATCAATGGTCCCAAGCAGCCAGTTGGCACCTCCCAGAGGGTTCTCCATTCCTGCTGAGCAGCTCTTGGGGCTCATGGCTACAGGCACGGAGCAGCGCTGGCACATGCAACAGCAGCGGGTACCAGCCCCAGTGGGAATGCAGGAGGGGCTCTTCTCACCGCTCTGCCTGGAAGGGACAACATTGGATCTCAGGAGACTTACAGTGCACCAGAACCATTGGGGGACGGGGGGAATCCCAGAGCAACCTTAGCCCAGGAGAAGGGCTGGGGGAAATGCACAGAAATGTGCTCGCATGGGTAGGGAGAGACAGGGCAGAGTCTCCCGTGGAGGGGCCAGGGCACAGAAGAGAATGGAAGCAGATCATCACGCCCCAGGCCTGGAACCAGAACACGGCTCCTCACAGATCTGAAAGCCAGAAGGGACCAGCAAGATCATCTAGCCTGTCCTCCTGCACGTCGCAGGCCGCAGACCCTCACCCACCCACTCCTGTAACAGGCCCCCAATCGCTGGCTGAGCTACTGCGGTCGTCAAATCATGATTTCAAGAAGTCCAGTGACAGAGAAGCCACCATTTACACTAGCTTAAACCTGCAAGGGACCCGTGCCCCACGCTGAAGTGGAGGGTGAGAAACCGCCCGTTTGACCCAGGGGAAAATTCCTTCCCAACCCCAAATGGGGCGATCAGTTAGACCCTGAGCACGTGGGCAAGCCCCACAGCCAGACACCTGGGGAAGACTTCTCGGCAGTTACTCCGAGCCCTCCCCAGTGCTTTGATCGGGACTGCTGCACCGAGCTCACCTCCAACGTCTTCATCTCCAGTGTGGTCTCCACCACAGGCAGCCCCGCTTTGCCCTGCTCAGCGGCCATCTGGCGGAAGAGCTTCTTCCACTTCATCAGCACCTCCGAGAACTGCAGCTGGGAGAGCAGACCCCAGGGTGAGCTCTGCCCACCAGGGATGGGTGTGGGACGGCTCAGCTCCCCAGGACCCGATCACAGGGCGGGCGCTGCCCACCCAGCCGGGCACTTTGCCACACCAAATGGGCAGGACTGGCCCCACATGGGGACCGTAACCCCAGCCCCCTCACAGTGAAGATCAGGGCCCTCTCCCAAACCCAACACTGGACAGGGGTTCCCAGGGGGAGAAACGAGTCTAGTGAGCATGTGGCACACACCGTCCACAAGCACCTGTCCGGCCTGGACCTGATGGGAGGGGTCGGGCGGGGTGCTGCCTGCGAGGAGCATAGCGCTCTCCGAGGCAGATCCGGTCCCAAAAGCCCTCGTCTAGCTCTAAGGGCCCTCGGTCCCGCCACTGCGGGGGCCCCGGCCCCAGGAATCAGTCACTCACCAGGAACTGAGGCCTTCCTAACGCTGTCAGCTTAATGGCCGAAAAGCCGTTCTGCGAGCTGCCACCTAAACCAAGCCAGAGAGAGCGCTCAGGCGGCTGGAGCGCGTGTGACGCCAGGGCAGGCAAAGGGAAGCCGCCCAGGGGACTCCAGACATCGCTGCCAGCCACGGAGAGGGAGGAGGGCTTTAGAAAAGCCCATCTGAGCCGGCAGATCTGCCCTTCGCCCCGGTTGGTTACTCCCCAGAGACAGTGGCAGAGCCCTGGCCCGTGGGTGGCTATGCCGACAGGTGGGGGGAGAGGCACAGCGCCAGACAGAGGGGCACTCTGGGGGTGGCACAGACAGAGCGCCTACCTGAGGCCTCGATACAGTGCAGGAACATGTCCATGTGCAGGTCACACTTCGCTTCGTCTGCGTAGACGTAGTGACGGTCCCCGAAGCCCCGATGGACACGGTGCTGCTTCTCTCGCTGGTTGGCACCTGAGGAGGGGCAGGGTGAGCGTGAGCAGTGGGGAAGGGATGGCAAAGAGCCCACCTGTCGCTGGAACAGGCCCCCTTCTCTCTTACCATCCCCATCAATCGAAGCCCGGCCAAAGCAGCTGTGGGGCTCTCACGCCCCAGGAGAAAGTCCCAGGGCTGGATTTTCACTGGATGGAGGTCATCCGCCCTAACTGAACCACAAGGCACTGGGCTGGACCATGGGGTGGGATTCTCCGGCTTCTGTTATGCACGGGAGCAGATTAGATGTTCCTAATGGACCCTAGGTGAGAGCTCCTCATCTCAGCTCCTTAGCAATGTGACCCCCTCACACACACCCATGAGCCGAGCCCCCCCCGCCGGAGCACTTTAAGCACACAGCCTGTGCCTGGGTCCTCATGGTTTATGAGCAGATCAACTTTCCACCCACTGGACACTCGCACCCCAGGCCTTCCTGCACCAGAAGCGTGTGAGCGCCGGAGCCCTGGAGCACGCTGGGAGGGGATGGTCTTGGCCAGGCTCTCAGCAGCCCTGTGTCCAACCGGGACGCGTGAGGGGCGGTCCTGTTACTCACCCCCCGTCTCCTTCTCAGACACGGAGATACAGGAGCTAGAGGAAGGAAGCAGATGGGTCAGACAGGAGCCAGTGCAATCCAGGAGCTCCTCCACGCCCCCCCCCCCCAACCAGCTCTCTTGGCTCCACATGGGTCAGCTTCACATGCCCAAAGGGATCCCCGTATCCTTCATGTTCTTCACTTTGGCAACTGCCATTCGTAGCTGGGTTTCTCTGGGCTCAGAGCCCCTCGCTGGCGGGCAAGGGGATATTTTCAAAAGCCTCCTTCAGGACTAAGCCCGTTGGAGTCAGTCACGTGCCGCTTCCTCACCCCCTCCACATGAAAATCAGCAGGACCTTCAAGGTTTTGGAGAATGATTGCCAAGGTCCCTAACCCACGCAAAGGGGCGGCCCACTCTGGGGTGGAGAAACCATCACAGATGAGGAGAGCAAATTCCCCTCATGAAATTGCAGGGGAATCCGGGGAGCCAGAAGGTCCCCACTCCAGGCCCAGTTCAGCCAGGTCCCAAACGCTGCCCCACCGTCACTTTTGATCGCTGCCATCGCACAGATGATCCCCCTCTCCCTCCAACAGGATCTTTATACCCAACAGCACCAGCCTGTACCACCCAGTTGGAGACAAGCCACAGGGGGACCATGCAGCTGATCCCAAACCTTCACAAGGCACCAGCATATACCCCTAGCACAGTTTTTCCCTCCTTTCTCACCTTTCTTCCTGGGTTATTTTAAATTTCTGAAGCGTCGTGAACCCAAAACGCTGCATTTCTATAAGAGGACTGAGGACGTTATATAAACGGCTCCATTCAGAAAACATTACAGCTACAACAGAGTTAAGCACCCAAAAGTTAGAGGTTTGCCTGGCCAACCTTGTACAATGGGCACAAAAATACCTTCCTGCTTCTCAGGGGGTGGGGACCAATTCACTGGTGTTTGAAAGCTGTGGAGGTGAACGGGGTGAGCCCCATAGCAATGCCTAGAAGGAAAAAGACCAGTGCCAAACACAGTGCATGGTTTGCATCATGGGGTCTACCCCCAGAATGAGCGAGACAAAGGAAAGTTGAAAAGTTGCCTCTTTTCCGGAGCACCGTCCATCCCGCACAGCCCTTGGGGGGGAAAACACCCAGGCTCGTGTAATTAGAGATCACATAACACACATGCACAAGGGGACTGAATGAAGGTTGCCTAGGAGGCCGTAAGTCAGGCATTCCCTAGCGTTGGCGTGCTTGACTTTGTAACTTTAATAGTATTTTAAGGTCTTTTTTGTATTTAGTGTATTAGGTTCCCAAAGGGTGCAAGTTCCATCACACGCACCGAACAACCCTTTAGAAGTCATCAGCAAGGCTGGACGCCACCCTCTGGCCAGATGTTTGGCAGGGGCGGTAAGAGGAACTGCCCTCACCCCGCAATGCCTCCTGCCAGAGTCCCTCCTTTAAGCTAGAGGCCCAAGAACTCTTAATCCATTTTCCCAGGGGTCTACGGTTGCCAAAGCTACTGATTTCCCCAAACCTAATTCCCAAAAATAGCTGCATCTTCTTTTGCCAGAACTTAAAAAAAAAAAAGAAAATCCAGCCTGAGGCAGAACCCAGGTCTGGAACATTTCAGAGCGAAGTGTTAGACTATTGCAACACTAAAAGCCACCGAACACGGAGAGCTAATGGGAAGTGATGAGCAGCATTGCCAAGAAGCATTCATCAGGCAGCAGTTACAGGACCTGGTCTTCCCCAAGCCAGCCAACAGCAGGGAGAGGAAAGGACAGAACAAGGAGTGTGGTCTCTGATTTTGTACAGTAGAATTGGGAGTATCTTGGGGCCACGCAGCCCTCGGCAGCTTCTCCACTTGCCAGAGAAGCGTGTTAAGTGGTAGCTAGGAGGGATTGGGACATGCCAGGCAGGGCGAGGGCGTATCTACCTAGTTCTGGAATGAGTGTCCTTTTGAGTTGCAGTTTAAACCGCTTCCAAAGCGACAGAAAAGCTACCGCAAAATGGCCCTCGAATACTAGGAGCAGGGATTGTCCGTTACACCAGTATAACCACAGCACTGCAGGTTCTCCTCTTATATCAGGGTACCTTCCCATGTAGACAAGTCCCTAGGCACCTGTATCCAGAGGGGTGGCGGCCAGCCATCACCGCTGCTGGGAAACGTGAATGGGCTCACTCGGTGGAGTTAGGGCTACTAAAGGCTTTTCCACACTTGCAATGATGCAGCAGCACAGATGCAGTGGCCCCACTGTAGTGCTTCAGTGTAACATGACCTATGCCAACAGGAGGGGTCCCCCGTTGCTGGCATCAATTGACCTCCCTGGCAGGTGGTAGCTAGGTCAATGCAGAGATTTAGACCGTTTTAACTACGCTGCTCAGGGGGTGGGTTTTTCCACAGCCCTGAGCGACAGAGCTGGGTCGATCTCAGTTTCTAGCGCACACCCGCCCAAAGGGGAATGAGCAGCTTTGCATCAGGAGAAGATTGGCCATGGATGGAGACACGCCAACTAGTCAAAAGCAGAGTCTCAGGAAACACCCACCCCAGCAACCCAAGGCATCTGCAGAAGAAAGCAACGCAGGTTTCTCTCTGATCTGCCGAAAAGCTATTTACCAAACCCCTGACGAGACACCGATTTCGGTTTAAGAGGGGCTTCCTGGTGAGGAGTCAGCTACCTCCTTTATAATGATATAAGCCTCCTTTAAAATGAAGCCTTAAACACCTGTTCAAGCTACAAATAGCTTCACCTCATGTTGAAAACACAGAACATTTTTCATAATGACTACAAGGCCTTAGTTAAACCAGGGCCAGAATGTGTCTAGACAAGACTTTCTTAAAGGAGCGGAACAGCGAGCCTGTATTCTACCATTCCAGTATGTTTCAGCCCTACAAAAGCAACTGAGTCAAGAGAGGTCAAAAGCGCAAGTATCCTTTAAAGCTTCGAGAGTAGGAGCAACTCGGAGTGACCGAGAACAACTTAAGCCAGACGGTGTGTGTGTGGGGGGGGTCTCCTTTCCCAGATTAGCAGGACTGTGACGTGACACCACATGAGAAATTTTAGAATTTAGATCAAATTCATTGGTCCTGAAACTGGGCGACACAGATTAGCATGTAAAGAAGTGGCTAGGAATGACACTGCATGAACTTGGGGGAAGGACTGATGGGGCCTCGGGGTCAGCAATCAATCCTAGATAGTTTAGAAGCAGAAAGGAATTCCAGAGGAACAAGCTACAAAGCTGTCCAATTGCAGCAAGTGGAGCAATGCCGGGCCCCTTGTTGAGCTCGGCATTCTCTGTTCTCTCTGCTATGGCCAAGAGACCAAAAGCGGTGTAGGCATTACCCCTCCTGTCTCTGCCTTCATGCACCAGTTCAAGGGGGCCATGATTGATCATGGAGGGGGGGTGGAGGAACCACAGGAAATTCAGACAGGCCAGGAAAGAGGAAAATACCAGGGACCCCAAGGGAAAGCTGAAGAAGAAAAGCCGAGAGGCAGCATTGAACAGACAGGCCTTGGATGAAAAAACATGCCTAGTAACGCTAGAGAGGGCCTGCCTGGAGAGAGCAGCTCCAGAGCTGGGCGCAAGGGACACGTAGTACAGCAAGACAGGGTCCTAAGATGAGTACATCCGAGGAAGGGATATGCCACCAGCGGCAGGCTCCAGGATTCTGCCTAAGAGGATTTCTTAATTTCACTAGAAAGAAGGAATTTTCATAGTGCAGACACTAGGCTCTGTTCGGGCCAGTCAACACAAGACTTGCACCGATTTACAGACAGATAGTTAAGGCCACGCATCTTTGCAGCGCAGGATCAGTTATCCCCGTACACGGTGGTTAGTGCTGGAAATTTAATAAGCACCTTTACGCTGGCTTAACTGTCTGTGCTTTTAAAGCTGTACACTGTGTAGCCCAGCCCTTGGAAGTTCCAAGAGCATTTGTGCAGCTAGAGGCCGAGTTACAGGAATTGAAACCGGCCGACTTGGTGTCCCTGTGCCAACCGCAAACCAGAACAACAGCAAGAAGTTCAGTGGTGGTTTGTTAACATGGGAGAGAGAGCTCGTGTGTCAACATGCCCACCTGGTCAGCATTCCTTTAGCATGACAGTACAGGGCACTTTCTAGTTCCTGACACGGGTGTTTAAAGTATTAGTCATAAGGATGCCTGGATATAAGGAGTTTTGCCTTTTAATAAAACCAAAGAGAAAAAAGCTTTTTCCCAGCTGAACAAACAGAAGCTTGCTAGAAGACCCTCCTTTTTCTTGGAACGTTAAGCCCAGCTAGCAAAGAAATAACAGCAGTAGATATTGAAGCAGGTCCTGGTTATTTGCCCACACCAGTTTATGGGCTGGAACAAGAAGGGAAGTAATTTTATCAGGATTTTATACCCTTTATGGAGTGAAAGCAGCATCTCGACACACCCATGCAGCCTGCACTACAACGTCCAGCTCTGCAGCAGCCCCTGACACACACGGCAGGGTTTGGAGGCGTCACACACTGGACACCGGCACACCTCAGCCCCCAGGGCTTAGTTGCTTGTGGTTTGATTCCTCCCCATTTGCGCACTCCTGTGGGCAGTCCGGCTCTGACAGAGGCAGAGCTAAGGCGTATTTTGATCTCCTTGGGCACGGTGCCTTAGGACCGCCCTGGAAGAGCCTCTGACCCGGGGCCAAGAGCCTCACTCTGGCTTTGCCGTTGGTACCAGGATGAGGGCTGTGGTCTCGGGGGGGTTACAGGGAGAACCGGGTATTCCGGTGGCCTGGCCTCGGCCCAGCCAGGGCTTTTGAGATTAGGACCAAACCAGTGATTTGGACCTGGAGCGGGCAGGGGCAGCATTCTGGTACCATGCGCTTTGTAGCTGCCATGAACTAGGCAGGCTAGCGTTAAAGCAGCCTGGACAATGTTCCTAGTTACAATCAGCCAGTCTCGGGGTGACCATCAGGGTTACTAGGCTCCCACTAAGAGGAGCTTCTTAGCTAGCTGAATGACGGGCAGCTGCTGGCGTTGGCGCTCAAGGAGAGGGTACAAGTCCAGTAACATGGTCAGGCTGTGTGAGGCCCACCTCATGTGTAACAGGCACCCCAGAAGCCAGTGGACCCCCAGTGTCTGCTGTCTCTGGGCTCAGCTAACCATTGCCCTGCACCGTGTGCAGCAGGTGTGAAGCGCTCACGGCACACTGCACCGGGTGCACACGGGAACGGCAAACCAGGCTCTCGTTTCTGACACAGCACCAAGAACGTCGCCAGGCCTCAAAGGGCTGACCCAGCTTCCTTGGATTCCATTAGCCCAGGCCCTAGAGACAGACTTGTTCCGGGCTCTGAGTGGGTTGAGGGCTTAATTCTGACCGCTCCGCTTTGGTGAAAGCCTCACGGGGAGGCCGAAACTGCTCCTCTGGGGGAGAAAGCACTTCATTGTCACTCCAACACCGATGGCTATGCCATGGCGCTGAGGACAGAACTGTACACCTGTGCAACGTCCCCAAGTGGATTTCACCCTCCTGGGAACAGCTGGGGCCTCAACTTCCAAAACTGAGGCTGCAGTGACCGGATAAAAATTAGAAGGAAATGTTATGAAAACATTTTGCCACATTTGCCTGGCAGTAGCACAGGGCCCCTGGCCAGTTCTGTGCTGAGTGAATTGAGATTAATCTGTGTTTAGCAGCTGCCAGCCAGCACGCCCTCCTTCGTTGTAGAGCTCCTGCGTAGAGAGAGGTCTTTCAGCGCACTTGTCACTGCGCAGCCAAGTTAACCACATGTACACAGAGCACAGCCGTTACCAGCTTAGCATAAACCCTTGTGCTGAGTGCACTGAACCATTTTCCTTCCAGCGTAAATAAAGGAATTCTTACAGAGGCCAAGGCTGGAAACTTTTGGCCCAAAAATGAAGTTTCCAAAAGTTATGAATGCCTGCAAACAGGGGCTTAGCGTGGAAATAAGGGGCAGCTTTAACTCCTTCAGTTACACGAGTACCCTCAGGGCTAGTCTACACCAGAAATGCTACATCGATGCATCGCGTCTGGTGAAGACACTATGCTGATGGGAAAGCGCTCTCCCTCGTCGGCATAATAAATCCACCTCCGTGAGAGGCAGGAGTTGTGTCGGCGGGAGACGCAGCACTGTCCACACCGGCGCTTAGGTTGGTGTAACTTACGTCTGAATGACATGTTATACGAACAACCTGTAGTATAGACAAGCCTTCAGGACATGTTATACGAACACCCCTTTTGTCTGGAGTAGCTACGACTGACTTCAGGTTCAATCTTTAAGCATTAGTTGGTACGTCTGATTTAGGGAAACATTAAATCTGAATATTAATACTCCATTAGCAACAACCTTCACTGAGAAGACATGTAGATGCCAGGAAGTTAATTAGCATTGATGTAAAGGTATTTACTTAACAGGAAACAGGCTAGTCACCCTAACAGCTACCCAGAGGAGCAGCGAGCCTGCCTGAGAGATTCAGATACTCCGAGATGGGTTTGGCTCCAGTCAGTACACACCCTGGCACACAGCCCTGCGAAAGGGACCCGCCTCGCCATCCAGCTACAGCCTGTGAAGGCCAAAAGGGAAAGCGGGTTCAAAAAAGAATTAGATAAGTTGATGGAGGACAGGTCCATCAATTATTAGCCGAAGTGATCAGGGACGCAACCCCGTTCTCCAGGTGTCCCTACACCTCCAACTGCCAGAAGCTGGGGCTGGACAACAGAGGATGGATCGTTTGAAATTCCCTGTTCTGTTCACTCCCTCTGAAGCATCCGGCAGAGACAGGCTACTGAACTACATGGGCCACTGGTCTGGGCCAAGGCTATTCTTACGTTCTTATCCTGGGCTGGGCGGTAAGTGCTGCATTTGTAAAGAAAGAGGTGCCAAGGCTGATTAGCAGAGAGCAGAGATTGCAGCAAGTAGCACGAAACAGCCACTGCCATGCAGGGACAGCTGGATCAGAGACACACGCCAATTCGCGACAGAAGCGGCAGGCAACAGTCCAAGCGCAGAGTGCAGTCCTGGGAGACTGACTATTTGGATCCAGGGACAGAAACACCTGCACCACTGTGTGAGACTCAGAAGACAAGCTGTATGCAAAGTAGCCCACAACGTGCTGGAAATAGCCACAGATAACTGTACTGCATGGACGAGTCAAATCCAACTTCCTGACAGTAACCCAGACGCCACCTGCTAGGACACTGGCCGGTGGGCACAGCGACCTTTACAGCCTGGGTTAGTGACATTGTGCAATTACTTGTAGCATCTCCTTAGCAGATCCTCGGCCAGTACACGTCACAGCTCTGCACAGGGCAGAGCCGAGACCACGGCTGTAACTGGGGGAAAAGCACAAACAGCTTTTTAGAAGTGCTTCCACACCCACTTTTGTCCCGGATCTGTGAACTCCAGGCAGGGATACTTCTAACACGGCCAGGGGGCTGTGGGAATACCCACCACGTCTCAGTCAGTACATGCCAGCCCAAACCATCCATCATGGGGCCAGAACAGATTGTGGGCAGCCCGGGAATGCACTCAGACATGCAGTGGATTAAAATGTTCCCCTCTCCCCTTCAGCCACGATCCGGGAAGGAGGGGAACCAGGGTTTCCCTGAGTAACCTGGGGTGGAAGGGAAGGAGCACGTGAGGTGCCAGCAGGCCAGATGTGTGAAGGTGCCGGCTCTATGGAAGTTGTTCGAGTCCCGCAGGCTGTGGGCAAGGTGTTCCCAAAACGCCCTCCCTACCCTACCCCGTGGGGAGTGGTCAGAGCAGCGCCTGTAGCAAACACCTACAAGGGCCTCCTTAGAGATTAGGCGGAGACTGGACTGTGGCCCAGCAGTGTCCATTTATCAGGGCCAACAGAGCCCCTGAAGATGAAGGGGGGGTGAGTGAATCCAGCGCGCACGGAGCTGCAGGGCAACCTTGCTGGGCGATGGCTTTTGTGTCGGCAGGCAAGACAGTTCCTGGGTTTCTGGGGCTGTCTCTACAACTTCCTGGCCCCAGAGGCTGTTTGGCGGGTCTGCAGCTCACGGCTGCAGAGAAAACAAGACTCTCAGGCCTTCCAGCCCTGCCCTTGCACTAACAGACGCCGTTCTCAGCCGTCTCTGGGACTCTCAGAGCACCTCGCATGGGAGGACTCGAGGGATAAAAGTCCTGCAAGAAATGGTCCTTTCTGGGGCGGAACTGGCTGCTCAAGTACCCGTCTTCGAGGATAAGGAGGGGTCCCTGCGGCAGCGCCAAGGCGGGCTGGGCGATCTGCCCGCACAGGTTACTCAAGTGGAGCTTTCTGGGAAGCAGCAGCAGAGATCTGGGAGGCCAGCCAGTGTTTACCAAAGAGCGCTGCCTCTCCGACAGCCAATCAAACTGAAGGGGATGGGCCCTGTTGGCCAATCGCATGACCAGGAACTAGCTCCAGCCCTTGGCAAGTCTGAAACCGGTGGAATGGTGGCACATTCCGTCCCCCGGGCACGCGCAGGCAGCGTGGGCAATTCACCTGCAGCTGCTACGTGAAGTGTGCCAGTGGAGCAAGCAAATCCCCGCCGCTACCAAGGGCACAGCAAACTACCTCAGGCCAGGCCAGAGGATTCAGCAGCACTGAGCCGCTCCCATCAGCTCCTTGAGGGAAGGACAAAAAAGAGGAGGACCAAAAAAAAAGGACCCTGTGCACACTGGTTCCAAGCCCACGCTGCATTGGTGCAGTTTCCATTCAGCACCACGGGCCAGGGACAACCCTGCTTTGCCGAACACAGCTCTGGTCTCATGGCAGTGGAGGCTCCGGCTGTGACGGTATAGAGAGGATAAACAGACGAGAACATTGGGTCAAACAGGTACTGACCGGGTGTAAAATGCACTGGATCTGAATTTCCAAGTGACCAGATTTTGGGGATCCAACCTGAGACACTGTGAGGGCCCAATTTTCAGTGGGTGAAATAAGACCCTTTTAAGGCATCTCAGGTTGGGCCCCCAGAAAAGCAGCTTTTTCACATAGGGAAAGGAACATGTAAATGATGAGCACCACCTCTCAGCCTCTGGAAAAGAGGGTGCAGGTGGGATAATGTCCCAGAAGGAAAAAGCTCAGTGGTATCCCAACGACACAATCCTTTTGAGGCACAGGGGTAGGTGCGTTTTGGTGCCAAAGCATGGCGGTCTCAGCACCTGGGAAGCTAGGAACCGGAGCTGGACATGCTTTTTACACGAGCTTGTCAGAGAACATGATCTGGACAGCGAGGCAAGGTCAAGCAACAGCCAAGCAGCACAAGAGTTAATCAAGGAGGGAATGCAGAACCACCTAGTGCTGGATGTTAGTCTCCCTCCATCTGCATCGATAGAAACAGCAGCTATGTTCCCTGTGCGCTTTGCTCCTGTGTGAAGCCGAAACAAATTCCAGCTCTAGCCCAGGCTTGTTACGGGTTTCCCCTTCCCAAACTGCAGGGTGGATAAGAGAAGGATTAGAAAGGCTGCAATGAACAGATAACAGCCTGAAGCAGTCTCCCATCTCACGTCACCAGCTCAGATCAATTGGAGGGCAAACAAAGGCACAGATATGACGCAGCTGGCACGGGCCAGAAGCCAGACCAGGGAAGGAAAGCAAAGGAATCGGAAGAGAGCACAGAGACAGCCAGATCAAGACTTGGACATCGCATCTGTTACGTGGTGGGCTTCCACAGGCGAGCTCGGCACTGATGCAACAAGCTTTAGTCATTCCCTTTTGTAACGAGGCTAATTGAGCAACAGGGCCCGAAAGAAGGAACTTGACTCACACTATCAGCCTATTCCTTCTCCTGGGCCAGCAGCAATCCTGGAATAACAGAGGTGGGTAAAAAAGGGAGAATCCCCATTGGTCAGTTCCTCCTCCAACAACACCCACAGCTGCCTAGTTCATGTCGCCCCACCCGCCCGCCAGCCCCTCTCAGTGCACCACCCTGGGATACCCTGGCACCGCAGAAGGTTGGAAGAGCCAAGCTCTATTCTCTTGCTCCCCAGATGACCCAAAAGAGCTTTCCCCCAAAGGATGCTTACTCCGTTTTCTTCCTCTCCTCCGGCGCCAGATCCTCCTCCACGCTGTAGTCCAGCACCGAGCCCACCCCAAACGCGCTGTTTCGCTGGACCAGGGGCTTGATGGCCTTTTGGTCCTCGCCAGCCACAAACTGCCCGTAGAAGGTCATCTTCATCAGCTTCTCAAACAGCTGCTGTCCCAGCAGCTTTCTGCCGATGCTCATCAGCTGCAAGACACAAGAGGGCAGATATCCTGGGCCGGGGCACCTCCTTGCCCTGGGGCGGGCGCGGAGAGGGGGTAACAGCGCTGCATTAACCCTCAGCTCAGGAACCAGCGCTGGTGGGACGCGATACCCCAAGGCACCATTACACCATTACAGGGCCAGGGGCTGCTCTCAGCTCCCATCCTGCCAGCCCGGCTCACAGCACAGCTCTGGGTGTCAGCGCCCAGCACCCCCCAGCGCGGCCAGGGCAGCCCCAGCCACCCAGGGGGTCAAACCACGGCCCCAGGTGCACAGCGGGGACCCGAGGTCCCAGCGCCGGGAACGGAGGCCAAGCCCGGACCCCCCTCTAACCACTGGGCGGCACAGCCCCGCGGGAGGGCGGCCCCGGCCCCTCACCTGCTGGTTGCAGGCCACCAGCGGCTCCAGCGCGCACAGCCCGAGCACCACGAGGCCGCGCAGGAGCTCGGCGCTGCTCTTGCTGCGGAACGCCTCGCGGGCGTCCCCGAAGCGCACGGCGGGCGGCGGCGCCCGGGGCCCCCCTGCGCTGCGCGGGGCGGCCGCGCAGAGCGGGCGGCGCAGGCGGCAGGCGGCGCGCAGCGCCCGGGACCCGGCTGCGCTCGGCATGGCGCGGGGGACGCGGCTGTGCAGCGCCGGCCGGAGCCGGTTTAAAGGGAAGCCCCGCCCCTTCGGGCGTGGCCCCGCCCCTTTTATTAGCCCCGCCCCTTGGTGCTTGGCCCCGCCCCTTCGTGTGTAGCCCCGCCCATGGGGTGCGCCCAGAAAGGGGGGCGCCCATAGCCGGAGCGGTGCTGGGGGCGCTGGATGGACTCCGGACCCAGGAGGTCCCGTTGGGTGCTGGGTCCCGGTGAGGGCGCCCAGTCGTCCCGATGTTAGCGGGACCGTCCCTGTCCATCCGGCCGCCCCGCCCGCTAGGGACCGTGCCCCAAGCTCCGACCTAGCCTGCCTTTTGGGCCTGAAACCCTAACCCGCTCCCTCAGGCCTGGACCTACTACAGGCCTCTGGTGATGTCAGAGGAGCCAGAGAGCAACCCGGGGGCCTGCTCCCAGGTCAGATTTCTAGCTCCCCAGTCTCCGAAGGCCTCAGTGCATTGTGGGCATGAAAGTCGGCGCGCCCACGCATTTGCATTGAGTCTGGGATCCAAGGACCACATGTCATAAGAACATAAGGAGACCGGATGTCCTGATTTTATAGCGACAGTCCCCGTATGCAGGGCTTTTTCTTATATGGGCACCTATTACCCCTTGTCTTGATTTTTCCCACTTGCTATCTAGTCACCCTAGAAGAACAAACAACAAAGGGAGCTCGAATCCTGCCCTGTTCCCCTTCAGCAGTTGGGAAAGGCTAAGATTTTGTTATGAGTGTTTTCAGTAAAAGCCAGGTCCAGGTCCTGGGCAATAAACACAAATTCACGAAGCCCGGGACCTGTCCCTGACTTTTACTAAAACTAACCATGACAAAACGGGGCTGACGCGGGGTGATGACAGACCCAGCCGTGCTGTGGGGTGGGTATGAACTTGCCGCAGCTGACAGCTCTGGGACTCCCGCTGCCCATGTGGCTCGGAACACCAGGGACGTCTGGGGGCTCCGGGTCTGTGTGGCCCCTGCTGCCCCCGGGACTTGGAGCTGGGGGACCCCCACAGTGGCTCAGAGCTCCAGGTCTGTCCCCCAGCCACTTGAAGTGGCAGTGAGCTATGGAGGGTCTGGCTGCAGGGACCTCCCCACTGCCAGTGGAGGCAGGGAGCTCCAGACCCCCCGCGGGGGCTAGGAACTGCGGGGGCCCCCAGCTCAGATCTATGGGGCCCTCACCAGTATTTCTCTCCCACCATATTTCTCCTGAGTTCTGTCTCTCTTTTTGCCTCTCAGGGGAATCTGGCTTCCTCCCCAAGACGGCTCCCCCTTGTATGAGCGCTGGAAGCTGAGAGGCAGCCAAGGCAACAGTCTAACCAGCCAGACAGTGAGCGCGGTTTGCATCCGCTCGATGTGGCTGATCAGAGCCGGTGCTGGGCCAGTGCTTTTGCGACACAGCTGGCCAGCAAGAGCCGGCACCGGAGACACAAGCCGTTTTTCCCCCGTTGTTGCCTGGTTCTACTGGAAGTGGGACCGTGTGAAAACGCCACACTGGAACCCAACACAGAGCGAAACTTACCTGGCACACCCACACCTCCTTAAGGTGCAGGCGAACCTTGGAGAAGATTTGAGTCAGCTTTGTCTACACACCATTTGCTTCCCCATCCCTTCCTCGTCTCTAATAATCCTACCTTACCTTAAAGGGTTTTCTGCAGGGGGTGGTACATTTCTGTCCAATTCCCCTCCCAACCTGCTCCAGGATCACTGCCCTCCTCTGTGGCCCTCCGGGCCATGCTTGTCTTGTTTGGTCTGAGATGAAATAGGATCAGACACAGACAATGCAACGGCAAAAACTCCAGCCCTTCTAGGGGACTTTCTCTCCTTCCCAGACTGGACAATTAGTTCCTCACAAAGGCCTAGCAAGCAGAGGGTGCCCTGCCTTGCTGGTTAATGCTGGATCAGTGAACAGGAGCTTTATAAACATCTCTTCTGCTGGGCTGGAGACACCCCTTTTCCAGATAGCACGGGCAAGGGGAAGGGAGGAGGAGGGGAGGGAGCTGCATTGAGGCCACTGTAGACAGTATAGTCCTCTCAGTTATCTGCATTCCCCAGCATTCATGGGGAGCGTGGCCTAGTGGTTAAAGCCCTGGGCTGGGAGCCAGATCTGTGGTCAAGCCCTCGCTTTGCTCTGTTGCGGGCCCAATGCACTGTGGGTCACACTCTCTATGGGCCAGTGCTCACCAGCGAATGAGGAGCTGGGAGGTGGTAGTTCTACAGTGTTTGGTGCTTTTTGATCCTGGAATGGACGTTGCTCTAGAGTTATGATTCTGTATGATTATTTTCAAACCCTATGGCTACCTACTGGGCCTGGTTCCAGGGGAGCCCTGGACTGGCTCTGAACCATGTTCCTGATTTCCCCATAATAATGTGTCTGGTTTGCAATTCCTGTCCAATGGAGAACAGGGCTACCCCTCTGGAACTTTTCACAATGGAGAACCGCAAACTCAAAGAGATTCTGTTATTCTGGGAGCCCGAGTGACATCTAGTGGCAAGTGGAAGGAACCCCCTATTAGGCAGAGCTGATAAAGCAGTAGAAGAAATTACCTGCAAGTATTTGGTTGTATTTGTAAAGCACATTTTGATTAGACTTTGGTTGTGATAGAAATAGTTCACATTATTTTTAAATACTAGCTTCCCCACCCTGAATCTGTGTGTGGAGTTGTGAATTTTTTACAATTAGTTTTATTTAAGAAAAAAATCCAAAATCTGCCCATTATATTTTTTGCCTGGATTGAACATATTTGGGCACCAGAGGGAGCTTGCAATAAACGAGCCTTTTTAAAAACAATCATTTCCCCTTCAAAACCAAACAGAAATATATCCATTATTTCTACAAATAATTAATGTTTATACCTAATTATTGAGGTTTCATGGAAATATTTTGTTAAATTCGAATTTCAGACAACTGGTCTACACTTACAAATTAGAATGATTTCGCTCCATTGCTCAGGGCTGTGAAAAATTTCTCTCCCTGAGCACCATGGTTAGGTCACCCTAACCCCAATTGGAGACGCAGCTAGGCTGATGGAAGAATTCTTGTAGTATAGATACAGCCCAACATTTCCTTTGCAAACATTCTTGTCAGATATTCCCATGATGAGCGCTCAGCACTTTTAAAAGCTTGATGGAAATAACTCCTTTGAACATAAACTCCAGGGGGGTGAAACACATCAAGTCCAGCCCAGCAGTGTGAACTTTAGGACAAAAATGTTTGTGCTAGTGCTAGTGGTTTGTGCTAAAGCCAGAAAGCTGAGATTAAAAATAAAATCCATTTTATTTGATATTTTAAAATAAAAGAGATTTTGACTGATTTTCAATGTCATATCGGTGTAACCCTTCTGCCAGGTAGAGTCAGCAGCAACACGGACCGGGATCAACGACCAAGGTTTGCACTTAATACAATGCAGAACCAGCTTGAGCCACTACCCAATAATCCGGAAAAATTAAACACACCGCCCCCTCCCCTTACCCCCCCGCACCTCTAGGAGGCAATAATTCCCTTCTTGCAAGCACTGAATCTTTGTATAGCAGAGAAAACTTTTAATAAAAGGGGAAGGGAACCTGGCATTAATTTGGGACAATATCACAATCGTGATGTGAACACATCGGACCATGAGCGAAACTCCCTCCCCACAGTACATTGGACTGTGTCCTTTGCCTCTGTTTCTCACCTTGCGGTATGAAAAGCCAGCAGCCAAATGTCCCTGTAACACTGCCCTTCCCTCTCCCTCCATGCACCGTGCTCACAGCTGCTCAGTGAAGATCCAGAGTTTGGAGGTGCACTCATGTGAGTTCAGTGCCTACACCTATAGCCCGACAGATGCAAAACATCTACAACGTGACCGGACTCGTCAGCTCCCCTCCATATTGCCACGAGTGCCCTTTGAGCGCCCACATCCCCACGTAGTCCAACTGGAGGAATCTTATGTCCTTTACGTGTCCTTGGAAAATATCATGCCTCTTAGCGTGAGAGACTCGAGTTGCACAATCTATTTAGCTTAACAAAGAGAAGGCTGAGAGGTGACTTGACTATACTCGAGGAAGTAGCTACATGGGGGGAAAATATTTAATAATGGGCTCTTCAGTCGAGCAGAGAAAGGTCTAAAATGACTCGGGGCCGCAAGTGGAAGCTAGACAAACGTAGACTGGAAATAACGTGTCCGTTTTTGGCAGTGCGGGTGTTGGGGTCGGCTGTGTGCTGGCAGAACTGCCTACTGGGGATACTCTGGAGCCTAGCTGTGGGAGTCCAAGGGTCACTTTACCTGGCAATTACAGTCCAGGGTAGTGTCGCCCACTGGCAAGAGTCTACAGGCCACTTTGCCTAGCAGCAATAGTTCGGAGTAGTGTACCCCACTGGCAAGAGTGGGGGAAGTAGGGGAGCCGGGGCCCGTCCTACTCAACTGGGCCCTTTGAAACAGTGGCCTTTGCACAGGGCTTAGGACCTGATACCCCTAAGCGCGCTCCCTGGTCACCTCCTACCCTTACCTCGGTCCCTCCGATGTCATCATGGGTTGGGCTGGAGGGCCCTCCATGTTCTCCTCTGCTCCATCTCCAGAGTCTCTTCTGCTGGCCGCAGTGAGTTCTCACCCGCAGCTCCTGCGGTCGATGGGCTCCCAGCGGCTTGGCTATGAGACTGAGTCCTGGCGGCATGGAGCCCTGGCAACTTCCCAGCAGGACACTGCTGCACCCACTTACTCTCCTCAGTCAGTCCAGACGGAGAAGAGTTACTCTTTTCTGAATGCTCCTTCCTCTGGGAGCAAACGCAGCAGAGGTGAGGGGGCGTTGCCTCGTGGCACCAGAGCAGCTCTTCAACCCTTCCTTCACCAGTGCGGGGTTGGTACATCCAGTTCCAGAGGGTAATTAACCATTGGAACAATTTACCAAGGGTCCTGGTGGATTCTCCACCACTGGCACTTTTGAAATCAAGACTGGATGTTTCTCTAAAAGCTCTGCTCTAGGCATTATTGTGGGGCTGTTCTCGGGCCCGTGCCTTACAAGAGGTCAGGCTAGATGTTCAAAATGGTCCCTGCTGGCCTCGGAATCTATACAGCTGTGAACATGAATTAATGAATCTAGGCCCCAGTGCATCGAGTGATCTGGAAAAAAGCCAGGGACTGCCGTAATCTGGGCGCAGCAGCTTTGGGAAGACAGCGCTGACAGTGCAACCCACCTCGATTTTTAATTGTTTTTTTGCCGGATCTGTGACACTCCCCATTTTAAGCTCTTTAAGCTCCAGTTACTAAACTGCCCTGAGGCCCTCTCAGTTACTTGTGCCTAACTCTCTTGTCTAGCGTCTGACTCCAAACCCTTCTCTCTCTCCTTCTTGGCAAGCGCTGACCCCCTCTGTCGGCTGCCGTTCCCTCCAGCCCCATTCAGTGAAGAGCCATCCTCTCACCACCTCCAGAATGAGCAGGGCCAATCTTCAAGGGTCCATCTATACGTCTAGCTGGGGCGGTGTTTTCCAGCACCATGAGATACAGCCACAGAGCTCTGATCAAACTAGCACATTAAAAATAGCGGTGTGAGTGGCTAGCCACGCTGAGCACACGCCCATCTGAAACCCCAGGGACATCCTCCGGCGGTGAGGCCTTCCTGCCACACACGTCTACCCGTGGCTACCCTCTATTGTAGCAGGCTAGTTCAATCAGAGGTGGCGTTGGGATGTGTGCTTGGGCTGGACCTGACACCTCTGGTAGCCATTCATTTCCTGTTTCTTAGAACAAAGTCAGCCGTGAGCTATGGAACTACAGAGAACCCCACTCTTTGATCGCTTACCCCATGGGTACAACCACCCTGCCCGGCCAGATGCTCCAGATATCTGGCCCGGGAGTGAATCCCACAGGAGCAGGGCCCTCGCTCCTCCGGAGAGACCACGGAGCGTGACTCTCTCCTCGTCTCCCTGCGGGTACTCAGCCGTACTGTGCTGATCGAGCCGTGCCAGGGAAGACTCTGTTATTGATGGTTTGAGAAGCCATAAAATTTAAGGAAACAAATATGAATGCAAGACAAATAGGTGAGAAGGGGATTTAGTGCTGCGGGAGACGGCAGTTTGGAAGGGAGGGAAGGCACTTCATGCATATTTCATAGGCTGGCGCTCAGCAGAGGGGCTTTTTGACGCAGCAAAAACAACAGATGGCAACAAGTTACAGCAAACACTCCTGGCACCTGAGCGGGAAATTTATGAGGGGAAAATGTTCTCCTGCATTTTAGTAAAAATGTCAGGCAGCCCTCACAGGTGATCTCCCTGCTAACGGCCCTGGCGCGGCATATGCTCATGGACTCCCTGTCTGAGCCAGCCCCGGGTGGGCTCCCTAGAAACGGGCTTGGGGGGGGCGAGGGCTAAATGAGCTCTCTGCTGGCCACCCTTGCTGCCTGCGTCTTTTGCCCTGAACCCGCAGTGGGATTCTCAGGAGCTGCATATTCCTGCCAGGCCACACAAAGAAAGGCCTTTGTGTGGGCTGCTCGCACGTGCCCCTCAGAACCTGAGAGCGCACAACCAGCCGGGCAGCTGCCCTGGTCCGGGGCGAGGAAACCAGGAGTAGGAAAGGTGGGGGATTGAGGAGAGGGCCTGTACGCAACCAGACAGACTGTGGGGAGCCAGAGGCCTCTGTGCTGGAACTTGGGGCAGCTCTTCCCACCTGCTCGTGAGGCCTGGGCCAGAGGGCTGCTCTGCAGAGCAGTACCAAAGCATAACAACAGTGGCCCCCTTCTTCCCCCGGCCCCTGCCCCAGAGCTAAGGAGCCTCCCGGACAGTCCTGGCTGGCGTCACGCCTGCCAGCCATCAGCTATCACGATTCAGCTCCCAGTTCCCTTGCCGGGTCCCCTCTGCACCCCAGCTCCTACTGGGCGCCTTCCCCTCCCACTGTCCTTGTGGCCGCCCCACGGAGCTGGAGCCAGGCGTCTGCCACTGAAGGGGAGCTTTGTTCCTTGGGGAGTGAGGGGGCAGCGGCCGGGCGAGTTCGACTGGAGATCAGTTCCAATGTAGCCGGGGAGCCGGTTCTGTGCCAAGTCCTGGGCACAGCTTGGCATGACCGAGAGGTGGGGGATGCTGTGGTGTCGGGCAGGGTGCAGTCAATGCACAGGTATGAGTAGTGACTTCCCCACACACTGGCCCCACACATCTATCTCAGCTCCTTGCACCACTCCAGCTGCTCAGAGGGACCAGGGCGAGTGAGGCAGGCGAGTGAGGCAGGGCTGAGGTTCCTCTTGGAACAGGGGAAAGTCACTCGCCACGTTTAGACCATCTGCACAGGAGCAGGAGCCAGTGAGGCCAGCCCCGCAAACCGGCTGCCCAACTCCCCTAACGGGGCCTGATCCCAATCCGGAGCGCGCCAGGAGCTCAGATGAAGTCAGCAGCTTCTCCCCTCGCCGGGGTTGCATGATGCGATCGGTGGTGTAATACGAATAATGCACGATGGGCGCTGAAATGGACGATATGATGGGCGCTTGACAACTGTGCCTTTGTGGGTTACGTAAATTAACCGGCTAAAAGTTGGTCGGGGCATGGCCTGCGTGGCCCACCCCGTTTCGCAGCATATGCCCCACGCGGCTGCAGGGGCAGCAGTGAGGCAAATTAGGGTCTGCCGGCTCCGTGCACAGCCCCCTGACAGCTGGGGGTGCGCAGTTCTTTTGTATTCAGTGGCCATCCCGAGCACCTAGCTCCTGGAATCCTTTCTCATTCACCCCTTGAAGAATTGGGGCGGCCCACACAGGCCTGGGTCTCTCCCACAGCAGTTGTGCGGATCTTAAAGCATCCCACGTCCTCCCCATTAGCTTCCCCTCCAGCTGCGATGGTCTGCGAGGAGGCTTAGACCAGGTCAGAGAGCAGGAATGACTTTGATAGCAGGGGTGGGAGGGTCTCATTTTAATGCCATCACTCATGCCACTGCTTTTCGCCTCTGCCTTCCCTCCCCCCGGATTAGTCTGGTGCCCCACAACGACGGCCTTCCCCCTGGGTTGGGAAGCGCTGTGCTCGCCCTTATGTATGCTGGCCCATGAGCCATTGCACTGGGACTCCACGCAAGTCCAGCTGGCTGCGTGCTTTCCCTGGGAATGAATCTCCTGCCCGCTGTACTGCATACCCAACGCTATGCACAGGGAAAAGAGCCGCATCAGAACGCTGCCATTTATCTACCTGCTGTCTCGCCTCCCCCAGCCAGCGCACCCGCTACTCATTCAGTACACGGCGCAAGAAATGCAAAGCCTTGTCAGATTTCCCATCCAAAGACCAGGAGAGACATTTACAGACACAGTAACAGCCAGTGCTGCTGATGTGACTAACTGGATAGAAGCCCCTAGCGCCGCCGTCCTTTCCCCCCAAAATTCCTAGCAGACAGCTTTCCCTGGACACGGTGAGGGTGGCCCAGCACGCTTCTCTCGCCCCTGGCATCTCTTCTGCAGGGCTACGCCTGGTGTACAGACTCCAGGCGTCACTGGCAAAAAGACGCTTATGCAGCATTTGAGCCCTGGCAATCAGATGCTAAACCCCTGGTGAAAACGGAGATGCTGGAGATGGAGACAAAACACACCAGAGGGAGAAATGTGCTCGGTATAAACAAATGGAAAACAGCCCAAGGGCACGTGAAGCTGAGTAAATCACATTTCACATGAACTGTGGCATGTAAAATCAACCCACCCTCTGCCTGTTGAATCCTCTGGTGACAATCCCTGACGAGTCTCTGCTTACTGTTAGAGAGAATCAGGGAGCATGGTCTCGATCTCCCCCGGTCCCCGTCCGTACGGAGAGGGCTGCCAATGTGGTCTCTGGCCAGAGTCCAGCGACCTCCTGTGTTTTCACTGACTGACACTTGGGGGGAGAGAGGAAAGTGAGTTGCCCAAACGCTGCGGCTGCTGCTAGAGGTGCTGGCTTGGTTGGAAGTCATCTGCATTTGCACCGTTTTTGAGGTTTCAGATCCACAACATGCCAAATTTCAGAGGCGTGTGATCTGGTGTGGCCCCCGCTTCCTCCTGGGGGTTAGGACTCGCAGAGCTGAAGGGGAGAGGGGCGAAGGCGGTGCCCCTGAGCTTATCTTTAGGGCCAGGGTATGTGTTCTTCTCATTCAGGCACAAAGAGCTTGTGTTTAGCAGGCTCATTATTTTTATTTACAGGTGCCATCACACTGCAAGGCCAGCCAGCTGTGAGCGGCATTCCAGCTGCTGTCCTGTCCTTCTCTCCAGCATGCAGGGGGCCCTTTGGTGTGTGGGGAACACCAGGACTGGGGAGCGTGGCCAGCTAGCTACCAGTGCTAGGAGCCTGAGGCCCCAGGGCTTGCATTGGTGCTAGAGGGCAGGAACGGCTGTTCTAGGACTGCTATTAAAAATAATCATCTGACCTTCCATCGGAAAAGTAGCTTCTTTTCGTGGAAGGTTTCAGTTTCCTGCCCAGAAACAACCAGAGAAGACCCTCAGAATCCCCTGCTCTGGCAGACCCACGCAGATAAAACCTGCTGGAACGGCACCCACAGATACCAGCAAGGGGATGAAAGTACCGAGCACAGCTCAATAACTGGACCCACAGGAGAATCGATTCCAGGTATGCATTCCTCACCCCTTCCCTCCCCCTCGGCGCCTTTGCTGTAAGCTGGGGAAGAAGTGGCCACGCCAGAGACCCCAGGGAGCCTAAAACCACTTGACCAAACTGCCGGCAAGGGTTTGGCTTGAGAAATGCATTTCTTCAGTTTAGTGGTGGTATCTTGTGAGCGTGAGAGGTGTTCCCCGAGCTCAGGCCACCAGAGGGCTGCACACAGCGAGACAGATTCTGCCAGGAAGAGTTCTCGACAAGACATGCAAAGGGTGGAAGAAAGGAAGGATCACGATCCGATTTTACAGGTGGGCAACTGAGCCCCACAGAAATTAAATGACTTGCCTGAGGTCACACAAGCAGTCCTGGATTAGGGCCTTAACCACTGACGTGTCCGTCCTCTCGCTGGACATTTCTGGTGATTTTTTTCAATTGCAGATCTCAGAGAAGCAGAGGCCTGTCCACGATCTGCCGAACGCAGGCTCCCACCGATAACGCAAACACCTACCAGCTAGCTATTGATGTTCTCGGTGGAAATCTCTCTGGAGACTGTGGCTATCTTTCCCGCCGCTTTACACAGTTCTAATTCCATGGACTTCAGAGGACTAACTCCTGATCTACACTAGTGTAAATGAAACCAGACTCTGGCCATGTGACTGCTCCAAATTCCCCTGCGTTTTCAAATGGATTAAAATAGACATTCAGTGACTTACTTTCAGTGTAAGAAATAAAACTGCGTCAGACTCTTTCTGATCCTTGCTCTGAGTTACTGCAGGTCTAACATTGCTGAGCAGCCAACGGGAAATACCTTGGTGAATTCCCATCTCCAGAAAGGTCAAACCTCTGCAAAAAAAAAAAAAGAGGTTGCATCTTAAAGGGCATCTGGGAAATATTTCAGAGCCAGGAAGTGAACATCAGTTTTTCCCCAGTTGCTTTTTGCAGTGGGGGGCCTCTCCCCTGTGGTGTTCCATCGATTCTCAGCATCTGTCAAGTGGAGCTCTGTGCTGGGGCATCCTCGGTGAAAGGCAGGCTGCACGAACTGGCTGTTCCTGTGCTTTGGGAAGAGGGAAGGTCAGTGAGCGCCTGAAAGAATTTTGCAAAAGACTAGAAAAGGGCAAGTCTAAAGGTTTCTACAGGAGTGAGCCTTGCATGATCTCTGGGGAATAAACATAAAACGTCTTTTTCCAGGCTGGCGGGTTGTTCACAGAGTCTGGATTTTCAAAATGCCTGGAAGAGAACCAGTTCTATTTCAGACCCATGCAAATGATTGAAGCACCTCATATTAAAGACAAGTCCCGGGAAAGCAGAAGGAAAAAAAAAATCAAAGGCTGAAAGGTCTCAAGCACGGTGCTTAGAGTCCTCAGTGCAGGGAAGCTAGCGGAGCACCTGAGGGATGGAGGGAGAGGAAACAGACTGCAGGAAGCCCCCAGACTCCCTACAGCAGCTGGGCAGGGCTGTTTGAGCTGTGTGGGAGGAGAGGCTGTTGGAAGGAAGCCAAAGAGAAGTGGAATGAAGGAGGGAGGAAGTGAGCGTGTACATGTGCGCGCACGCATGTGCGAGAGAGAGAATTGAGGCGATTCCTAGGTGTGGGGAGAAGTTGGTCCAGCAGGTACATCTACTTTTGTGGCAGGAGGTGTAATTCCCAGCTCACATAGACAGACCCGCGCTAGCTCTGCACGAGCGAGCACTGCTTCCAATTAGCTCTTGCCAGAGTCCCTGTTTTAAAATGGCCATATACACACCCAGAATCCTTTGCCAGCTACCGAGGCAGCCTCTTTGATATAACGCAGCAGCCGACTAGCACTCCAGGATGTGTTTGGGTCTGAATCTGCTAGAAGAACCGCAAGCCGTGAATCCAAAGAAGAAGGAATAGATGGTAAGACGAGCTAGGCTGGTTGTGACCAAGCTGCTGACTGGCTCCGTTTAACAGAACAGGGCATGCACTAAAATCCAATTAACTCTGCTCATAGCTGCCGCTGGCTTTCCAGCTCTCTTCTTAAGCAGATCCCAGCAGGACAAGGAGACAGAAAAGAAAATAGTGGCTGCCTGGCTATAGCAAAGTGGCAAATTCCGTAGCAACAGAATGGCAGCGTCCACGAGGCGCAAGTGGAGATGAATGGGGCAGTTCATCACATTTAGCGCTATTGTTCCAGGCTCTTTGCAAATTCAGGCAGGCATAATTTCCCCAGTTACATGAATTTCCTGTTCGCAAGGTTATCTTCATGACTATAGGGGCTGGGGACAATTCTTTTCACATGCCTGGGTAAGAAAGGGAGAAAAAGGAGGTGGCTGATGGCCCCTTTGGCCAGGGGGCAGCGGGGCTCAGGACCTCACAACCTAAGCTGCCTGCAGGCCCACAGTTAGAGTGAGAGCTGCCTTCCTTCCCCCATGATTCTTGTTCTTCTGTTGGATTGGGGGTGGCACTGCTTCTCCATGGACAGCTCCCGCCTCAGGCTTTGTGGTGGGACCAGAGGGGAGGCTCCTCCTTCTGGTCTCCTTAACAGTGCTCCTCTCCCCTAGGGAAAAATCCTTTCGAGGAACCCCTGCATGGCTGTTTCCATCCCTTCCCTCCACTCTTAACCATCCAGCATCCAGGGATTCTTGGAAAAGTCTAAACAGGGTGCAAGTGAGCGTAAAAGGCAGCACAATCAGATCCCAGCCTCTGAGACGCAGGGCCAGCTCCGCCCTGTCTTCCACTGCTGCTGTCCCCAGCAGGCCAAGCCATTTGCTTTCAAAGAGGAGAAGCTGGCTGCAAGGAAAAAGTCTTGGTAGTTCAGCAACAATGAGCTGGATGAAGGGGCAGTGGTGTTCTCCGGACACTGCTTGGGTGTTTCAAGGCCTCTCCCAGGCTCCGAGAAGGACCATATGCCCTGCTAGAGCTTCCTGCTGTCATAAGGGGGAAGGAGTCTACGCGGTCAGCACGTAATTCTCTGACAGGGCATTTCAGACGGGCACAGCGGACGCACGGCATTGTCGGACTCCGTGCGTTGTACGGGCGTGTATTAGAAACGTTGGGACAGCCCGGAGTCTGCGCAGCTTTAGTCAGGTAGCGATTACAAGGATGAGGTCGATTCACTGAAAACAGGCTTTACCCTTGAGAATTGGGCAGTTATTTATTGATCACCGTAGTGTCTTATGCTTCTAAAAATACGCTCTTAATTACTGAGCCTCAGGAAGACGAGACGGCTCGCAGCGCAACCCCATCGATTCCTCAGGCTGCTACAAACACAGCAAAGCCCCTTTGGTTACAGAGCGGCCTTGATGTTTGGTTCATAGAGCAAGCTCCTTTCACGGCAACTGGCTTCCTCTCTCAGGGGTGCGGGGAGCATCGATGGACAGTCTGGCGGGCCACGGCTCGCAGCGGGAAGCAACGCTTACCCATGTAGAAGTCTCACTTTCACTTTATTTACTGGAAAGACAGTAACACAGAGGAACATGGCAACATTTTCCCAGTGGAATACAAATGAAAAAATTAGAGAAAGTACTTCCACCCTCTTCTCTTTAAAATTATCACCTGTTTTTCCACTGGAAGGAAGCAGGGACTGAAAACATGTTTTCTCCCCTTTTTTACTCACCTTCCCCCAGTGGGAAAAAAAAGGCAAGAAAAATTAAGGGCACAAGAAAGCAGGATTGTGTCTAAGAAATGAAAGGAATTTTAAATCTGGCCTGTCAAACAGGAGCTTAGACTAGGTGATCACCATGTCCCGTCTGGCTTTACAATCTAAGACTCTATGAATCATGTCCAAATGAGAAAAATCTGTTCACTATTTCTGTGCAAAAACCAAACTTTTTGCAAATCCTTGTAAACGACAAACTCTTTGCAGTTTTTTTACCTTTCCATGGAAAAGGGGAGCAATTTTGCCCAGCTGCTGGAGTAGGAGCAAGGGTGAGCAGGGTCACACGGAGCTGGCCAAACCAAAGGGATGTGATGGGTCATTCTTCCTCCAGCTCCAGAGCCCTTTTTGTGAAATGCCGCAGGAACACGTCCTCCCCGACCTCCACATGTGGGCATCACCTGTGTGGCCAATACTCATGGTTCTGTTGCAACTCTAGCGATGTGGGGGTGGGATTTTCTGGTCTCCCGAAAACACGACGAAAGGGGCCAGCTCGCACATTCTTCCTTATAAAATGGTTGCCAGCTCCTATTCCTGTCAAGGGGCTGGAGTCAAGAGGAACCTGCCTTTCCCCTGTAGTCCACTGGCATGGGGAAGGAAAGCTGCCCTTCATAAAGTTGGCTGCCACCTCTCACTGTTTTCAGTGAGATTGAGGCCAGGCCCACAGATAATGCAGCTGCTGGTCTATGGTTCAGGGGCTGGGCAGGACAAAGGGATTGTGCGGGGCAGCAGAGAGGGAGAGGGAGGGGGAACAGGAGACAGATGTAGGGTTACAGGAGGGAGACTGAGGGGATGGAGGGAACTATGGGGGGTAGGAGGGAGTCTAAGGAGGGCAGGGGGATGTGAGGGAAGGTGAGAGACTGAAGGGTGAGATTTTGGGCCAACCACATGATTCGTGGGGCTGGGGGGGGTCCGTCTCGTGACTTTTGATCTCTTGAGGCGGGCGATCTCCTTCACATCACAGGCATGAAGTGCGATCTCCCAGCTGGTTGCCCCGGAGCCATCAGCTCCTGCCTGGGGAGTTGCTAGTTGAACGGAACCCCCGTTCAAAACACCCAAAAGTTTGCAGCTGGAGAAAGACTTAACCCCATCCTGTTGGGCTTGGACCCGGCCTCAGTCATGGAGGTATGCTGTGTAATGTCTTTTACTGGACCCACTGCTGTTGCTGAAAAAGACAAGCTTTGGAGCTAACACAGAGCTAAACCTCAGATATAATATCCTGGGACTAGTTTGGCTACAACAACACGGCCAACAGCACAGTCATCAATGCATGCATGACTTCCTGACCTGACTGGCGAGACATGATGCACTGAGAGATGAAAGTCAGTGTGCAGTGTGCCCTGGTTGCCAAGAAGGCTAATGGCATATTGGGCTGCATTAGTAGGAGCATTGCCAGCAGATGGAGGGAAGTGGTTATTCCCCTCTGTTCAGCATTGGGGAGGCCACATTTGGAGTACTGTGTCCAGTTTTGGGCCCCCCACTACAAAAAGGATGTGGACAAGTTGGAGAGAGTCCAGCGGAGGGCAACAAAATTGATGAGGGGGCTGGAGCACAAGACTTATGAGGAGAGGCTGAAGCAACTAGGCTTCTTAGTCTGCAAAAGAGAAGAGTGAAGGGGGATTTGATAGCAGCCTTTAACTACCTGAAAGGGGGTCCCAGGGAGGATGGAGCTAGGCTGTTCTCAGGGGTGGCAGATGACAGAACAAGGAGCAATGTCTCAAGTTGCAGTGGGGGAGGTCTAGGCTGGATATTAGGAAAAAGTTTTTCACTAGGAGGGTGGTGAAGCACTGGAATGGGTTACCTAGGGAGGTGGTGGCATCTCCATCCTTAGAGGTTTTTAAGCTGCGGCTTGACCAAACCCTGGCTGGGATGATTTAGCTGAGGTTAGTCCTGCTTTGAGCAGGGGGGCAGGACTAGATACCTCCTGAGATCCTTTCCAACCTTCATCTTCTATGATTCTATGAAATTGCCAACCTTAAAATGGCTCCAGCCGTTCCAGCGGTTCCCTGTGCAGCAGCCGGCCTGCTTAGCAACTGTTCCTGCTGAAAGCACCTCACCCTGCTACTTGGCTTCCTACACTAGCTTCCAAGTGAATATGGAGCCATGTTCAAGGCTTAGCTGATTGTCAAAGCCCTCTGTGAAAACAGCGTGAGCTACCGACGGGATCACTGCACCCTCCGCGGGCCTTGGCCAGGGATAGCTAAGTACCTCTGGAGCAATGGGATCATCAGATACATGGGTGGGGCCTGAGAGTAAAGGGGCCCGAGTTTTCTCAGCAGCTGTGTCATGGCTGTGGAACTCACAACAGAATGAACACGAACCTTGCATAAATCACACCACGTCAGCTTCCTTTCTCACAATAACCTCACATTCAAACAAGGGACGTATGACGGAGGGTAGGACAAAAGTTGCCTGGGCTGGGTAAATGGCAGAGAGAAGCAGTTGATTGAATGTGACTGAGGCCGCTGGAAGCCTATGGCAGCCTGTGAGGTTGCTGGGCCTGGCTTCGTTCTTGGCAAGCATTTCCAACAGCAGTGTGTAAACTATCAATCATCTGGCAGATGAGCTGGGCATGGTTTTCTATTTCCATCTGCCTCTCTCCATGCTCCATCAACTCTGTTTCCAGTTCTCTTCTATCTGCAGCCTCAAGCCCTCATCTTTCTCCTGTAGTCTGTGTTATTACATCCAAAAACTCTACATTAAAGAAAAACGTTAAGGTTGAAAAGACAAACACGGAGAAGTTAGGAAATGTCACAACTAAGGCTGCCTGCACAACCTTAATTCTTTCCTTTGTGGGTGTGTATTATGGTACAATCTTGGCCCACGTGCTGTTTTTCCCACAGGACGCTGCCTCATTGCCATGCCATCCGCAGGCAGGACGTTGCTCACTAAATGAGCAGCCAGTCAGTATTTCTTTGTATCATCCACATACAATGCGTGGCCCCAGGCCTTATTTACTGTACACCCTCCAAACCCTACATGGAATACAGAATTATTAATTAAGGTCCAAAGGTCAAATATTTTCTAAATTCGGGTACCTGAATTGAGATGCCTAGGGCCTGATTTTTCACAGTACTTAGCATTTGGATAGCACTTTATATGCTGAAAGCACAGCTCGTGCTGACTTCAATCGAGTGCTCAGTGGCCAGCTGTCCTGAAATGACTCACGAGCATGAGTAACAAGCTCAGGTCAGACTGTTAAGATCCAAGACACAAACCCCAGATTTGCTGTGAATTCTACACTTAAGTTTCATCAACCATTCATCAAATGGAAACACTTCAGGCGCCACAGCAGCCTTAACATGGAGTCACACAGTCCCCGTGGGCGCTCTGATCTATCTTGCCACCCAGGTAAGCCTGCCTTTGCGACAGATGGTCCATTATACCATGAATCACAGTCCCAAAGGACCAGTCACTTACTGCAGGCCAATCGCACCTTAGATTTCACACCAAAGACAATGCTTGTAGCCAATTCTGTAATAAACTACATACAGATTTATTAATAGGAAGAGGAAATAAAGGAGTTATTTACAAAGTTAAAGCCGGTAAACATTAATACACAAATCTTAAGTTTCAAATAGCAAGAGACATTTCTATAATAAGCAAGCTTTATACATCTTTTATGGCTAATCCTAAAAGGCTAAGCACTGGGGATCTTTCGCTTATGCTTAGTAATCCTTTCCACCCAGAGTCCAAGCAGCATAAATATACAGTTCCTCCTTGTTATGGGTTTTTATTCCCTTCATCCCTTGTGCTTAGGGCTGCAAACTCATCTGATGGGAGGAACCCACTTGCAAGCCTCATCTTCATGGTGGGGAGAAGAGCAAACAACCAAGTCTTTTGTCCCTCTTTAATGTGGTGTTGATGGCATTCCTTGTGGGGCAGGACGTAACACCTGTGGGAGATCAGCCCTTCACACTAGTTAATGTCGCTTTCCTGTCTGGTGAATGACACAGTTACAGAGGCTTACAATGCACATGCTCGAATATTACCTTACAATGTGGAATACGGATGTTATAAGTGAGATTAATGCAGGCAGCAGTTCACAAGCATTCCATAAAGTCTAAACACATTCTTGTCATTCTACTTTTCTATTTGAACAACACTAACACACAGGTGAGACAGGCTGATCCCGGCCATGCATTTGTCACTGTTCGCCTAAGACATGGGGACCTGAATCTGAGCTGGTACCTGGCCTGCCTGTGTCACACTCAGCTCTTCTGCCAATCAGACCCCAGATGTCTCAAGTTGGGGCCCGCCCCCAAAACGAGGAACACACAATTAGTGACCACCTGTGAAGTTTGGTTTAAGTGACTTGTCCGGCAACACACAGGAACTCTGTGGCAGAGGCAGGGTTAGAATCTAGATTTCCAGGGCAGCATTAAACTGCCTTAACCAAGAGAGCATCCTTTTTCTCCAATCAGTTCCCTGCTTCATTCACTACACATATTCCAGCTTCTGCAACGAATGAGGCAGGGGCCCTACAGACTACTGACTGATTCTTTCCTTGAGCACCATCTATCTTGGGCAGTGACTGACACAAGTGTCCTATAGAAAAAAGGATCATGTATTTAAAAACTGTATCATTTATAAGCAGAAGGAGCTGGACTGAGGTTTCCCAGACACCCTTAATCCCATTTATTAACTTTCGAGTGCTTGGCATTGTAGGCTTAACATTCTTTTAATATAGCTTTTAAAAAAATAATTTTCTATATTTTTAGAAAGCCTCATGGCCCTGCCACACCCATTCCAAGAAAGGGGCAGTAGAGGAGATTTCCAAGCAGCCTAGAAAGGCTGTGTGGGACATGGCCAATGATGGGGTGGCTGCAAGGGGCTAGCCAATCAGAGGGTTGCAGGCTAGTATAAAAGAAGCTGCAGTGCAGCCCACAGTCAGTTGCTGCTTGGAGCCTGAGGAGGGAGGCTGGTGCGCCTCTGTCAAATTCCAAGTTCCTGCTCCAATGCGTGGAGGCCCTAAAGCTTCTCAGTGAAATAGTTGAAATTTTTTTAATGTGGGGGGGGGGGGGGAACAAAGTATTTTTCTCTAATCTCTTTCTCAGAAACAGCGGAACCTTTTACTGAAACTTTAAAAGAGAGAAAATTCAGCCTGAGGCAGACACCCAGCATAGAAAATTTCAGTCCAAATTTTAGTTTCGCAAAGTTACAAGTAACAGAAAGGGGGGCTTAGAATAGGACATTTTGGGCAACCTCAGCTAGAGGTGGCGCTACCGACCTTGCCTGTAATTCACCATTTATGTTCATTAGACTCCCCTTTGTTTTATTCGTCCTAGCAGCGTCCTCCAGGACCAGCATGATTCCTAATCAGCATCCATTCCCTTCTCCTATCCCTTTCCTTTGTGCTGTCATCATTCAGAGCTGATCGGTTCAGCTCCATTCAAATTCTAGTCTGCTTTACTTCCAAGTACACCGGCTGTCTGAAGCCTCATTGTATCTTCTCCCCACGCTGACTGCTGGGTTGCCTCCCTCATCAGCTCCTATTGAAGCGTCTGGGATGGCCCCTCTCTTGACATCTTCCTCTTCTTTCTCAGGTCGTTTAGGAGCTGGCACATCTCCTCTTTTGGCCAGAAGCACATCACACAAGCGTGCGGTGACATGGGTGTTCCTTTCTTGTTTTATGTGTCTGGGAATCGCTCCATCAGGCAGAGAAAAAGCCAAGATATGATTCTCGCCTGGCATCCTGTGAATGCTACTAGTTTGGCATCCAGCTTCCTTCCTGGTTCATAATGATCTCATTAGCATCCAAGGGCCAATTTCTGTTACCCTTACTCAGCCTACATAATAGTTTACTCCACAAATAACTCCATATGCTTAGTCCTTGCACAGAGGTGGGAGAAGCCTACAGTTTCCCAACTGCTATGTGTGATTTTTAAATATGATGAGAGGGGGTTTGCTGTTGTGATGGAAAGACAATTCAGTGCATTTCAGCATAGTCACTGTACAGTCGTGCACAATCACCTTGACGACAAAATCAGGTCTCACTCCTGTGAGCGGGGTGGTGGTGGGGTGTTGACAGGCTAAGGAGTGTGTTCCTGCCAGGGCTTTGGTTGTTCTGGTACTCCCTTCTCAAAATTGCCTCCTTGAAGCTTTATAGATTCCAAGGCCATAAAGGCCCACTGTAATCATCAAGTCTGACCTCCTCTATAGCACAGGCCAGGGAATGATCCCCCTCGATTCGTAGCACTCCTGTTTAGCCCATTCCCTCCTTCTTGGGGCCATTTCTCTGTTGGGAAAACAGGTGTGTCTGCTTGTGAGAGAGCTAAGGAGACTGGGGGCGGGGGAGTTCTGCCTGTCAAAGGCAGCGTGAGGGTGGCTGCCGCTGTGTGACTATAGTCAAAGACTGTCAACATTACTCCCGGCAGCAGCCGGGACACTAACGGGCCCTTGCTCATTGTCAGTAAAAGGGTTAAAGGAGTGATCGTGCAGAACTGATTAAATCAAGGGTCTGTCTTCATTGCAGCTAACTTGGGCCCTCACCTGCGGTGTCTCCCCTAACTTCCCCGCCCCCCAAAACCATCTCCTCTGAGCGTGGGGGTGCTTTCAGTCCAGGGTAGCTGGCCTGACAAGCGATAGGCTAAAGACCAGGAGCTGCTTTCATGTGGGTCAATAACCTGCCCAATTTGCAGTGAGGATGCATGCCAAATCACATGAATGCTGATAGTCTTTTGATGTCTTCCCACAGCTCCCTGGGAAAGAGTCCTAGAGTGGCTCAGTTTACTGCAGAAGAGCCATGGGACATGGCCCTAGAAGTCCTGGTTTCATACGCAGGCTCAGACCTTGACGCCAATCAGCCACGTTAGCTCTGCAGTGAAGACACGCCCCCAAAAACATCAGTGTCACAGAGGAAGCGGTCGGGGTCTTAACACACATTGTGGCTGTATCCAGACATTCTTATGTAGTCCTTATTCTGCTGTGGCTTTGGCAAAGTTCTAGTTTAAATCATGCTCGGGTGACAACTGAGTGACGCCCCAGCTGATCATAAAGCACATTTATTACCTTTTAAAACACAAAACTAGTGTTAATCTGCTGCTGAGCGTTTAACCCTCCACTGATATTTTTTATACCCTCTGAGGATGTGGACTGGAAGGGAACTCCTTGGTCCTCAAGTCCAGTCACCTGCTATTACAGGCAATTCTGTCAAGGAGTTTTAAGGGGGGGCCCTTTAGAATCTAAATTAAAGGGTCAGTTTGTAGCATTGCTATATTATGGAGAGATGACAGACTCGACCACCCAGCTAGAGCAGAAATTAGCCCCTCAATGGCTGACCCTGCACTTCGTGCTATTGAATTTCCTCCCATTTCTGTCACTCCAGTCTTCAAGGTCGTCCAGTTCTTCCTGACTGATGTTCCCATCCATGTGGCCGGCAAAGCTGCTGAGACTCTTTGGGTCCTTAGTGCGTGGAAATCAGGGAGGGAGAGCTGGCCTCAGACTTTTGCCTGACCCCCTGTGGACTCTCCCTGGAAGCCAGGACCATGCCATGCATGTGTCTGCTACTAGATGGCACTGCAGTACTGCACTTTGCTGGGCCCCGGCTTTCCAGGAGAAGGGCCCGGACTTTGGAAGGGCCTCGCAAGGACAGCGTGAGAGGGTCTTGCCTTGGGTGAACCGGCCATGCATCTGGCTCCCTTTGCTGGTGGGGGGGGGCAAGGGCTAGCCCTCCAGCCAAATGAAACCCTGCCCTTCCAGGGTGAATGGCAGGCCCCAAAGCAAATAAAATCTCTTTCTCCCATTTCCCCATTCCCTGGGCCAACCTCTCTTCCCTAGCTCTGGGTGAATCTTCTCCCGCCCACCCCTCTGGGCGTAGGGGTACAAACGCACCACGGCTAGGTGGCATGTTAGTGGCAGAGGACAGCGTGTGGCCTCCCTCTGCTCTGGACACCAGCAGATGGCCCTTTCAGCCTGAAGCCTGTGGCTACACAGATCTCAGATCCTGGGTCAATTGACGGGGCTCACAGAAGGCTTGGGCGGTGCCACCTTTCTAATCGTTGGTAACTGGACCTCTGGGGCCCCGCCCTCTGCTCCGCCTCTCCTCTAAGCCCCTCCCTAACACGCTATGAGCTGCACGAGCAGCCTGGCCCTGGAGGTGGCGCTGCTACAGATATATATAAAAAGTGGACCTAAGGGCTTGTCAAATGGCTCCCAGACCCAGAACCTGAAACCCAGAATGTCCGGGTGAAAACCAGACGGGTGGGGACCCTAGTGTAGACATTTCTGCTGGGCTGGAGGCTTGGCTCTGAAACTCGGCGAGGGGGGAGCGTCTCAGTGCCCAGACCCCAGCCTGAGCACGAATGTCCACACTCGTTCTGGCACTCGGAGCCGGGGTTATTTTTCTTTGCAGTGCAGACATTCCCCGAGTCCCCACTTCACTCCTCCCTCTGGACAATGCCCTGTGCTCCTGTCTAGGCTTCACCCCAGCTCTGCCACTGCTTCTTCAGTCCAGCCTCTCGCAGGCTCCTTCCCAGTGTAGATCCCTCCCCGCCCCGGGCCAGCCCAGCAGCAGGACGAGGAGGAGGAGAAAAGGGAGGTGCTGACACGGTTACAGCCACCACTGCTGCCCCCAGGTCTCGCTCTACACTGAGAGATTTTATGGCCTCACCCCCTTCTCATCAGGCATTGCTCTCCCCCTACAGTGACTGCTTTCCCATCAAGAACTGCAGCCCCCCGGCAGCCTGTCTTTCGGGGACTGGGACAGTCACCGATGTGCCGGACCTGGGCGCAGTTACTGGATTAACATAAGAGAAAGAGCCTGGCAAGCAGCTGTGGCAGGGGTGGCCTCTGGCCAGGGGTCTGAGTGGGAAGCGGGTTTGCTAATGCCGTTCGCTGCTTCCCGCTAGATCTCTGCAGCGTGCTGGGAATGGGGCCCAGCACCAGCCAACCATCACCCTCGACCCTAGAGCTGGGCTTGGGATCCGGTAGCCAAGTGGGATGAGCTCTGAGTGACCCTAGGCAGAGGGAGCATCCAGGGAAACCAAGAAACAAGGCTTGCGTGGGCTCAACCGTGTTGCGAGGTGGAGGGCCTCATCGTCGCAGCGAATTGGAACTGCGCTGCAACATGGAGATCCCCATGGAGCAGGCAGGATGGGGATTTCCCCTTCCACACCCACATGGAGCAGGCAGGCGGGTGGGTCACAGCTGTACTGAGAACCTCCCAGGGTAGGCAGGACCACAGGTCATATTGGCTCCCTGAGTCCCTCTGTCTGTCTCCTCTCCCTTCTGTCCCTCTCTCCCCTGCTCCATCTCCTTCCCTTTCTCTGGCAGCGTGCTCTGTTCGGAGACACTTGTCATTATACAGTGGTAGCATCCGTGGGCCCAGCTGCCTCTCTCCCACACTGCTCCGGACCCTATCCGGGGCCTTCTCACCTCAGCTAGTGTATTCCCGACTGCTCCTGAAAGCCCCTTTGGAGCCAGCTGCTGCGTCCCCTAAGGAGCACAGGGGGGCACCAGACGCTGGGATGTCCGTCTGTCAGCCCTGCAGATTAGCATCACTCAGTCTATTGCGTTAAGGGTATTTACCAAAACAAAAAGATTGTTCATGATGTGACAAAATGCCCCTCCCTCAGCCCGCCAGGGCATTTACACCCTCTGGCCTGGGCTTTCGTGGCCAGGTCCCCCAAGCAGGCAGAATTGCAGAGGGCAGCCAAGTATTCTCTGTTGCTGCTGTAGGTGTGAGCGTGAACTGCTCCAGGCCATGCATTTGATGGTTTGCCGAGGGCAGCAGAACTGACATAGGTCCTCTGCAAATCCCGCTCCCCAACCCAGCAGAGGTCCTGGAGACATAGCTGCACCAGTGCTGCAGGACCAGCATCCACGGCTGTTCCTGGAGACCCCCAAAGGCCCCACAGCTTCGCAGTCCTCATGCCCTTCTCACAGCAGAGCAGGTGTGCGTTCTGCTTTCACCCAGTCAGCTCTACCTGTTGGCTTTGGATGAAAAACACAGTGCATCTAGCCCAGATTTCCCACTCACAACATCTGAGCAAAGCTTGAATGTTTGGAGTTTTAACAAAGTAGGTTGATTAGTTTCTGAGTTCTAATCAACTACAATTGTGGGTTTTTTTTCACATGCTAAGTCTCAGGATTTTTTCAGGTCCCTATAACGTAAAAACCACAAACGATGGGCAGTAAAAGCCTGTACATAGTGAGAGTGTGCAGGGCTGTTTGGGCTTCTCTCATTATTTTAATTAACAATAGGAAAACATTAATAGCATTATTTGTAATAACTGATTTTGCGTGTGGCTCCTGGCCCATAGAGAGAGTTTTCCAAATCGGCTCTGTCCGTTCTCCAGTATGGTACCTGGAAACCTTTTGAATGGTTTAGGAGAGGGATATAAACTGCCATTTGACATAAGTGCCGAGGGATATTCGTGCATCCCAATTTGGGGGCTAGCCTGGTGTTTGGGGAAAGGGCTTAGCTAGCCAAGACAAAGTTGGGTGGTGTCAGAAGATCTTCAACAACATAGCAGGTATTTTACAGAAGATCAGGACCTCTGTGAAACAGTCCATTCAGGAGAGAAGATCATCAAAAGGCTGGACAATTTCATGCAAAGCACGATCTGCAAGATAGTCTCTGTAGCTTTGTCAGAGATTAGGGTCTCTGTGAACCTGTCTGCCCCTGACGGGGCTGAACAGATTCAGTGACCAAGATCTCTGAGGCGGGAACTATTGGTTTGTTGAAGACCCAAATGCCATAGGACTGATCTTTGACACAGCAGCTGCTGATTTATCAGACTGGGATCTCCAGGAGGATTGTTTTTAAAGAATGAATGTTGGTTTTTTTCCCCCTTGTTACTCAGTCTTCTTCAGAGAACTCCACAAAAAACCGCCCTCTTTCAAATCATTTCCCAGCTTGTATTTAGTCAATGGGGCTGAGGCCGCAGGCTGGCCATTTTAAAGATGCCCTTCTAAAAATGACCACCACTTCTCATTGTTCTCAGTGAGGCTGAGGTCATTGAATTGCCCTTAGTAAAGATGGCTGCTGCCACCGAGCTGGTTGAAAAAATTCTGACACGACTTTTTTTTTCTAATCAGAATTTGTCCATTTGGTGAAATCAAAATGTTTTCCAGCAAGGGTTCGATTTTGAGGAAGTTCTTCCCTGGTTTCCTGCCTGGCAGGCAGCTGGGGAACCTGGCTTCCAGAATCTATGGCTCTGGGGCAGCCCGCTAGGTGGACTGCTTGGCGTTGGGAATCCCAGGGCTTTCAGGCTCCATGGGTCTGAGACAGCTCATCAGGCAGACTAGGGATCCCAGGGTTTGTCAGGAACCGGCCATAGCTTCCAGGGCTCCCTGTCACAGGGCAGTTCACATGGCAGGCTGTTCCAGAGTCACTGACTCTGAAAAGCAAGCTCCACAGCAGACCACTGGGTGGTTAGCTAGCAGGAAACCAGGTGGCTTCCAGGCCTTCCACGGTCTGCAGCTCTGGGACCAGGGTCGCCACCTCTGCGGTACAAAAAACGGGGACATCTAAGGCGATCTTGAGCCTGTAAACTTGGCCAGCTGGCAGAATGCACTGAGAACACTTCTCTGGGACAGCTACCTCCGAAAAGGGATAAGCCTTGGAAAACCCATCTGGGGCAAGCCACCAGGCAGCCCTCTCTGGACCTGGTGCTCCATTGCCTTTCGTGGAGCGTTTCCAAATGGGAGGAGGGGGGAACACACTGTAAAATGTTGAAATCCTCCCTGAAACAGCATGACCTTTCTAATCTCTGCCCAGTCCTCCTGCTGCCTCAATGTACCTCTTCCGCTCCACCTCCCTACAGCATTGGCCATTCCTGCCTCCCTGCCCTTCAGAATGATGGGGGCGCAGCATTTCTCTGATGGAGATTTTATTCTTCAGCTTCTTCTAAAAGGGAAAGTGCCAGTTCTGAAAAGCGATGGTGGGGAATGACCCCTCGCTGGAAATCTCTCTTAAAACCCTCTTTCTTCTACCCGATCTGCTGAAGAAGGAGGGAGGGGGACTCCAGTGAGTGTGTGTGCAGGGGGATGGAGGGGAGAGGGGAGTCGGTGTGCAGGGGGATATGGAGGACAGAAGGGCAAGGAGTGGAAATGGGGTGTATGTTCCGGCTGCTTTGCTGATACAAAGCCACTGTTATCCCCATTTAACTGGCCAATGCCTTCTGGCTTTGCCATGCTGCTCCCCTTCCACCTGGAAGCCATTCTGGAAGAATATTGGTTTCCATTTTAAAGGAAAAGGAAGTTTTCAGCTCTCTTGGTTGCAAAAAAAAGCCTGAAAACAGGAAGAAGTGTCTATTAAAGGCTCCCAAACCAGAAAACAAAGAAAAAGAAGACTAAAAAGAACATTCAGGCCTTTCCCTGACTTTTTGCTTTTCCCACTCTCTAACTTTTCCAAGCTTCTCCAACACTGGAAAGTGACAGAGCAGCAAAAGTGGAGGGAGGTAGAGAAACAGAGGCAGGAGGGGAAAAAAAGTTGAAAAAACAACTTCCAAACCCATTCACTTGAATGCATTTGGTGTCAAAAAAGAGAAGAGAGGAAAACACCTGACATTTAGATTTTTTTTTTCAGTGTTCAAAAAATGAAACAAAATAAAAAATTGTAATTCCACACAAAATGAAAAATTTCTTGTTAAACAAACAAATAAATAAATAACTGGAAACATTTTCCTGTGGAGAATGTCATTTGTGACAAAACCTTATAATTTGGCAGGAAAAAACATGTTACAAAATTTCAACCAGCTCTACCACATGGCACGGCTCCGGTAAACCAAGTAAATAAGATAGCTGGCCTAGATAACAGAACGTTCCCCCCCCCAGTGAACAAAAGGTGTTTCTTTTTTTCCAACAAAACAAAATTTTTTCACAGAATATTTTTCTTTTGGTTATAAAAATGTTAAGGTTTTGGTACAAACAAAATTGGTTTTTAGTAATACTTTTTATCCAGGTTGGCATTTGAAAACTGATGGGTTTTGGTTTTTTTTTCAATTTTCATTTTTTTTTTCATACAGAAAGCAAAAAACTCATAGGATATTTTAAAAAGCTTCTGCTGGTGAGAGAGACAAGCTTTCAAGCTTCACAGACAGCGTTCTCCTTCATCTCTAGGCTCTGTATAGCTGGAAAGCTTGCCTCTCTCACCCACAGAAGTTGGTCCAGTAAAAGATATTACCGCCCACACTTATTCCCAGGATATCAGAGAGACACACACACGTCTACAGCCACACGGCAAATGTGAAAAATAATTGTCGTTTCTCGGCCCGCCTGACAGCCTAGATCAGGATCCTTCCATCCCCAGTATGGGAAGTTATTGCTAATATTTCAGGGGGGCGGACCCAAAGCTGAAGGGGGCATTGGAGCTGCTGCAAAGGCATTACCCAGTGGTGAGGTCTTCGGGGAAAGGGGGGTTGGGTCAATATCCATGTGCAGGACCTGTAATGCAGCTAAATCCTACCCCTCCCAGAGACAGATAATCCTCTGTCCCCTTAGCTAGGGGAAGAACATTTACAAGCTGCGTATGAGCTGTTAAATTCCAGGCAATACGTCCCGATTAGGACCCATTGGTTTAAGCATAATAGATTGCAGCTCTTCTCTCAGTGCACCATGGAGATTGTGGTCTCGGGTATCCCAGATCGTACTCCGATGAATCACAGCCATTGAAGAAGGAGAGCAGCTGTGAAACCCTGGTGAGATGGTGCAGCACCAGCCGGTGGCAGGGATATGGGCCTTAAACCAAACATTTATTTTGCAGGCTCCAGAAGGGCTGCGTTGCGGATGCGACATAACTACTCAGAGGCTGCGTCCAGAGCCCGAATAAATCAAAGTTGCTAAGACAGCTCCATCTCCCAGGAATGTCACAGAGCTGAAGTCATTCTGCAGAGCCCAGGGGTTTATTTTACTCCCCTGTGGGGGAGGCGAGCCTAGGAGCTCAGATAGCTGCATCATATTTTAACATCTTCACACACTCTACTATGAGTAACGTCTGATTTTGGCATCTCAGATCAGGGGAGCTTACTGTGTAGGCAGCAATTGGCAGAGTGCCACCACCTTTTCTTCCCCCGTTTGACCCCTGGCACTGACGCGCTCTTTGCTACCCTCCTGTAATACCTTTCTGCCCAGATCGTAAAGAGTTTTCCCTGTTGCTCTGGCTTGTATAGTAAGAGATATGCTGGAACGGGGGACTTTAGGAGGGAAAAGCTTCCAAGGTGACTGAAAAGCTGTTATGGATGTTCCAATGCACACGCCTCTGTGATCCCTGGAGGCATCTACTTCTTTGCCATTCTGCCTCCCCATGTGGTGTGGGGACAGCCCTGAGAATGGAGTTGAATGGACATTTGGTTTTCTGTCTCAGACACTGCCTGAGAGGAGGGACCCTCTCAAATTGATGAAGGCTGGAAGAGATGGTGGTTGCATCTGGAGCAAAAAGGCCACACTTCTTTGGTGTGTGTGTTATGATGATGTGGGGCATCCTGCCTGTGGTTGCTGTTGATCTAGAGCTGGACATTCATTCAGCTTACTGCTGGCTGTGAATATCACAGGCCAGGGAAAACACATGGCAATGCTAGTCCACTCCATGATTTACCATTACCAAAAATTGTACCACTGCCTCTTGCTGGGAGACACCACTGTCCGATGGAGCAGTTAGAGACACCCCTTCTTGCATGCAGCTCAGATATGAAGCAGGGAAGGCCAGTTCCTACACGATTCTAGGTGCGTCAGCCTGGTTTGCAGATTTTGACCTGAAAATGTAAATTAATGGTAAAAGCTATGGAAGAAACGCTGGATACAATTTCCAAAAGTGCCTAAGTGATTTAAGTCTGAAAGGTCCCTCTTCAGAAGTGATTTAGATACTTGGGACCCAAAGTGTCATTGTAAGTCGGAGATATTTAGGCTCCTAAATTGCTTTTGAAAACGGCGTCTAAGACACTTGTGCTTTTGACAATGTCACCCTGCATCCTTTCTGTAATGGAATGCATTGTACTGGTCAGCCAGTCGCTGACACTGTTTGCAAAATACCTTATTTAAACAAACCTCAGCCACACCCAGTAGAGCATTAAAGGCTCTTAGGATGAACACAGCTGGTGGGTATAAACAAGCTTTGTGACCAGTACATATCTGTTACAAGAGCATGGTATGGGGTGCCAGTAATGGAATTAAGAACAGAAACAGAAGAGAAACAGCAGCAAAGGTTGCAGGATCTCATCAACATGCTACTCTTCAATGCTCCAGAGAACTTCAGCTTTGACAAACCTTCAGAACAAGGCGACTGGAAATAAAATTTAGCAAGGTTTCTCATTGCTACCAAGCTGCACAAAGAAACTGGAGATGTCCAGGTACCATCTTTGCTATGGGGAAGCAGGAACAGCATATCTTTAAATCCTTTGACATTACTGAAGACAGTCACAAAGATAACTATGAAAGGGTTCTGTCTATGTCTGATGCATACTCTATACATCAGAGAAATGTTTTCACCAGAGAACTCAAGAACCAGGTGGAAATGTTGAATATTTTATGAGAGCTCTGCATATATTGGCTGAAACCTGTGATTTTGCCAAATGCAAAACATGAAAATATCAGAGACAAGCTTGTTATTGGGTAAACAGATAAAAATCTTTCACAGCAGCTACAGTTGAAGAGAGATTTAGCCAAAGGTATACAAAAGACCGAAGCAACCTGAAAACCCTGAAACTAGCTGGAAGCTATAAACAGGCACGCAAGTATTAAAAGTCGATATCATAAAACCTCTGAAGCAAGGAGACAGAATTCCCAGGCTTAAAGGGGCAAATTCCAGCCTACATGCACAAGGTCTGGAAAACAGCAGTTGCCAAGATATAATGCATGCCTAGCCAGACGCACATGGTGTACAGGCACACTACACAGACATTTTGCAGCTGTTTGCCAGACCAAAGCAGTCAGAGAGTTGACTCATGTTACAGACAATCAAGAGTCATTGTTTCTGGGATCAATCACTTGGGATGACATACAACCGGCCTGGGGAGTGAAATTAAATATTCATGGCAAGACCATTGACTTTAAAATTGACTCAGAAGCCGATGTTGCAGTCATCTCAGAAGGGAATTACAATGTCCTTCAACCGCGCCCAGGGCTAAAACCACTTGACACAGCTCTGGCCAGTGCTGGAGGTATTCGGCTGGGTCAGTTCGCCACAGAAACAAGTGAAAGCTTGGCATCCCAAGTGCATGTGATCGAAGGGGCAAGACCAACAGCTTTCTCAGCCGCAACGTGGGTGGGCCTGGTGAGAACGATGGAAGAACTGGATGGACGATTTAATGATATGGGGCGAGAAAATTGCATGCACAGGCCTGCCAGGAGCAGAAAATCACAGGGGAAACCTGGGAATCCTGTGAGAGCAGGTTAAGTGCCGCTCAGCCCGAAGTGCTGGGCGAGGCTCAGATGAGCAGCCACCTGTATGCGAGATGCTATTCCAGGGGCTGATTGTGCAATGTTTACTCCTCCTGCGGGTAGTCACTACCTGAGGGCAGTCAGGCCGTTACAGTGCATTCCTTACTGCAGTGGTTCCCAACCTCTGGCCTGGGGGCCAAAAGTGGGCCGCTGGGGCTTTCAAAGTGGCCCACAGCTCCCCTCCTGCTGGCTGCAGAAGGGAACCACTGCCTAAGGACCCAGGGGAAGTGCATTTTCCCAGGGCTAAGAGACCGGTGCAGCCATGGGGACAAAAGATCCACGCTCCCCTCCCCCTGGCTGTAGCAGGGAGCACAGCAAAGTGCTCCAATAGGTCCCTAGGGCTGGGGTACCTGCTGGAGCCAGAGCGAGAGGAAATCAGCTTTCCCCTCCCCCAGCTCCAGCAGAGAGCAAATTGCTCTGCCTGGGTCCCTAAGTGCTGCGGTCCCTGCTGGAGCCAGAAGGAGGGGAGCACTGATCTTCCCTCCCCATGGCTGCAGAAGGGAGCCACTGCCCCGGGACCCAGTTGGAGTGCATGAGGCTACAGGACCTGTGCGGTTTCCCTGCTGCAGCCAGGGAGATGGGAGACCAGTGCTGAACTCCTTCCATCTGGCTGCGCGTGGGGGAGGAGGGGCGGCTGCTGTGTCCCTTCGGGGTTGTAAAAATTATATCTGTGGCCCTCGAGTCAAAAAGGTTGGGAACCCCTGCCTTCCAGGCTGGCCCCCAAAAGCTTTCAGCGGAGCAGCGGAGAAAGAATATGGCAGCCTGTCTGGGCGGCCTGAACCTCTCTCGATAACGCCGAAGTGATGGACTCCCTGCCCCTGCGCCTCCCATCCAGACCGGCTGCAAGCTGCGTGCCCACCCTGATGGGAGTGCTGCTGGCAAAACACAGACCCGCCAACGCAACAGAAAATGGCAGCCTTGGAGGTGTTTTCGGAGCCCGGTGCTCCACCCCACAGCTCATTCCCCCCGTGGGCGGGAGGGAAGACCAGGTGGTTTACCCCAGAGAGGGCACAGGGCCTAGTCCGTGGCAGGGGCAGATCAGTGGCCCAGCCCTGCTGGCAGAGCAGCCGGGGCTGTGAAGGACACACAGGCCAGGAATGTGACCTCCAAAGGAAGGCACTAAGCTGCTCTGTTTCTGGAGGAGCTTATCACTTAAAGCTGATTTCAACAGCTTTCCCCTACAGTTTTAAGACCTGCCACTAATCAGCAGCTGGTTTATGACAGTTGTAAAAGATCAGGAAAAATAAAGAAATCTCCTGAAGTTGAGGGGAAGCATTTCCCACCTCCGCCATCCATCACATGCAGCTCTGACATTTACGAGCACTGGAAGCCATAAATCCAAGTGGGGCAGACAGTAGCCCACGACCCACTGCTGAAGGGGAAGGACTGATTGAGTCTGTTTTCTGTCCTCGGAGAAACTATATTGATGCTCAAAGCAGAGGAGCCAGATTGTAAGGGCACTGGGAGCTTTTCTTCTTCTTCCGGTTTTGTAGGATCCTCTTTCTGTTTCCTCCAGACAGGAGTTTATTTGGTGTTGTTTTTTCTGCCCCCTCCAACATCAGTCGCCCTTTGCACTGAACAGCAACGGATTTGCCGCTGAGGGGACGCCGGAGAGCGGCAGCTTCTGCTGTGATTTCTGTTAACCTGCTGCCTTCACACCATGTCATGGCATTTTGAAAAACAAGCAGTGAAGCTCATTGTGCTCGCCTGATTCGGACCCCACCGTCCATTCTGAGCCAGCGTGGGTAACACGGTGAGATCGGCCCACCCCAGCGTGGGTAACACGGTGAGATCGGCCCACCCCAGCACGGGTAACACGTGGTGAGATTGGCCAAGCCCAGTGTGGGTAACATATGGTGAGATTGGCTCAGTCCAGCGCGAGTAACTCACTGCGAGACCAGGCTAGTCAACCCCAGCATGAGTAACACACAGTGAGCCCAGCCCAACACTATTTGGTGGTGAACCTAGCCTGGCCCAGCCAGCACGGTAACACAGGTGAGCCCTGCCTGGTCCGACCCACCACGGGTAACATATGGTGAGCCTGGCTCAGCCTCGCATGGATAACATGCACTTTCCAAAGCTGTTTGGAGCCTCAGGTCTTGCTCTTCTGTTTTTTCTCCAGATCAAATCCTCAGCGATGTGATCAGCAGCACCCTCTAGATCATCACACACATGCTGCGTTTTGGGGCGAAACACCTTGGGCACGTAGCACAGGCCGAATGACAGCCTGCAGCAAGTGTTTCCCAATGGGGGTGTGAAATGTGCACGAAGGTGAGCACGGTTTTTTTAAGCCCATGGTTTTCTAAGGGCACCTGCCAGCACCCTCCCGACACACCAAAGGTAGGAAAAATATTTGCCATTCGCCACATCCCCAAAAGGTTTCTGCTTGCATGGAAAAGGAAACGTTCCCATTGTACATATTTATGTCATTCTTTGGACCTACGCATAAGAGAAGGGGCCCATCTTTTTCTACAATGACCAATGAGCGTACCTATCTGTTGGCTCGTCTAGCCACTCTGTGATTCCCAGTGCAATTATCATTTCCTGTTCCTTTTTTAGCCCCTGCCATAGGGCCAGGGGAGCTTTCCCAGGGGCATGAAATGGGGGTGCTTGAGCTCTTCCAGCTCTATTCTATACTCACTTGAGAGCTTCCCTGTGCCCTGGAAGACACCCTCTGACTCTTCTTCAAATGTTCTGGTCCCCTGCCCCTCTGCTGTGTGCACCCTCTTGATGAGGCCCAAGGCGCGAACCACTTCTAACCCAAGGATGGGGCTCTTTTCCCTGACGCTGTTACAGATTTAACCCCTTCAAGCTTGCATTAAAAAAACCAGGGGAGGTGATTAGTGCAGCAAGGTAGGTTCTGGATCGTGGAGCTGGGAGAGTGGTCTTTGGACACTGAAGGGAGCAGGGGAAGCTGGGCTGGAGGGAAGGTGGGACAGATGGGAAGGGAGAAAGGCAGCAGGGGCCCTGCAAGTGCAGGGGAGGGGTGCGCAAACTGGTGCTCATGGGGGGTGCAGTACGAGATGGGTGCTGCAGTACCAACAAGGGGTGCAGACGAGTGGCAGGACTGGCACAGGAGACGTGGCTCAGAGGAAGGGGTTCAGTGTCAGGGAAGCACATCAGCCACTGCCCTGCTCAAATGGCGCATTGCAGTGGCCCTGGGCTGCGAGAGTGTCCTTCTGGCTGGAAGAATCCAAGCCCACTGGGTATGGAGGGAAGAAGGAAAGAGGGAATCCCAGAGATCTGTGGAAGGCAAGACTGGTTGCTGTTCTGCTTCACTTTTCCCATAGGGCTACATCTCCAAACGTGTGCTCACCCCAGCCAAAGGGGGGTTGTTTAACTGTTCTCTGGCCATTTCTAGACCACATGCGCTGCAGTTGTCGTCAGAATCCTCTGTGGCTCAATAAGGGAGATACATCTTTTACCACAGCTAGCAGAGGCTTGTGTCTTTAGAACCAGAGATTTCATGTTCAAGCCCCACGGCCGACAAGCCACCCAGGGCATTGCATTGCATTACACTCACTTGGCCTTCCTGTAGCCTGCGCACTGCATCTGCTGCATTTACATACAGGCTGGCTCCCATGGTAGTCAGGGGTATGGGAGCTGGAGTAGGTAAGTCCACTGACTATATGGGTCCAGAATCCTGAAGGAGAAGGTCCCAGAGACCAAGCAGGGTTGACCCTCATGATCCAGTCTCTCATCTCTTGTCCTTTCTAGATGACATCCCAAACGACAGGGCATCAAGATCAAGCATGTCCCTAGAGAGACTGATATACCTCTTTGTGCCAGGAGCTTTCTTCTGATATTCAGCCAACATTTTCCCTGTCTCAGTGTCACCTCACTATACCCCACGGTGCCGCTCCGCTAGTCACTCTCCGTCAAATTCACAAACGCCACGTCTGCACAGGAGTTACTGGGCATGTGACACCTCGCATGTCCGCAGCACTTGCCCACCCAGAAAAGTGGAGCACAGATGATCACCTCCCCCGTTCAGATTAGACATGCTTTGAGCAAGGCGAGCGCCCATGTGCCTCCATGGGGCAGTTCCCTTCCTTGTGCATGGAAAGCACTGACATAAAAGCCTCAAGGGTGTGGTGAAAATATACATATAGTAGGTGAAGCGCTCTAGAGGCTGGGTAAGCCTAGGAACGGAGAAAGCCCATCCATACAGGGGACAGGAAGTAAAGACTGGGAAACTGAGGCACAGAGAGGTTAAGTGACTTATCCCCAGTCATTTGGTGAGTCAGTGGCACAGGCAGGATTAGATGGATGACATCCTAGCTCTTGTGAAATCAGTGGGAGTTTTGCCCTTGAGGTCAATGGGGCCAAGATCCCCCCCCCGAGCTCTAGCCTCCCACAAACATACTTTAACCAAAAAGCCCTGCTTCATTTCCTTGTAAAATCCGTATTTTACAAACCTAAGTAAACTAAACAGCCTCACCTCACTCCCTGGAAAAGTCATGGAGCAGGTCCTCAAGGAATCCTTTTTAAGGCATTTAGAAGAGAGGACGGTGATCAGGAACCGTCAACATGGATTCACCAAGGGCAAGTCATGCCTGGCCAACCTGATTGCCTTCTATGAAGAGGTGACTGGTTCTGTGGATGTGGGGAAAGTGGTGGCTGTGATATACCTTGACTTTAGCAAAGCTTTTGATACAGTCTCCCACAGTATTCTTATCAGCAAGTTAAAGAAGTGTAGGTTGGATGAATGGATTAAAAGATGGATAGAGAGCTGGCTAGATCATTGGGCTCAACGAGTAGTGATCAATGGCTCCATGTCTAGCTGGCACTCATAAGTGGAGTGCCCCAGGGGTCAGTCCTGGGGCTGGTTTTGTTCAACATCTTCATTAATGATCTGGAGGATGGGGTAGATTGCACCCTCAGCAAGTTTGGAGATGACACTAAGCTAGGGGGAGTGGTAGATACCATGGAAGGCAGGGATAGGATACGAAGTGACCTAGACAAATTGGAGGATTGGGCCACAAGAAATCTGATGAGGTTCAACAAGGACAAGTGCAGAGTCCTGCACTTAGGATGGAAGAATCCCATGCACAGCTACAGACTGGGGACCGACGACCTAGGTAGCAGTTCTGCAGAAAAGGATCTGAGGGTTACAGTGGATAAGAAGCTGGATCTGAGTCATCAGTGTGCCCTGGTTGCCAAGAAGGCTAATGGCATTTTGGGCTGCATTAGTAAGAGCATTGCCAGCAGATCACGGGAAGTGATTATTCCCCTCTATTCAGCATTAGTGAGGCCGCATTTGGAGTGTGTCCAGTTTTGGGCCCTCCACTACAAAAAGGATGTGGACAAGTTGGAGAGAGTCCAGCTGAGGGCAACAAAAATGATTAGGGGGCTGGAGCACAAGACTTATGGGGAGTGGCTGAGGGAACTAGGCTTGTTTAGTCTGCAGAAGAGAAGAATGAGGGGGGGATTTGATAGCAGCCTTTAACTGCCTGAAAGGGGGCTCCAGGAAGGATGGAGCTAGGCTGTTCTCAGTGGTGGCAGATGACAGAACAAGGAGCAATGTCTCAAGTTGCAGTGGGGGAGGTCTAGGCTGAATATTAGGAAAAAGTTTTTCACTAGGAGGGTGGTGAAGCACTGGAATGGGTTACCTAGGGAGGTGGTGGAATCTCCATCTTTAGAGGTTTTTAAGCTGCTTGACCAAGCCCTGGCTGGGATGATTTAGCTGAGGTTAGTCTTGCTTTGAGCAGGGGGTGGGACTAGATGACCTCTTGAGGTCCCTTCCAACTCTAATCTTCTATGATTCTATATGGATGTATAGAGATGGTACTTCCTATAACTGCAGCACATTCCAAGTTTACCCAGAAACTGGCACACTGTAAGAGAGATGTCCCTCATACTGAGTAATTATAGCTTATACCATATCACCAAGAAATCTAGGCATAGTATCTATCTTACAAATCATCATAAAAAAACCCTGCAGATTAAATCTTTTTGCTTTCCCGTAAAGAACTATATTTGTGTATGTAACAGTAAATATAGCAAAAGACATTATTAACTAGGACATATTGCAATTGCTAACTCCACGGCTAAGTGTGTCTCCATATGGTCATTACAACTGAAAGACAAAAACAATATTTTAAGTTTCACCCAGTTACTGTGTTTATGAGAGAGCATAACAAATAACTCAGATGAGCTCCTTGTCCAATAAACGGGAATGAGATGAGAACCCTTTTGAAATTTTCATCTGAATAATAAAGAACATTACATTAATAGCTTAATTATGTCATAACAAATTTATAATTACCTTTCAGAATAGATTTTATTTTTATTGAACCCAATAATGTGTTTATCTGTAATATTTTGTGGTGTTTGTATATAAAACTGCATCACCAGTTATAAGAAAAAGAAATTTGATATAATGGAAGCTCTCTCAGGTCTACATTTTATTTCCTTCACTCAGCAAGGGCTTGCTCCTGCAGCCACTCTCACAGAGGTCAGTGAGAGTCTGATGTGTGGACAGGCTGAAGAAGGGAGTGAAGAAGTGAAGATATTCTTGTGGTTATCTCTGAATGCTGGATGTGCGCCTCAGTTTCCCCTATGTGTTACTCATGTATTTCCGTGATGGGACTTGGGTGTGTGATCATTGCAGAGACCACTAGAGGGCGGATGGACCTTCCCCAGCCACATGTACACAGACAATAGTCAGGACCCCTCTGGCTTGGGTCAACCAGCTGCGACAGGTTGTAATAGGTCATGACAGGCAGAGACAAGGAGGGGTGGACACTTTGCCCAGGAAAGAGGCAAAGGACTGGGGAGGAGCAAGGGGGTATCTCTGGGGGTGGCTGGCTGGAAGGGCCAGTTCCCCATAAGGGATCGCAGAGAGCAGAGCCCAGAATGCGACCCTGGGGCTCCCTAGTGGGTCATTGCTATAACTTTTGATTCATCTGCTAACGAAGTCAGTTCTACACTGGGGTCCTGAGAACTATTAAACCTTTCTGACTTCCATGCTGGCTGCGAATTCCTTCTGACTGCAGATGAGTGCATGGCCCCCTTGGGGGTGTGTAAGGGCTCTCCAGGGTCCCATACCGGGGGCAGGGAGTGGGGGGGGGGGGGCTCAGGCAGAGCAGGAACGCTGAACGCTCCGAAGCCAGGTTCAGGAGGCGGCTGTGCTGGCGAGAAAGGGACCTGAGGGGAAACCCCGACCTCTAGAGTCCTGACCGGCTTTGCCCTGAGTGGTTCCAGAGCCTGGTTCCTGGGGGACTCCGTCACAAGGGGCCTCTGAGTCAGGGCTCATGCCGTAGGTGCCCTATTTGTTACTTGGTTACTCATGTTTTCATAGGTGCCCTGCAATGCTCATGCTAGACAAGTTAGATTTAATAGTGCATTTTTCAAGAAAGCAATTCCTATTGATTAACTTCACTTCCTAACTACAGATGTGTCCAACTTCATGAAAAGTCTGTTATCATATTTCTGTACAGCACCAGACAGCATCAGTGAAGACCATTGCTCAATACTGTGCCCAGTTCTGGCCTCCAGACTTTAAAAAGGCTATTGACAAACTGGAAAGGGTTCAGAAAAAATCTATGAGGGTGATCTGAGGTCTGGAAACCTGCCTGACAGTGAGAGACTAAAGAAGTTCTGTCTATTTAGTTTATCCAAGAGAAGGCTAGGAAGGGACTTGGTCTTGGTCTGTAAGTACCTACACAAGGAGATGATTTCTGGTAGCAGAGGTCTTGCTTATTAGGCACGCAGAGGTATAAAAGAATCCAGTGGTTGGAAACTGAAGTTAGAAACATTCAAACTGGAATTAAGGTATGCATTTTTAACAATGGGGTATGGAACCATCGGAGCCATTTACCAAGGGACATGGGAGAGTCTGTGTCACCTGCATTCTTTTTTACTCTGCTACACCAACTTTATGCTTGTGTAACTTCATTGAAATCAATGGAGTTATATTGTCATGCACAGAAACGGAGAATCAGGCCTTAGGTGTCTCTTTCTAACAGATCATCTCTCTAGTTCAACAGGAAATTATGGACTCAGTGCAGGAATCCCTGGGCAAGATTCTCTGGTCTGGATTGTGGCGAAGATCTGACTGTTTGCAAACACCTAGAAGATAATAAGGCAGTAAGTAACAGTCAGCATGGACTTGTTAAAAACAAACCAACATAATAGCTTTCTTTGACAGGATAACAAGCCTTCTGGATGGGGGGAAGCGGTAGATGTGGTATATCTTGACTTTAGTAAGGCTTTTGATACTGTCTCGCATGACCTTCTCATAAACAAACCTAGATGGAGCTAATATAAAATGGGTGCATAACTGGTTGGAAAACCATTCCCAGAGATTAGTTATTCACAGTCAAGCTGGAAGAGCATAACGAGTGGGGTCTCAAAGGGATCAGTTCTGGGTCCGGTTCTGTTCAATAGCTTCATCAGTAATTTAGATAATGGCATAGAGAGTACACTTATAAAGTTTGCAGATGAGGGGTTGCAAGTGCTTTGGAGGATCGGATTAAAATTCAAAATGATCTGGACAAACTGGAGAAATAGTCTGAAGTAAACAGGATGAAATCCAATAAGGACAAATGCAAAGTTTTCCACTTAGGAAAGAACAATCCATTGCACACATACAGAATGGGCAATGACGGCTTAGGAAGGAGTATTGTGGAAAGGGATCTGGGGGTCATAGTGGATCACAAATTAAATATGTATCTTAAGATGCACATGCATCTTAAAACAGCTTAACACTGTTGCAAAAAAAAAAAAAAGGCAAACAATTCTGGGATGTAATAGCAGGAATGTTGTTAGCCAGACATAAGAAGTAATTCTTCCACTCTACTCCATGCTGATTATGCCTCAGCTGGAGTATTGTGTGCAGTTCGGGGTGTCACATTTCAGGAAAGATGTGGACAAATTGGAGAAAGTCCAGAGAAGAGCAACAAAAATGATTAAAGGTCTAGACAACATGACCTATGAGGGAATATTGAAAAAATTGGGTTTGTTTAGTCTGGAGAAGAGAAGACTGAGGGGGGGACATAATAATAGTTTTCAAGTACATAAAAAGTTGTTACAAGGAAGAGGGAGAAAAATGGTCCTTGTTAACTGCTCTGGATAGGTTAAGAGGCAATGGGCTTAAATTGCAGCCAGGGTGGTTTAGGTTGGACATTAGGAAAAACTTCCTAACTGTCAAGATAGTTAAGCACTGGAATAAATTGCCTAGAGAGGTTGTGGAATCTCCATCATTGGAGATTTTTAAGAGCAGGTTGGACAGACTCTCGTCAGGGATGGTCTAGATAATGCTTGGTCCTGCCTTGAGTGCAGATGAGTGGACTAGAAGACCTCCTGAGGCCCCTTCCAGTCCTATGATTCTATGACTAGATGGTTGCATTGGCCCCTTCATGGATATATGAAATAAAACAAAGATCCAAGTTTCCCTCACTAGCTACATTGACTGTGGAGAAGTTTCTGCCCCAGATTCTAAGAAATTAAGCAAGTAAATTTGAGGCCTGAACTCTTAAACTGATCCTCTAAATGCTCACTTGAAAAGCAGATTCGGGTAGCTCAGAAAATAACAATCCATTCTTAATAACATGGGAGGCTTTGCAGAAGCCTTGTAGGAGGCATCATGTAATTAGCTGATTCTTCTGTAAGCTATAAATATGTAATTAGAGTCTCTCCCAGCAAATTACTATGATGGGGATGTGCGATCATTTCCCTGGCACAGATACCTCTGCCAAAGGAGCGAGTCACATTCTTACAAACTCGCTGCATTTAACGCCCACTTAATATTCTACTTGCAAAAAGGTGTTTTATTAAATGCCAATTGGAAATGTAATTGTATTAATTTTCCATTGATTGCATATATAATTTTAAATTAACTACCTTGCATCTCACTTCCTCTCCTGCATGTTGAATTAATCTCAACACGAGTCACACTTGCAAACATACAAAAGCTAACAACTGTTAGAGATGGTCCTTTGTGTTACCTAGTTTGGCTGGTGCGCAGTGTTCACCCTTTATGACCAAGAGGCAGGCAAGGATTTTTCTTAGAAGAATGTAACTTCCATGTAGCTGTCATTCAGCCAACAATGCTTTCCCCCTCCTGTGTCTCTTCTCTGCTCATTAAAACCCTGTCAGAGGGAAGATAGTTATACATGTTCAACACACAAAGCTCTTCAGACATGGAGAGGACACTGGGCGGGTATCACTCCAGGGGAGCCGCCACTGCTGGGGAAGTTCTGCCTGTATCTCTAGAGGAAGAGACTCTCTAGTTTCAGGGATGAAGGCTGCTGCCTGGCAACAGGGGGGCGGGCAATGGCATCTGGACAATTCACCGTGTCTCCTGAGATATTTGTTCTTCAGATTTCAGGTGTGGTTCTCGGTCTGTCTGAACAGCCTACGCCTGCTTCTCCTCTCATGGATGCTGCTGCAAGCCGAGGGCAATGGGCTAGTGAACAGAGAAAGGGGTCCTGAGAGCCTCTGCCCTGTACCTCTGCCCCGTACCCCGCCCCCTCTCACGGGATGCTCACTTGTGCTCCTGCTGCTAGCCATGGAGAACTGCAGAAGCAGAGAGCCACCCCGGTCCCTCCCCATCCTGCTCTCAGCTCTGCACCTCCTGCTCTGGGACACCTGCGAGGGTCCTGGGGACAGGATGCTTTGTGGAGTTTGGCTGGCATGAGCGGGTGGCACAGGACTGAATTTCCTGAATGTATCTAATGGACGCACTCATACCAGCCGGAGGGGCCCAGCCCCTCTTAGCTTTTGAATGCGCATATATTTGTCCATCTCTGAAATTGCCAAATCGCATCTGAATCCCAGTTTGCTACCTGAATTCAGCTCAGCTCTCATCATCAGGGCAGCAGACGCCGCCTGCAGACACCATGGGACAAACAACCCAGAGTCGCAGTAACATTTGGATGGGGCATGACGGGGGCAGATGGTCTGATGCTGGCAAACCAGCCAGCTCATGCCACGGTCTCCACGTCTCAGTGGAACCCTGACAGATACATGGCAGAGACCAGTCTCTATTTAGTATTGTTCAAATAGGGTTAGAGTAATAAGAATGTGTTTTTTTATTTTATTGAACGTTTGTGAGTTGCTGTGGGCATTACTCTCAGGTTTAGCCTCCGTATCCCACATTGTAAGGAAATATTTGAGCCGTTATATCGTGAGCCTGTGTACGGCACCGGATAGGAGAGAGATACTGATGAGTAGGAAATGCTGAACTCCAATGGAAGGTGTTATGTTGTGCCCAACAGGAAAGGTCCATCAACACCAGATGGACTATTTCAGGGTGTGCTGCCCTCTACCCCCCACCGAAGACAAGTCATGCCAGTGAATTTCTCCCATCAGCTGAGTTTGTGCCTGAGAACACGTGTCAGGCTACAGGATTGGCTACAAGCGTGGTTTTCAGTGTCAGATCTGAGGTGCAATTGACTGAGGAAAGTAGCTGGTCCTATGGAACTGGAAGTAACCTGAATATTGTTGGGACTTTTGGTGTAAGGGACCATTTAGGCCCACCCAGACAGATTGGCGTACCTAACAAGGGCAGTCTGTGATTCCATGTTCAGGGTGTTATAGTGCCTGAGAAATTTACACTTGATAATTGGTTGGTAAAAGCGACGTACAGAACTCACAGCCAGTTTGGGGTTTGCGCTCTGGCGCCTAACAATCTGCCCTGAGGTTGGTATCAGGAAATAAATCAAAAGAAATGCAGTACCTCCGCCTGCTATATGGCTGACAGAGACAAGTCAAAACCAAGTGATTTTAACTTGATGGTCTCCAGCAATTCACATCTGAATGCTTTTACCAAAGTCCCCATTTATTAGTTGTAAGCACATACAAATAGGCGGTTAGAGTGCCCCAGAACTTGATAGCTACTCCACAAGTCTAAGGCAGTCTTTGGGTGAATCAGTCACAGATTTCTAGATGTATGGTCCTTCCATCTGCACCTGGAGATCTTTCCAAATGTGTGCACAAAGTGATCTGCTGATCCAGACTCACAATTCCCTTTTTATACTCCAAAAGTTACAATAATGTGTCAATGAAAATGTTGCACAGCTGATCAAATGGAAATAATTGTCAAGCAAAGGCAAAGTTTACAAGGAATGGCAAAAGAGGATGCGATTATGTAGTTTTGAGTAGTTAATCTGGCAGGTGTGCCAACTGCCTGCTTTTCACCACCACACATAAAAGAGCACTGAGAGTCAGGTTCAAAAGGGCACAAAGGGTCAGGTTCACCCCTTCTCATCCCTTCTGGCTTTGCCTTAGCTGAACTCGGTCACACAAAAGAAAATCTACTGAATGACTACTTCTAGAAATAAGCCAATAACCAATAAGCAAAATAATTGATAGTTTATCTAAATAGTTGGCAGTGGCCTAGGCACCTGGTGATTTGCTAAAAGGTTCTCCTTCATCCCCTGGCTCAAGAAGCATATCAGGTGGAGGGTTGAGGCAAGGGATGCATGGCTGTGGCAACACCATAGCTGGGATGCATGTTGTTTGCCCTAACCTGCACAAGATGCCAAAGTGGCTCCCAGAGGCCCCATGCTTTGCAAGGCACATTGGTTCCTCCACTGCGCACTGGGCTGCGTTGTACTTGGCCCAGGAATGAAAGAGGCCTGGGTGTTCTGCCCTTTCCTTAATTCACCCAATATCCCCAAAACTTGACATTCCTGCGTGTTCCCCCAGGACCTGACAGCCTTGCACTCAGTCACCATGTGTGTTCTGCCACTGCCAGCTAAAACCCAAACATCAAATAGCTACAAATAGTTTTTCACCCTGAGAGGCAGACCGTGGATCTGCATGTTTGCAGTTTTGTCATCAGAATGGAAGGATGGGCCAAGAAGTGACTGTATTGTGAAAATAAAAGGAATGTTTGGACAGCCAATCTTGGGTTTAAGCACCTCTGCTACCTTTGATATGTAAGTTTTTTATTGTTGTTATGACTTGAAATCTTTCTGAAGATAAGAGATAATGAATTAGGAGAATTGGTGACCCATTAGGGTTACTATGGAGACTCAATAGGAGTTGCTATGGATTCTGTGCTTTGTTTGAAGTTAGCTATGAAAGATTAGGCAAAAGAATTTGCTTTGTAGCAGTCCGAGGAAGTTTTCTTTGGGCAAGGATCTGGCATCTATGCTCTCCAGCTCCCGGAGTTGTGTGAACATGGGCGACTCTCAACTTTCATTTAAAAATAAAACATTTCTTGCCCTGATGCTTTGTCTTTGCCCCAGATTGTCATGGCCTATATATTGCAGGGTACCACCTCTCAGTCCTACTCGCACTGCGCTGCTTCTGTACTGAGCTCTGAGATCCTTGCTTTTACGGGCACGAGAACAGCCCTTTGCTTTGTTAGAGAGAAGGTGTCCTGTGGTTTAATGCCACTGAATACAGACATAGCTTATGCTTTCTCAAGCTGCAATATCCCTTCCTGTTCCTGCATTGCAATTAATTGGGCTGTAAAGCTTTCAGACGTATTGTGGATACTAATTCCACTGGTGGTGAAGAAACATGTTTTTATCATGCAGTTACCAGGCCTGCAACAGTGCAAGTTACCTACTCCCAGTGGGATGGAAACCACCATGGCGCCAGCCGTGCTGCTGAGGACAGCTCTGCTTTTTTCACATCTTTAGAAAGTATATCCAGGCAAGTGAGAAGCTGAAAGCATTGGTGAGAGGCTGCTGAGAGCTCTACCTGCTTACAACATATCTCAGTCCTGACGTGCAGCCCCCTGCTACTCCAGTTTTGACCCTTCCATTAGCTTTGCCATGCAGCTGAACTCCGGTGCTAACACTAAACAATTTCTAGGTGCTTTACATCCTGAAAATGCCCTACACACTTTCCACATTGTGGGAGGGCAGAGGCTGCTCTTGGGCACCCCAACCCTCCACTCAGGGCAGGTGGAGGGTTAGGGCTCCCCACAGCGGCTCAGGATCCCTGGGAAGCATTTTCTATGGCCTGGTGCTGGCTTCCCAGGGGGAAGAGGAGGAGCAGAGGGTGGGGCCACAAAGAGGGACGGGGCTTCTGCATGTGTCCCGCTTGTGCCTTTTGAAAAGGTGGTCACCCTAAGTGTGGCATAGCACATGGGTGCTAGCAGCAGGGGCAGGGCGTTCACCACCAGAGGCGCCTGGCACTGTCCACGCCAGCCACCGCTGCCCTGTGAAGTCCCCGGAGTCTCCCCAGTGATCAACACTGGATGGACAAGGCATGTCTCACTAGAGCCCCTGGGCAGCCCCGCCCCAGAGCTCTGAATGGCAGAGGCTGGGAGCAAAGTCCGACTCTGGCTTCCTGCTGCCCCTGCCTCTCTGGAGTGGGGGCGAGTCACTCCAGAACAAGGTCAGGGGCGTGGGTGCAGGACATCTGGCTGGCTCTGGGCCAACCCACAGGCAGCGGGCGGGGCTGGGATGTGTATGGATGGACCATGTGCTGCCCCCTGCATTTCGTTCTGGGCTGCAGCTAGAGAGGGCAGCACAGGAGCTGTGGGGCAAACCCAAGGAACAGCCTAGACCCAGCAGGGATGTGCGGACCAGCCCAGTGGCCCTGGGATTAAAAGCCCCTCCATGCAGCTGGGGCCAGGCCTCAGTGCTGTTCATCAGCATCAGAGACCCCAGAGGAGGCACGGAGCCTGTTTTGAGATCCGGACAAAGTAAAGTCCTGCCCCTCAACCAAGGGGAGGGGAGCAAAGTCCAGCTCTCAGCCAAGTGCAGGGACAACAAATGAAAAACCAGTGATGGGAGTGAAGATCAGTTCAAAACCAGGGATCCAAATGGGGCCCCGAGCAGAGAACCCCGGACAGCACCCGCTGCTCCGTTAAGGAGACAAGGAGCCAGTGGATGCTACCCAGAAATACTCTGCCCGTAGATGTGAGGTAAGCAGGGGATGAAGTAGGCAACAGTGTTGCGGAGCATCTTCTCATCCAACTTCTCCGCAGGACTGGTGGATGGTCATCCTGGCATGCCCTAGGAGGAGGCTGACAAAGAATTTCTTTGCCTTTGTCTTTGCATGCCCCACAGAGAGGTGTGGGGAAAGTTGCAGCCCGACCCTCAAGAGGTGTCTCTGGGAGCTGTCTCATGCATCTCAGTGTGGTGCTAACTCCAAGCCACTCTTCTTCAGGGAACCCCACCGACCCCACCCCAGCAGGGACTTAGTGTGAGGCACCGTGGGCCTGGTCTTTCCACCCAGGCTGATACTCTGGCTGCTGAGGCAAACACTAGGGACCCCCTGCTCCCGCTCCTGTCTCTCTGGGTAGGGGGAGAAGGGACTCTGCTGCCATGGCTGGGGTGGAAAAGGGTCCCCTGGCCTTGCCCCATTTCTTTCCCCCTGCCATTGCCACAGCAAGTGAGGAATGGGGATTGTTCGGGGTCGGGGCCGTAGGAGAGCCTGTGTCGTGGTATGGCCACTGGGACCTAGATCATCCTCGTTTGCTCTTATACACTGTGATGGTTTGGGGATCACCCAGACCAGTAAGGGGTTCTGTCATTCCCCGCCCTATAACTTTAGGTGCCTTCACGTGATGCTGGCATGGCTTAAAGCCCTGGTGCCAGTTGCCAGCTCAGAAGCACAAGGTCTCACCCTGGCTTCTACCAGCTTAGTTACTCCTCGCTGGGTGATCTCCACAGCCCCTTTTGGGCCTGAGGTCTTCTCTACCAGCCAGGCAGACTTTTCCCTTGGGTTCGTCACCCCTGAAGGTAGGCAAACAGCCCTCAGCTATCAGTTCACTTTGGCACACACACGCCACATAGTTTGCAGAACAGAGACCTGCCTGGGCTAAAAAGAAACAACAGGTTTATTGACTAGAGAATTCCCAGAGTCAAAGATGTAGAGAAAGAAAAAGCAAGACAGGCATGTTACACGGAAAATAAGTGTCAAGACACCACCTCAGGCTTTACCCTTCCACATTCGTTAAAGTTCCTTGTCTGATACCAGGTAGCTATTGTCTCTGAACAGTTTCTCAGTGTGTCCTTTGTCCTAGAGGGGATCCAGTGTTTCACAGACAGCACCTCACTTAGGTGTTGGCTCTCAGGTTCTGGATCACCTCCACTTCAAACCCATCCTCCTTTCAAGGTTTGCAATTATTTTTTCTTTCTCTGACTATGGTGATGTGTGGTTACGCAGGAGATGCCCTCCTTCCTTAGGGCTTGTCTTCACTACAAGTTATGCAGTATGACTTATGGCACTCAGCGCCCCCCACCCCAAGCAATGCCAACCTGAGTGCTGGTCCCACCAACATAACTCCTGCTTCTGGTGGAGGAGGTTTTATTATGGCGATGGAGCGCGCTCCTTGTCGGCATCGAGCGTCTTCCCCCGACGCGCTACAGCGGTGCAGGTGCAGTTGTGGTATTGTAGCATTTCTAGTGTACACTAGCCCTTAGTTTTCCAAGACCTGGGTTTTCTTTCCAGTTTCAATACTTTCCATTAACTTGAATGGTTCCCATTTGTCTTTTCCTGGCTGGGTGCTTGAAGTGGGTTTTGTGTAAACAATTGGCTTCGGACAGAGGGTGTCCCTCCCTGCCTGATTGCTTCATACCCTCGTTGTGAGGTGATGCTGTAGTTACAATTACAATTATATATGCATACATAACCTGTACAGATATCTCCTAATGGCGATCCAGTTCAGAACATTGAAAGCTTTCATAAAAGACCTTATCTGACATATTTTTATATACAATAACATTGTATACCACCATTTGATTCAATTGCTTATTGTTTGGTGTTGAGACCTCCTATCCTTTGCTGGGGTGTCTGCAGCCAGATTGTAACACCTATATGCCCTGTCTTGTAACATGGACAAGGAACATTTAATGGAACTGAAAGACATGACATTGAAAACTGGGACAAAGAAAAACAGTCTTACACAACATGGTATTAGCCTGTGAAACTCATTGCCACAAGATTTCCATGCTGTCAAGGGCTCCATGCAGTCAAACAAGGGCTGGACACTGCCATGGATAATAAGAATGTCCTTAGTTACATTACAGAGGGCTAAAAATGTTAAGCAGGGCCACAGAAGGGTGCTGGGGTCTTCTTCGGTGAGTTGGTTCCCATGTCCTTAGGCAAAGTAGCCAGAGTGGATCAGAGATGGAGGGAGAGGGACCATCCAAATGCTGAGTGTGGGTAATTCTGGACATGGCTGTGTTGTGACCATTCAGCCTCTCCGTCTCACGATTTGGGGCTACTGGCTGGGATGTGCACCATTCATGGAAGAGGATTCCATTGGCAGGGTTGATAATGACATTCTGGACAAAGCACTACGTTTTCAGGTAACTGTCTGGTGACCACACTGATGAGTGCAATTTGCAGAGGGGATAGAAGGGATTCTTCGTATAGTCCCTTCCCCCCACTCCCCTTTTGAAAATGAGGAAAATTTGTTACGTCTTGAGAGAAAATGATTTTATTTCCCCTTTAATAGCAGATTTTGTTATCCCTGCTTATCCCTAATATGACTGCCGCGTTCATGTTATTGCCTGCAAGAAATAATTTCTCATTTGTAGATTTCTCTCTAGGGAGGCAGGTTGTATCCTTCATGAAGGTGAAAACTAATTAGAGAAGTAATTCAGGAATTGCCTGATGGGTCAGATATCGGAAATAAATACAACAGGTTGTCGCTTTATTATTATTACAGGTTTTGCTCCTTTATCTGGTCATGAACAGAACACATTATGCTCAGGAAAGATGAATTTTATCTGCCCAACGATGGTGCACAGTGTATATTATTAAAAAGAGCTATGGGCGGCCGTTTGAATGCTGGGCCTAAACCTTTATTCTGTAGCTTTGGCGAATAAGCTCAGCCTCTTTGGGAGGATGAAAAAAACGTGTGTTGTGTGTAGAGCAATCGGCAAAGCGCTGTCTACAAAAGGGGGTGCGTTTGGTGTGGGGGCACTGACATAGAAAGGTAAGTTCATTCCAGAGCTGGAACTTGGAATACGTCAAAGGAGGATCAGGCTCCCTTTTCTCCCCTTGCTACCAGCAGCCAAAATCCTCTTGTGCATTCACGCCTACCGAAACTGCTGCCCGGGCCTGCCCCATACCTTTCCCCCCAGATACAGGTGTCCTGATTCGGGCTGAACTCTTGAGGAGCGCCAAGTGTCTGCTGCAGGGCCTGTCCATGGTTCAGACGGGAAGCTACCTGGCTCCACCAGGCTCTTGTCAGCGGGACGCAATCTCCCAGATTTCACATACAGGGGGCCAGGCTACAGCAATCAGCAATCGGAACCGCTATTAACCTGATCTGTGGTTGTGGGGGGCGGCATTGACCTTGCTGTTAATTCACAGGATCGACTCAGAGCCTTGGTAATTTAAATGTCGGCGTGTGTGCGGTGGAGGGATCAGAGGAATATGAATTGTTTGTGCCTCATCACTCTGTGCTTTTTATAGAGGCGGGTTTGCCAGCAGATCTGGTAAGAGCTACTTCTCCGAGACGTTCTCTGGAGTGGGGACACTGCAGCCGGGCCCTCTATGCAGGGCGTATAGAAAAGAGTGCCATCCCTCCGGCCCGCTGCACCAGCGGGTGGATGGATGGGGGGCAATGTGGGTTGGTGAGGTTCTCAGAGTGCCAATGTCATGGAGAGGAGTAAATACACTGCTCTATGCCCTGACCACTTAGGGGTCTCTTGCTGTCTGTTTTTAACCACAGATTCTAGCCTGGACATGAGCAACACTTGTCATGAAAAGTTCATTGAATGTTATCGTGAAAAGCTTTAGATTGGATGAATGGGCATTTCCTGCTGTAAAAGGATCCGTTCTCGGGGCAAGCAGGCAATACTGTGCCTTGACTGGGGGATCCAGGCTGGCTGGGCATGAGAAGAAGCAAGAAGGTAGAACTGGAGTGTCATCCCTTTCCTTAGCTTTCAGCTGCTGCCCCAGCCCCACCATTTGCCCAGCGCTTTCACATCCCTCTTCCAACCGGCAGCCCGTGAGCCCGGACAGAAAGAGGGCTCTCTGCTCGCTGTCCCGGCTGGTCATTGCTTATTGGGCATCCTATGGGAGCAATAAAACAGGCTAGAAATGGCCAAGTAGGAACTCAGTGTTAATCAATGGACTTTACCCTGCAGGCCAGGTGGGACTTTTACTTCAATATACGGGCTCCCTCTCGTGGTCGCTATATTAAACAACAAGTAGCTCAGCACAGCTGTAACTAAAGAATTACATTTTGATTGGTTGATCAGTTCAATGGATAATTCTGAGGTTTACTTTTAAGCCTTTTAAAAATATTTTTATCAATCTAAATTTTCACAGTTGTAGGAAACGGGGGGGGGGGGGAGGAGGAGGAGAGAGAGAGGCTCAGATAGTGGAAGGGGCCAGGCAATAATTATTTAATGACAATAGACACTGAGATTCAAAAAGTTAAAGTTTTATGATTGTTACTACATTTGTCAATATCACATAGCGAAAAATTTAAAGACAATATCCTTAAGTCAGACTCCCATAATTTCTTGAGCAGCATTTTTCTTACTTTTTCTATCTGTAGTTTTTGATTATCATCAATGGAAATGTTTTTTTCTCCCAGCAGTTTGTTAAGGTACGGTGAAATCAACAGTTATTGACATTTGCCAGTAAATAACTAATCCTTGCAAGCCTAGTTATGGCCAAGCCATTGCATTTGTGAGGGTCAACTATAGATACTAGAGTACACTGAATTCAAACAGCCCCAGCCATTGGTACCAAGCTGCCCGTTCCTCATAAATTCTCAGCCTGGAGGATATGCTGAGCGCTTAAAAGAGGTGCTGCATTCCCAGGAAACAGTGCCCATTCCTGGCAATTACAATGCAATCATTAGATGCCAGGACCAGGCAGCAATTGAGACCCATCCCTTAATAAAACGTCCTGTTAATCTATGTTGCAAACTGACCAGCCGCCAGCCCCCTCCTCGCTCAATGTTTACAAACAGGAAAAGAACAAGGTAAATTAAAATTAATAATTTATGAGTGACAGGAACAATTTACACCATTCAGGGAAGCAAAGAAAACTGTTCCATAAACATTTTTCTTTTCAATTTCCTTCCTGTTATTTGACATTTGATTTCCATCTAGTTTGTTTCATATAAACTCCCCAATGTGATTTAAAAAGTGTCTCCAGCAATTACACAGCCGCTGAAGGAAAGAAATGGCAACGGGGCAACTCATTCCTCCAGCTGGAAAGGAATTCGGGGGATTTTAACTGGTGGAGAAACAATTATGAAGCACCAGAAATTGCTTTTAGAAAGCTCAGCTGATGAAAACCAAGCCATGCTCATGTGATGTTGCTTTCCCAACTGCTGGGAGTCAGAGAGAACACAACACATTTTGGAAGGCGAGTGAGAAACAACCCAGGATCCACAAAGGGTGAGGAATCTTCTGCAGCAGGAATCAGCTGCACAGGAAATTATTCTGCCTGGCAACTTTCAGAGATCCGTAGATTTTTAAGTCCTGAAGGGGTCATTAGCTATTCTAGTGGGATGTCCTGCACAACACAAGCCATGTACATTTTCCTAGTAACTTGTGTAGTGAACCAAACTTATGGGAGTTCTCAGCACTCCTGTTGCTTCTCAATGCTGTATGGAGTCTTGGAGGAAGGTCAGGGTAATTCACCCATGAGATACATGGAAAGGACAGGGGTTGGAAGCATTGCTGGAAAACATTCCCTATTCTCTACATCCCCTGCTAGGGACGGCTCCTTGGGACAGCTGAATAAATTAACCCATCCCTTCCTGCTTAGACTGTAACTCAGACCAGCCAAACATACTTCTGTTAGATTTTTCGAAGAACTAGAAACTGGAGCTGACCAGGAAACCAAATTTTAATTCCATTAAAATGTTCATCCTTAGTCAGGACAGAAACCAAAAACTCAAACGTTTCTGCAGAACTGAACTCCTGTGATATTTTATTTTAAAAAGACTGAAACGTGGGTTTCCAAAAAAAGGAATACGCTCCCGCAATGGAGTGTGTCAGGCCCTGTGAGACCCCCTGCTGGAAGCCTCAGGGTCCTACCACACCCTGTCTCAGAAAGAAGCGGTGGAAATGAGTCCTCCAAAGCGGCCTGCATGGGATGTAGCCAATCAGCGAAGGGCTGCAGGGAACAGCCAATCCAGGCCCAGTAGGCCCATATAAAAGGAGCCTCAGTGAAGCGCAGTGGTCAGCTGCTACTGGAGCCAGAGGAGAGAACATGGTTCTCTGGCTTGTTGAAGCACTGTAGGATCTTGGCCAGAGCGGTTGCTGGCAAGAAACGGGGGAGTAAGAAGGAGCACCTGGCTGGCTGCTGGGACTCAACCAGGGCAAGGCCCTGAGATAAGCGTGAAAAATGTGCTAGGACCACAGATAAGTGGCCAAGGGAATCATGGCAGCGATGCAGTTTAGTTAAAGGGATGTAGCGGCACGTGGCTGCTATCTAGAGGCCCCTGGAATGTTGGCTGCTAGGTGTGGCAATGCAGAGCCTTTGTGGAGCTGATCTGTGGTGCTTTTGAAAATTTTTCTAGAAGTGACTTGCCCAAGGCCATGCAGAGAATCAGTGGCAGAACTAGTTTGAGACTCAGACAGTTCCTGGTTGCCCTCCTCTACTTGGCTCTTTTCTCTCTTTCTGCCTTCAACTGTACCCATTAACCCTGACGCTCCAGTTAAGATATCAGGCCTTCAGATCTCAGGCATGCTCACTAGCTCATGGCCATCATTCCTTAGCATCACTTTTATTGTAGTTCTTCCTGCTTGTTCCCTGTACTCCTTGAGTCTTCACACAGACTCTTTCCAATCTAGTTTAAAGCCTGACTAAAAAGCTCACTTTCTTTTGAATCCGGGGGTTTGCCAGCCTTTTTTGCTTCTGAAGATTTGCTACACACCACGGTCTCAGGCAGGAGAGCTGCCCGTGGAATCTAATTGTAAAATGGAGAAAGGACGAGTCAAGGAATTGCTAACCTGTAAGTTTAACTTCCAGGCCTGGCAAATCTCTAGAACAATTCATGGAGCAACTGGTTTGTCATCAGGAGAGAGAGATGTAGGGACATCACTGATGAGCTCCAGATGTTGGTGGTCTCCATGTGTAGTCTCACTCTGGCAGTCACACATAGCAACACCCACATTTCAGCTGGGAACCCCAATGTGCATGGTTGCAACACTCACACTGAGGGAAAACCTGCATTTGCAATAGTTTTACTAATGCCATTAGTAAAGTCACAAAAACGCCAACCCAGCAAGGCAGGTAGAGAGAATACAGAATGTGCAGCTGAGCATCCATGTACTAACACCATCCCTTGCAAAAGGACCTGACGTGTTAGCCATTATCTTCCTCCTCAACCTCACCATCGTCACCAGACCCTGGCATCTTTCAAGAGCTAGATCGCTGCAGGAACACAGGCCGGGATGCAGATTTTATAACGGGTTACACTGCCAGCACTATGCCTAATGCATATTCAGGAGCGGATTCATCCCCTTTTCCTTATTTGTATTTCCTCGCCCTACTAATATTGGGGTGCTCTTTGCCTATAGTTCACCAGTCTGTTTACCCCAAGCTTATGATCATATGCATCAATCACATACCATGGCATTCTTGTGGCCAGATATCTCCTGATGATATTACTTTACGGTCAGAAGGGACCAATATGATCATCTAGTCTGACCTCCTGCACAACGCAGGCCACAGAACCTCACCCACTGATACCTGTAATAGACCCCTGGCCTCGGACTGAGTTAGTGAAGTCCTCAAATCATGGTTTAAAGACTTTAAGGTACAGAGAATCCACCAGCAGTGAGTTATGCCCCATGCCACAGGGGAAGGCAAAAAACTTCCAGGGCCTCTTCCAATCTGCCCTGCGGGAAAATTGCTTCTTGGCCGCAAATATGGCAATCAGCTAAACCCTGAGCGTGTGGGCAAACTTACCAGCCAGGCACCCAAGAAAGAATTCTCTGTAGTAACTCAGAACCCGTCCCATCCCAGGCCACTGGCATATTTACTCCTACTAGTCAAAGATCAGTTAATTACCAAACTAGGCTGTCCCATCATCCCATCCCATCCCCTCCATGAATTTATCAAGCTCAGTTTTGAAGCCAACTAGGTTTTTTGCTCCCCCGGCTCCCCTGGGAAGGCTGTTCCAGAACTTCTCTCCTCTGTTCCTAACTTTAAAATATTCCAAGCAGGGAGAAACTAGCATCTTGTTGTTACCCGTCAGCAGTTTAGTCCCTACCGTGTTCTGGGGTTACTTGTGGTTAGCTGCTTATATGCCTGATTAGTTTAGCCAAGCTGTTGTCTTACAGGCCCTGAAGCTTGTAGGCTCATTGCATTACTGCCTTAACTTATACCTACATCCTACCTTACCTACACTTAGAGGCTACAGACAGACTGATAATAGCCTGTTATATCCTGAAGAAACCTTATGGAATTAAGATAAATGTTATTGAATTAAGTGAAACCTTATTGAATGAAGGTTAACACCTATGGGATCCATTGTATTAAAATGCAGCTGTCTGTGTGTGATTGTGGCACTGTTTGCAACTCCTATAGTAGGGAGAAGGGATTCTAATAGACTTCCTAAGTTATCAATAAGGCTGCGACAGTCACTGGTGTTTTTAGTAAAAGCCATGGGACAGGACGTGGGCAATCAACAATAAATCACAGACGCCGAAGCCCCGGGCACTGACAGGCCAAGCCCCATCGCGTGAGGCTGAAGTCACAGGGGTTACATAACATTATGGCATCCGTGATCTTCATGACTGACTCTTCGCTCTAGTTATCAACCCTTTGCAGCCAGCCCCTGGGGAGGTTGGCATAGAGTGGTTCAAACTGGATTCTCCAGCCACTAGCAAACAAAAGAAGGATTTTTGGATAAATAGCCTGGTTTTAAATTGGCCGAAGACCTTCTTCCTGATCCAGCAACTGGACAACGATCCATGGAGGGTCCCAATCCTTAGAGGACTGAACCTACTGAGAACCCATGAGATGCTTCTTCCAAGCTGAAGCTGTGATGAACTTGTGACCACAAGGAAACTCCTTGGATGGGGGATTGAAGGACTGTCTGGCCAGAACCCACGTCAGGCTGAACTCTGATAGGTTTATTAGCATGCGTGCAGGTTCTTTTATTGTTTTTAATGTGTTTTCTCTGTACTGCTTTCACCTTAAGAATAAAGTAGGCTGCATGGGACCTTCTAACTGTAGCAATGACACCTCTTAACCAGCTCTGAAGAGAAAGCAAGCACGTCTGTGCTGGGAATAACACAGTGTAGACTGGGAACTGTGCAGCCTGGAAATACCTTGGTCAGAAAGGAAGGAAACACGGGTCTCCACCCAGAAATCTTCAGCTGGGATCCTGGAAGCGTCAGAGCAAGTGCTGGACCAGTGACGGGAGATACACGTGCAGTTGTCCTGATCTATGCCAGAGATAAAGAGAAATATTGTCTTCTGCTTAAATACCACGGACTAAAAACAAATCAAAACTGTTACCAAAGAACCAAGGGATATAAAAGTGTGGGAGGCAAGTGATAAACTAACTTCCACAGCAGGTAATAAATCAATGAACTGAACTTCCTCCTGACACTAACACACCGGCACAACGTGATTGGTGACAGCACACCACCCAAGCTGCTTGCACAGAAAGCGACGCCAAAGCTTTCCTCTCACGCCAATAATTGCAGCCGGCACTGCTGAATAGGCTCCAGCACTCAAGGGACGTCAGCCAAGCTTGAAAGGGTTTACAGTGTCATCTCTTTGAGCATAATGGGGAATTACATGAATAGGTTTGGCCGAGTTTTAAAAGTAATAGCTTTGTTAGAAGCAGTTAGGATCAATGGCTACTCATCAGCGCCAGGAGTGTCTCTCGGCGGCGGCTATCAAGGAATTGCTGTTTCTTCCTCGAGGGGACCCAGTCAATCAATGCAATTATTTCCCTTTTAAAATAAATGAAAATAAACAAAAGTAGAAATTAAAACAATCCACGGTGCCGGTTTGTATGAATTGTGCAGATTGCCTGATGCTCCCAAGCAGTGATCAGCTTCATGGGGCGGGCAGGAGCTGTCCTCCTGTGTTTTTTGCGTGGAAACACCACACAGAATGGGGTTAGCTGCTCGGAGTGTGAATTCAGTACCTAGAGGACAGCTGCCCAGGAGGCAGCATGGAGGACTGTACTGCGCTGTGCTTTTTGGGGACCAGCATTTGCTTCCTGCCTACAGGGCCGGGCAGGTTTTCAGCTGGGGGGCCTAGGACCAGATTTTCAATGATCGAGTGAGCGTGAACGAACCTCTAGCCCAATGGTTAGGGTTCTCCCCGGAAATGTGGGAGGGTCTGGCTCAAGCCCCTGCTCAAAGAAGTGTTTTCACACTGGAACCAGCAGGAGCGATGGAGAGGCCCATCCCAGAATGTCCCATCAGCTGGTGGATAGGAGAGTGGGAGGCCTGGGTAGGCTTTGCTCAAGATCAGACCACAGGGATTTGGAAACAACTCTCCCAGACCCTGTGGGGTGCTCCCACCACTGGGGTATCAGGCGTTCTGGAGACACACTCTGCTTCCCCCCCAGCCGGCTTTATGCGGATTAAGCGTGCGCCGCACAGGCCAGAAAGAAGTAGGGATGCCCAGGGTGAGAATCCCACCAGGATGAGCCAAGGGCTCTGAACAGCCCGTTAACTGTGGCATGGCCTCCAGACTTAGGTGCCTTTGTGCAGGCCCACGTGGGGAATCGGAGGCAGCTGGAGGCGTTTAGGTGCCCCCCAGGATCGGCCCCCGCTGAACAGGTGTTTTGAGAATGTTGGCTTTTGAAAAGCTTTCCCTATCTGCCTCTTTAATGCTTAAAGACCTTTGACAATCAGGCCTCTACTGACCGTGCCTAGCAGCACTCCAGTGCCCAAACGGGACACGGCAACCAGGGCCACTGCCCCTCAGAGCAGGCTGCCGAGTGCAACGTGAAAACGGGAACACAAACAGGAACCAGAACTCAGCTGAGACGCACGTTGCTCTGAACCCCTGCCCCTATGCAGGCCGGGCAGCCCAGGGACACTCCCCCAGTTGTTAGGGTGAAATCCTGGCCCCACTGGAGTCATTGAATGGGGCGCAGATTTCCCCCTTAGTGTGCTTCACTGGCATAAGGGGAGGCATTGCCTCTAATTTTCTGTTGATTCAATTAGAGGGTGCTACAGAATAGCGTGTGCCGGTAAAGATGCAGATGCAAAGGGTTAGGGTAGCACTTGATACACCTTAGTGTTTGCATTCCCTGACCTTTCAGTGATTAAATAGCATGGGTTCGTGTAATTAAAGACTATCATAACGCACATGTGTACTGGGGCCTAAATTAAGGTTGCAAGGATAACCTTAAATCTGGCATTTCCTCATTTTCAAGGGATTGAATCTGCAACCTTAATGTTTTTGACATCGTTTTTTTTGTATATATATAAACGTCTCCCTATTAAGATTGCAGTAAAATTCCATTAAAGCCCTATTTTTAACCTCACCCCCTAATTGGCTTGGCCTGAAGATTGTGGGTGTACTCTGGAGGCTAATTAGAATTTTGCTGCAAAGTCTGACTAAAATTGGTCAAATTGTTTTTGAGTTACAGGTCAGAAAAAATTATTCAGAGTTGAAATTGCCACATCTCATGTTTCTTTGCACCCCCTCGCTGGGAAAAAAGGGCTTGTTACTAACCCTTCACATTTTCCCCAGAGTTAAATCTCGCTGACAGTCCATGCCTAGGCTGTATTTGCAGAAGAGAGGAGAGGTGGTAATTAAGCACCATTATTAATGATGATTTCACCTAATTGGTATAGTGTGTGTATGAGAAGCTTCCCACTGGTGGCTGTTTGCAGCTTAGAGAAAATAACACTTATGAAAAGCTCTTAATTGTCCCCATTTTTTAAAAGGAAATTAAGAAACAAAAATACTGTTAGTTTTAAGTTAAAACTGCTATAATGGCTGCAGAAGAAGGACCATTTGAATTTAAAACACCTAAGCATTTAAAAATAGAAAAACAATTATGGGAAGGCAGATAGGCCAGCCCTAAGGAGGAGCCCACCCCATCAACCGAGGGGTGAGGAGCCATTTGACCCAGGGCCAACTGAGTGCTGGGGACAACTACTGGAAAAACACGCATGGAAGTGAAGGTTAAAAGTAAGGGATCCAGAGGAGAACATGGAGCAGAGAACCCTCTACTAAGGGGTGTATGATTTGGATGATGGTGTGGCTGGGTGTCCTGGCCATAGGAGATGGTCCTATTGGAAATGGGGTGCGTGTGCGTGTAAGAGTGTCCAGTCCACAGGTTGTTCGGTTAGAGGTATGCATCTGAGTAGAGACGGCCCATTATCCCTGCACCTTTTGACCCCTCTCTGCACGCATCTCCCCGGGGACAGGTCGTGTGCCTTCACCCCTCCCCGGGTGCCATCTTGTGATTGTCACTCCTAGGTTGTGGCCAGGGCTACAGGTCTTTGGGCCACCCAGGATGCCTCAGCAGGCCCGGCTCTGTGCGGCACCTGCCAGTTCTTCCCTCAGGAGCTGCGACCCAAATGGACTGAGCCAAACCAGCCCAATGTTTAATCTCAACTGTAGGTACCAAGCACACCAAGAAAACAGAGTTTCTAACACAGTAAAAGGACTGTGTGAATGGACAGGTCTCTGTGCGAGTCATCTGGCCATGCTCTCATGGTGGGGCTGGGCCCACATCCGAGCTGTCCAGCCCATGAACAAGGAGACTGGATAAAATTGCAAAGGAAGGAAGTGCAGAGGGGGAAAAGCAGAAGAGAGGGAAGGCTAGCTGGGCTGATAAATAGAATTTTCTGGGAAAAGATTCCTTTTCCTCCCCCTCCGTTGGCGAGGCGATAGTCATACGGGAGGCCACTGTAAATACGGTGACTGCGCTAGTGCGTAGAACATGGTGGAGGGAAGCACTGTAAGGTCTACATCACAGAAGGTCTCTGGGCAGCCTACGCAAAGCAAAGCGAATGGGAGCGATGGATGACTTGTCACCGCCACAAAAGCCAGGCTGCCCCCAGAGCACTGCAAGCGCTTCTCGCTGCTTGACTCCTAATGGTTCTGCTCTGGCTGTGGGGTCGGGGATTGGTTAAACCACGAGCAATCAGTGGTGTCAACTTTCAAATCTTCGCACAGAGATGACGATGGCCTCGTTTTAGAGCTGGAGATTCGTTTTGCAAAAGGTGCAGATCAGGTCTGCAGCAATACCCAGGGCTGCTTGGGTTTGGATAAAATTACATTCGCTATCAGCATCTTTGCCTGTTTCTGGGTATCTGATGACAGAGGATGTCATTTCTGAGCAGCTAATTAATATGAATTCAGTGGGGACGTGGAAATTCCCTGCGTTCATTTGAGGGATTTGGATTCAGGCTAAAAGTGGGCTGACTTCCAGCTGCTAAGCCCAAAGCAGTCAGTTCTGGTGTCCTTTGCCAGCTCTCTCAAGGGACTCTTGGGATATTCTTTGTCTAGTTCACAGAAAAAGACAGAGCGTTGAAAAATGTATGTGAAGCGCTTGGAAGAAAAATACAAACTTCATTTGTATTTTTATGACACGTGAGCCCTCTATCAGCGTTTGTAAACTCTTTTTGACATTAGCACTTCATGAAAACTTTGATTTCAGTGGCGGAGTTCAGCTTAAATCTTTCTCTCCCTCCTAGCTCTGTCTCCTTCTCTCACTTAAGAAAACATTTTGGATTTGTCTTTGCCGGCACCTTTCAAATGTCAGCAGTTACTAGACTAACATGGAATGCAAAACTCTGTGCAAACAGTCTTTTAAAGGGCTGGGGCACATAAATTTTAAGGCATGATATAATCTAGGAGGAATCCATCAGCCGAGGGAGCCTCTTGCATGAAGTGTATTGAGAACTAAACACAATATGAGCAGAAGGAAAATTGCTTTTTCCTTTTTGAATTTTTATTCACTTAACGGCAATATTTACCAGTCGCAGGCAGAATCTATTTTTCATTTCCAGGAGAGACGGAAGAATGCTGGGGCCACTCATCTTGTCAGCAAATGAAATGTTGAGTGCTGCCAGGTCATTGTAATATTAATGATACACTTGTAATCCATTTCACTGGGGAGGGATGCATATGGAGAAGTAAGACACTCGGCCATTGTTCGCACATTGTAATAGACGGGAAAGAGCACTTCCAAATTCCCAGGAAATTGCAGCTCCCACATTCTGTCATTTACTCCTTTATGTTAACGTCTCAGGTCTGCAATCAGCTTCCACACTCAGCATGTTCAGGCTGTGCAATTGCTGGCTTTATTTGGTATAATGTAATTAGTGAATGGCAAGACAGGGACAATCAGCACATTTTCAGGGGCTTCACACAATTGTCATTGATTCCTTCTTTTAATAAGCCAGGAAAAACAAGTGAGCAGCTGCCAAAACTTGCCTCTCTCATGTGCACTGTGGCCTTCACCCATGTCTTTGACAGGCTGGATATTAACAGCCCTGGGGGTCCTGGAACCTAGAGAATCCTCCCGACACCTACCCTGGCAATAAGCAGGGACCAAAGACAGGTGTCACCTGGCTGCAAAACAGAAAAAAGAAGCCTCTGCGGCAGATATTTTCTGGGCCAAATAATAAACCTTCCCGGACAGTGGAATATCCCCCCGATGGCAAGAAGGAACTCAGCTCTCAATGCAAAGAGATGGGGGTGTCGGGGATTCTCAGTGGGTGCAATTTACCCTCGGCAAGTAAGCCACGCCCACTCAGATGCCACCCTTCCTCCTGTGCAGCTGACACCAGAGACGTCATGGCAGCTCGTCCTCGCTCAGGCTGATTCACATCTGAATCTCTGGCCCTTCGCTCTGCGGTCTCAGGGATTCATTCCCTAGACTGGACTTGGCTCCTTTTTAGCTAGGATTTAATGAGCTGCATCAAACAAACAAGAAGCAACTCAAACGTTGCCCATCTCTACGCTCAACCCCCAGCCTTGGCTTTTACAAAGGGAGGCTTTAGCAAAGTCATCCTGCCTGCTGCTATTTCTAACTAAGCCAAAGACTCAAGATCCACGAAGCCCTGCGTGGGGGCTTATTCGGGGGAGATTTTGGAGCCTATTTCCAGCTCTGCATTCACTGGGCAGGAAGGGGAAAAGGAAGGCTGCTCTGGAAGCTGGGCTGGAGAAAGAGGTGAAACATTGCTTTTTTTCCCCTCCTGGGTCATCACCCAGGGCGAGTATCTGAGCGACTGCACGTTGAGGCAAGATCGCCTAATGGCGAAATTACAATCCCAGCTACTTGGCATCTAATGCCATCGTTTCCATGCCACAGGAAAGCAGGGCGGGTGTCCCAGAGCGCAGCTCACTGCTCTCCCTAGCGCACAAAGGCTTACAAGGGAAAAAAGATGCACTTGCAAATCGGGGCTGTGCCCACGGTGCTGTGGCAAAAGAGCTTGTCCATCTCTCAGAGACATATCTGGAAGTTGGGGTCTTACCCCCCCAATGCCTCCGTTGTCCCACATGTAAAAGGAGCAGTGGGCCTTGGGTAGGCGATGCCCCCGGTGCCCAAACAAGAGCTCAAGGCTGAGACTGAAAAAAGTTGCATCCCGCCAGTCCTGACAGCTGTGCCTTGCCATCGGCTTGTGAGCAGCCTGTGATGGACAAGAGCAACTCCGTGGGCGGCTGGGGAGGTGCCAGGACCAGCAGAGGGGACTGAGCGCTCCGGTGGGCATCGCGCTGGTGGAACACAAGCCAGCTGTGCACTCCCGGGAACCGCACGCCGACAGCTTTGACAACGGGCCCCGCTGCAACGACCTAGAGAGGCGCCCAGACGAGCACAGAACAGCTGTGTTACCCAGAGGCTGGTAAGGCACATGGAAGGTACCAAGAAGGGGAGATGCTGTGGGGAACAAGAGCGAGCGTACGGGACGTGGGTACTCAGGGATGTACAGCTCCCGTGGATGCTGGAGTAGTCACTTTTTGCTCAGAGGGGCAGCTCCCTTCCACAGTCCTCATCCTGATACACCTCCTGGGCCATAGCTCCCTCCTGCCTCTCCTAGTTTTGCCTTGGGGCACGGCACCCCATTGCATGGCTTCTGTTCCCAAGACTCCTGCAGGCCTTCAGTTTGGGTCTAACTTCCTTAAACCAGGGCTTTTTGTGTCTGCATGGTGAGGTGGTCACCACAAGCTCGTGACTCAGATTGGCACATCTGTGCTGTGGGCAGGGTGAGAATGAGAAACAGAGACCGAGAGGACTCAGTAATGGATTTTGGGGCCTCAGGTTTTGGGTGCCCAACTGGAAATACCTTGGTCCCATTTTCAGAGGTGGTGGGCAGTGAAAGATGCTGTTGCCTTCATCTGGAGTAACGGGTGTCAGCACCTCTGGAAATCACTGAAGTCAATGGGATTACAATGGGAATTAGTCTGTGAACAAGGGTAGAAAGTTGTGCCCCCAGCAAGGAATTCCACTTGGTCTATGCACACCCCTCCTGGCGTCTCACTTACCGTGAAGAAAATAAGCACACGCACATGACACACACATACCCTCACATATGCACACAGTAGACACACCGACACACAGACACATGCGTACAGAAAGACAAGCATGAACACATCCCCAAAGTATTGTGTAGTGCTTTGTGAAAGAATCTATCAGAAGATATTTTGGAGATAACCCAAAGTCTCCTAATCAAACAATAGATGCGGTGGGTCTCAGAGGCCATAATGTGATTCATCTTCATATAAATCTCCTGGCAGTGTTTTTCATGTGTACGAAGCATCTGCTTGACTGAAGATGGCAGGGCCTTAGCGGAGCCAAAACAAGAAATTCTGCCTCTTGCATTAATTATTTTTCAAAAGTGAATTTCACGTTGACGGACCACAGCAGGTAATTTACCAGCCTTCTACGCCAGGCCTTTGTGCCCGAGGTAGGAACAGCATGGCTTTCAGCTTCCTTTCCACCCTGTGGGAGCCATGTGACAGAGAGTTTAAATGCCCATTGAAATCTATGGACTGGAGAGCACTGGAAAGCATTTTATGTTTGTCTAAAAGATCTGTTCCAGTTCAAACAGAAATCAGCTTCAGGAAGCGCTGGCCTGTGCTCCGCCGGAAGGCAAGCTACGTGAGCACAGCGGTCCCTGCTGGCCTTGGAATCCATGACTCTGGGAACCTGCCTCCCAGCCCCTACCAAGATGATGGCCCAGAACAAGAACCTCCCCACAATAGAGGAGCCGCGGCATTGTATGTCCCAGCACCACTGCTGCCTGTGAACGCCTGGTGTGTGCTGGATGCTGGAAGACAAGCCGGCTTTAATCACCCCATTTCCATTTAACGAGGCTTCAGCGAACAAATTCTCATTATCAGGGGAAGCTCGGCAAAGACCTTGTCTAATGAGAAAAAGCATCACCTGGAAATAAAAGCGGGAACGGGGCCTCTTGCTGAGCACCTGAACTGCTTGGGATTTAGACTCGGGAGTCTGCACGGCTGCCGCCCAGGCACTAGAGCATGTAGCACGAAGCCTTACCGCTCCAGAAAGCAGCCGTTCAGCAGCCACATTGCTCAGACGAGTAAACCCGGGAGCTGGGACTGTCAGAACCTCATCGGCCACACACGTGCAACACTGACCGCCTCTGGAAAGTAGGACTCATGCATCTGAAAGGGAAGAGTTGTTGGGGGAGCAGCCCTGTCTGATCCTCCCACACACGGGGACAGCTGGGAGAGCCTTCGACCTGGCATCCTCTGTATGTGTTGTACTGTGCAGTGTGCATCCCACAGGACACAGTGTCCAATGTGCCTCCTATGGCATGTGCTGTGCAATGCGTGTCCTACATGCCGCGATGTCTGGAGCTCCGTCGAAGAGCCGTGCTTTGAGGGGAGCTTTCACCAAGGTAATCTCGGTGGTGCACTTCTGATGTGTTTCTCTGCGTTTTCCCGGCTGGGGATGACTGGTCCTTTATTCTCATGAACTAAACAATGCAGTGCAGATTGTAGTGCATTTTCACTAGCGATAGATGTCTACAGCCCCATGTGTTCTGCAAGAGACTAATCAAAATCCTGCAGACTAAACCTACGGTGCTGTTGGCCAATCACATGTTGGAAGCGCTGATTGGCTGGGGTGAGCTAGCTCTGCTGCAACTAATAAACTGGCAGATTTGAAATCCTCTGCATCCAGGGGCAAGCGTCTGTCCAGGGAGAAAATGCCGAGAGGACGCAGAAGGTTAAGTGACCAAAGGACCCCCCCCTCGATGTGACTCCTGGCTCCCCCCGTGATTGGCTTGGGTCTGAATAGGGGAGAGTGCAAACACAACATAGCAACCGGCTGCCCCGAGCTGCTGGGAACACACCATGGTTTGGAGCAGTATGTACAATGTGTGAAATGTAGATGACAGCTTCCGTTATTTACTATGATCTTCCTGGAAAAGTGTAGCCATGCAGGTAGCAATCTCGCACGTGCACACAGGGTTTTGTGCCGATTTGGAATTTGCACACCGGTATTTTCAACCTCCTGTCGTGGTGCTATTTTTGGCTCATGTGCTCTGGTTTTCCAGAGCCAGTAGCTCGGCACCTCAGAAACCGTTATGGCTGATGTTTCCAAAGGAACCTAAGGGATTGGGCACCCAATACCAGCTGAAACCCAATAGGATTTGGAAACCGCACGTTGCTAGGCTCCTTTGAAAATCCCGGCCTTGGAGAGATGAACACCACCATGATCTGTACCAGCATCACTCCTGGAGCATCAAGGTGTCCCTGGAGGTCTGCCATGCAAGCGCTGGTGTGCCTGAATCCTAGCCCAAGGGATAAGTGTCCCCAGCCCAGGGACACTTGCATGCCTACCATGCAATGCAGGCGCTTCACAGGGTGCATTCTGATTTTGCTGCTTCTCCATCCCACCTGTTCCTTGACTTTCCCTAGTTCCCTTTCTTATGATATAGTGAAATCTAGATGGAGCGCTTGCACTCTGTGTAGCCACTTACCGAGAAGCATATGCAGGTAATCTCGATCCGGCTTCCCCTACTGAGTGCCTTGTAATAGAAATTGTTCCATTGATTTTCCTGCAGCCTATGAGCAATAGTTATTTTCACACTGCAAAATGCCTAATCTCTTTGTACACCAGCAGCTCATGTTACGTGACAATTCATCAGGAGGCTAAGCATTCCTAGGCAGGATGCAGATCCGTTCTGCACTGGCCCAGCTAGAAAGGGAAACGAAGAACTTTGCGTTCAACTGAAACAGGAGGGAGAATTTAGGAAGACAATGGTTTAATTACTGGGCCTGGAGTCCGATCAGGAACAGTTCTGCTGTTGCTAAATAAATATCTTGGCACCTTTTAATGACCATGCGTGGGCAGGGCCTGGGTTTTCTGTCTCGATTGAGAGTTGGGACCTTCTTTCCACGAAGACTGCTTACATGAGAGTTTCTCCATCCCAGTACATTGTCTCCCCTGCCTGCAATGCAGCACAGGTACTTCACGTAGACAGTCTGAACGGCACAGCTGAGCCACAGCCTGGGTGGTGCAACATTTACCAGTGGACTGTAGTACAGCCATTTTGGTTGCCGTTGCTTCCAGACGCATTGCCCGGGACTTGTACCCAGGAACGACACCAACAGCCAGCGGTGTTTGGGTGATGCTAAATCCCTCTTGCAGTGATCTCAGGCCCCCCTCCCCAAATCCTCCTTGAGGGGGAATCCTTCATTGTGCACCAGGAGCTGGGAAAGGCTCCCATGCCTGGCAGAGACTGCCCTGTGTGGCTCAGTAAGACAGCTGATGCCTCTCCCCGACCCACAGCCCTGTGGCCTTGCCCTGCCCCCGAGATCCCGTGTGTGCTTCTCACGCCGTCTCCTGAATTAGAGGAGATTTGTTGCCCAGCTTGGGAGATATTTCATGTCAAGGGTCTCCCCATAAATATTATGCTGAAGACAGTCAATTCCTCGTAATGGGGAAACCTCTAGACAGAGCCGTTGCAGAGTTGGTGGAGCACGGCATTATCCTACGCAGCATAGCCAAATGCTGTACAAAAACCAGCAAGCGCCATCAGCCCCACGTGTCTGATGCCCATTTCCTGCCAGAGGTGTTGACCTCGGAACATTTCCTCTAGTGTCAGCACCCGCTATGTTGCCTTTTCAGCTCTGAGTTTCTGGGACCAGGGTCTCAGGTAACCCAGCCCAGCCCCCGGGCAATTTGCCACCCCAATTCTGGGTTTCACTAGCTGCTGTGGGCCCCTCTCTTCTCTCCCTCTGTCTCCATTGTCATGGGACTAGCATTTCAGGCCCACCTCCACCAAGGTGTTAAGATCATGCAGGTCATCCGGCCCATTGAAGTGCATGGGAGTTTACTTGTCAGCCTTTCCTGTTTTATAACATCTGCTTTTCTCAGCAATCCATCCAAGTCAGCACTGAGCAGGGGATAGCCGCAGGAGGGGCTGACCCTTTCTCCTGCTAAAATATGCTTTCTACCAGGTGGTGCATTACAGATGCACCCGGTCAAAACCCGCTCAGGAAGTGGGGGATCTGTAAGTATGCCTCTCACGCAGGGTCTGTGTTAACACCCTCTGACTTCCCTGGCGTTTTGTTTGGTTTCTCTTCACTCATTTGTAAGCAGGGTCCGAATGAGCTCTCCCCCGACAGCTAGTGATGAACTGGGGGAAAAGACTCCAGGAGCAGCCCGTATTTGCATAGACACGCCTACTCTGCCAAAGTGATCCATTTCAGCTGTTTTGGGTTATAATTCAATGTAATACCAACGAGGGACAATCAACATTCATTGTTATACTTGCTTTCCACTAACGACCTCAGTATTTCTTTTGTAGGTGTGATGTAAGTGAATATTTAAATGCTTATATCTCAAAGGTACCACTAAATTGATAGCCCTTAACCTGGGATATTGCAAATTATGTACTCTTTGTCCTGGGTGATTTTTGAATCAAACCTGGTACCTTTTGGATTATCTCTGCATTATTTCCAGGTGCACAGAAACTCATCCCTTCAAGAACCTCTCTGTATTTGATCATTTTATAACATTAGCTTTAATAACATTTTTTGAATGCGGGGGGTAATGAAATCTTGATCTCCTTATTGTCTGAATAAAGGGCAGCAGAACTGTATTTAGCCTGCCCTGGTTGGGGGGAGAGATCCCACTAATGTTGCCTCTTAGAGGCACCTGGGCTAGGGTTTGGCTGGGGCTTGAGCCAGTTCCATTTTGCAATGTTCAGGGGAACCCTTAGACATTGAACCTGGCCCACGCTGTTGCCCACACCACCTAGCAGCAGGGTTACACTTTTGGAACAGGAAGCCTTTGAATCTGGGTTCTGCCTGTGATTTGTCCTTGGCACTGTGTGGGCTGGATGTTGAGGCAGGGTGGGAAGGGATCCCTCAAAGCGCAGAGGTGTCAGGACATGGAATCTGGCTTCTCCCAGCCCTGGCGCCACCACATGCTCTGTCACACCCCAATTCACTTTCATCCCAGCCTCCTGCTTTTCCCCTTCTCCCCTTGGTCTTTCCTCGCCACAGGCAAACCCCAGTGGCACTGACCACTTTAGGGCCCAGCTATGGTCCCTACTCTCGAAACAGTTTCATATGCCCGGGATCAGCTCTGTCAATGAAAGCATTTCTCCGTCCCCTCAAAGTGCCACCCAATTACAGTTAGTTTTGTTTATGGCAGTGGCCTTGCCAAAACCGTTAATACAACCACAAATAAGAATGCATGGAACAGGCCATATATCAAGAGATACCCAGCCAGATCTGCAGGTAGCATTTGTCTGTTTAGTGCCATTGATTTTAATTTGTGTATATATTTCTACCAAACGGAAGTTTACACTTCATGCATCGGACGAAGTGGGTTTCTGCACTGGAAAGCTTATGCCCAAATACATTTGTTAGTCTTTAACTTGCCACGGGATTCTCGCTGTTTTGCGAAAAACAGACTAACACGGCTACCCCCTCTGGAACTCATTGATTTTAATGGAGCTCTGCTGATTTACCCCTTTGCTAAGGATGTGGCCCCTCATTTACAATTACAGTATGGAGACGTGATAAAAATCAACAGAAACAAAATACTAAACCCAGCTTCAAGCTTTATGTGGCCCATAAATAGATTAGAAATAAATCACACGCCCCTCCCGGGCTTCATAACTCAGAACTCTCGGCTTCCAGAGAAGGCTGGTACAAAGATAATTATTCACCTAGCCTGCTTAAGCCTGGTGAGATTTGTAATGCTGTGGCATTATATGCCACGCAAAAAAAACGGCATTCAGAGAACATGGTTAAGGTTGCCAAGTCAAGAACTCAGCAGTTAAGAAATGCCAGAACAAAGGGGTCACATGCAACCTTCCTTCAGCCTCCTTTGTGTGTATGCTTTATAATAGCCTTGCTTTGCACGATCATGTGCTTTACTTTCCCCACGGGACCCTGCTTCCTTCAATGTATGGGATGAACGTGGGTAAATATTAGAGGAGGGGGGGTTTCTCCTAATTTTCTGAGAATTCATCTAGCTTTTCGGCGAAGGCAAGAGCAACATTTCCCCGACCTTTGACCTACACTCCATGCCAATTTTGGAGGTCCTGCTTTGAATCTCTGAGGTGTTACCACGGTTCAAACAAAGGGCCAAAAAGAAGTAAAGTTTGACCCATTTCCACTAAGCTCACGCTCAGAAATGGCTGCACTGCTTCCCAAAGCAAATTCACTTCAAGGAAGAGAGCAAGCATGGAAAATTTCAGTCCTATAATTATGAAAGTTAAAAGCTAGTGAAAACCGAGGGCTACAATGAAAAGTGTCAGCTGGCCACAAACAGGTGTCTCTATTGCTTGCACTGAGCTGCTTCAGAGGCTCTTCTGGCTTCAAGCCTCAACCTTTGTACTCTGTGTGAAGCGGAACATGGGCCACGTCACTGATGACAGGGTGAGTTGTGCTTCCTTTTCCAGCTGGACTGGAACGCGGTTGGTTGGTGGGGGGTCACCAGGTGACGGCATCGATATTTTGGAGGATTTTATGTTTACTCAAACAACTGCCCAAGCTAGAAACAAGCCCTGGACTCTTGCAAGAAACAGAAGCCAGGCACTGATTGGGGAAAAGGACTGTTGATCTGTCACGTCCCTGCTTTTCTGTGACTGCGCATCCGACGTCCTGCCCCTTTAGCAGCAGGCACGTCCTGGAAGATTTAGACGGCCTAGTGTAAATGGCTAGCCTGTCTCCTCGCAAGTTCTTTAATACCAAGGCCTAAGGGGTGGAGTCACAGCTCCAACGACCAATAGGAAAACTTCAAGAGCTGATGAGAGATTTGGTTTGCTGCAAGCTGCTGCGTTTACTGAATGGATGGACGTTGCACTCAGTCACTTTTCTTGGAGTGGATTTGCCGGCTTTGTCCTAGGCCTTCTGGCATCACCATTTACTGAGAGGGAGAAAAACAAGACAAAATACTGCAGCTTTACACGACCAACTCAAATCCTGGGATTTGTGACTGTCTCCTGGGGGATTAGATCAGCAAAAAGGAGCAGAGCCTGTGTATTCTCTCTTTCTGGTGGTGGATTGCTACATATCCTGTCTCTTTTTAGACTTCCCTGACATGGTCTTTGGTGTCGTTTCACACGTCTATGCTGTGCGATACATTGTAGGGTTGATGCACAGACCTTTTGCGCCGGCTGAAATTACTGTGAGCGTTTGACATTTCCTCCCAAAGTGCTTAGTAGCCACCGGTAGCCCCCTTGTTACAAGGGATCATGGCAGTACTCGGACCTCAGTCCAGCTCTCGAGTGAAGTACTAGGTAATTGAGCGGCACTATGCTTTCTGGCACCCAGGACTGTCCACTGTGCGTGGAGCTGAGGCAGGTGTCTCTGACTTTTAGCGAAGCACACCATCACACCCCTTGAAGAAGGGGAGCGTCGAGTGTCTGTGTCACTATGTGTCACATCCTTTTAGCTCCGGAGACATGCAGCACATTGGATTCAGTGGCTGCAAAGTGTTCCTAGGAGGTGGGAGTCAGCAGCTGCCTAAGGGAGAGAGGTTTGGAGCAGCCTGTCCCTAACAGAACCAATCCTGTTGCCTGGGGAGCAAATTTTCTGAGATGATCTCTCTCTTAGGGCAGCCAGCAGCCCCTCCGTCAGCACAGACCGGTGACCGGCACCTGGTTCAGGAGATGCAGAACAAAATGAGTGTGCACCTGTCCTGAGTGTGCACCTGTCCAGGAGATGCAGAACAAAATGATGGAGTGCAGTGAAGCATTAAACGTGAACCCGGGTGTTTGGCCCTCCAAGAAACAAGGAGCAGCAAGAACCGGGAACTGGGGAAAACAAAACTGTCAAACTCTGAGAGGTCACCACCTGCTGACACACTATGAATGGTGAACAGCAGAGGGGCGAGTGAGCTGTCCAAGGGACATTTGTCCATCATATGTTCACACCAGCAGGGGGGACGCTGAGGCAAAAGACACTGCCCACTACTGTGGGGTGGGGATTTTACTTACTGTCCCTATAAATGTAGGATGATTTATTGCTGTGTTCCTTCAGGTTAATGCTGGGTTTCTTTCCCCTGTAAGGAGGTGTTCTTGTTTTACGCAGAGACTCGGTGCATGGATGAGGGAAAGTGTTGTCTGTTAAAGGTGCACGGGGGAAGGATTTAATTTTTCCCAGGTTTCTGGGCTGGAGCTCAAGCTGCTGTGGCTGTTAACATTAAGAGGACCCCTGGATATCTCAGCCTGTCCCCTTTTGCTGCTGACAATACCCGGCAGAAGGGTTACACCAGAAATGACCCCTTCCCCATGATGCTTCTCAGCTTTGGCTAGCACGGCTCTAATCACCAAATAGCCAGGCAGCCCTGCCCCACCCAATGGACATTTTCTTAGTACTACAGAGGACCTCTTTCCCACCGTCACTGGTCACACAGCTCAGCCCCTCTACAGGGGTGTGGAAGGTGTCAGACCTCTGGGGTCCAAGAGCCTGCCTTGAAAATGCATGGCCGGGGACTGTCCGATGGCTTACCGTTTGCCCATGTATTGTGGGGGTGGGCCCCATGCTGAGAAGCGGCTTGCTGCATGGGCCCGCTTTCCTCCTCTCCCATCGGTGCTTTTTTCCCTGCTGCCCTCTGCTCTGGGAATAACCCGCTCTTCCAGCCCAGGGAGAGTCCCCACTCACCTCCCTTCCAGCTCCATTCTAGGTGCCGCACTGCCTTCCCACGCAGGTGGGCTCATTGCTTGCCCTTTCATTAGCTCGCCAGCATCCGCCCCCTCTGGCACGGCCTATTCTTTGGCCTGTCCTTATTGTCACAGTTTTCTTCAAGAGGAGCGATGTGCGTCTGACGAAACGTAACCCATTCTCTTCCATTCTTGTCGTTCCTGGTAGCACGCACCCCTCCCTCCATCCTTTCCTCTCCTTTCATTGTTTGTGTTTGTCTCATGGAGACTAAGGGCTCTCCAGCACAGGGACCCACGTCCTTTTGTTCCTGCAAGGCGTGCTGCAAACATATGGCTCTATAGAAGAGCGAAGCATTATCACCATATCAATATTCCACTATCACAATGAAACCCGGGGCAGGAAGCAGATGGCTCTAAGTGGAACAAAGCATGCCAGACGCAGCTGATCCCCTTTGTACTGTGTTTTTTGACAAGATCACACAATCTACTTTGAGGTATTTCAGCACCTATACTCCCACAAAATGGAAAACCGGGGAAGAAAAGATATGACTTGGTGGCTGCATCGGATAATCATAGCAACAGACCTGACACTGATACTTACAATGTATTTGAAAATCTTATATCTGAGTCTCATCATTCATCACCAATATATTTCAGAAGCAGTCTCCCCGTGATCACCCACACTCCTTGTATTCTGCCTATTGTCTTTCCATATGATGCATCTGCCAAGGGAGATGTCTTCGAATGTCCGCGCATATCCTTCCTCACCGTCATCCAACCATCCATAGATTCATAGCAATGTCAGGCTGGAAGGGGCCTTGAAAAGGCATCTAGTTCCGCCCCCCAACGCTGAGGCAGAAACTATTATACCTAGACCATCCGTGACAGGTGTTTGTCCAACCTGCTCTTATCAACCTCCAGTTACGGGGAATCCACCGCCGCCGTTGGGAGCCAATTCCACAGCATCACTACTCTTATATCTACCCTAAATTTCCCCTGCTGTAGATTGAGTCCATTACTTCTTGTCCTGCCATCAGAGCACATGGAAAACAATTGGTCACCCTCCTCTTTATAGAGCCCCTAACATATTTGAAGACTGTTTTCAGGTCCCCCCTTGATCTTTTTTTTTTTCCAAGACTAAACATGCAGGTTTTTTTAACCTTTCCTCATGGGTCAGGTTTTCTGAACCTTTTATAATTTTTGTTGCTCTTCTCTGGACTCTCTCTAAGCTTTCCACATCTTTCCTAAAGTGTGGCACCCAGAACTAGACACAGTACACCAGCTGAGGCCTCACCAGTGCCAAGTAGAGTAGGACAATTACCTTTGTGTCTATTTACGACCTTCCCGTTAATACACCACGTAATCTAATTCACCTTTTTTGCAGCTGCATCACACTGATGACACATGCTCAGTTTGTGGTCCGCTATAACCCCCAGACACTTTTCAGCAGTACAACCACTGAAACAGATATTCCCCATTTTGTATTCGATTATTCCATTTTTTCTTCCCAAATGTAGTATTTTGCACTTATCTTTATTACATTTCATCTTGTTGGTTTCATACCAATTCTCCAATTTGCCAGGGTAATTTTGAATTATAATCCTGTCTTCCAAAGTGCTGCAACCTCTCCAAGCATGATGTCATCCACAAATTTTATAAGCCCACTCGCCACTACAATAGCCAAGTAATGAATGAATTAATGAAAATATTGAATAGTCCCAGACCCAGGGGTGACTTCTGCAGGACACACTCCATCCACCTTATAGTAATTTCATCTACACTACATTTCCCTAATTTGTTTATGAGACTGTCATGTGGAAATGTGTCAAAAGTCTTATTAAAATCGAGATATATCATGTCTACTGCTTCCCCCAAAGAGTAGGCCAGCAAAACTGTCAAAGAATGTCTCGGCTGGTTACTGAGTCAGAAGGGGAAGGGAATGCAGCAAACATGCTGCATTTTCATATGAAGAAAACCTTTACTACCATTTCTCACAAAATCTTAATGACAAAATTAAAAATGGCTCTGGGCACTGCCACAGAGACTGAAGTCATTGCAAAAGATCCATAAATCAGGAGAAATGTTCTACAGCAAGGTGTCAAGTTATGGAGAAGTCTACTGGGTCCGTGCTGGAATCAGGATTAAGTTTGGTTTTCACTAATGATCTGAAAGAGAGAGTAGAGAATATATCAGGAACCTGGTGGATATGGCATTTCTAACAATTGGTATGTTACTGTAACACCCAAAGGCTGCAGTCTGGTTTAGGGTCTTTTTGATCTAGCTGCAATGGAAACACATACGAAGACATAGCCTTTAAAGAGCATGCAATGACATGCAAGGAGGAGTAAGAGGGCGCAGGGTTGAAAGAAAGAGGAATGTGAAATAGACGCAATTTTTACATATAAAGAGTTGATCAGAAAATGGAATAGCTGTCCCACGGAAGATTCAGAGATTTGCTCTCATTTGGACTTGAGACGAAGGGTGGAGGTCCTGACATGCCAGAATAAAATGTTCCAAGATATTTTAAATTAGAACCATTGAAACGACATTTTGTACCAGGCGCAGGAAGTTTAACGATGGCCATTTTGGTTTCAATTTTAAGTCCATCAGGGTCAGTTTCAGAGTCCAAGGAGGAGAGGGCAATGGACTCACAGACAAATGGATAAAAAAGTAAATGTGTCCTCCTCCTCCTCCCCCTACCCCCAATCAAGATGAGAGAGGAGGGAGTGGACGGCAGACCAGGAAGAGGATGCTGCCCCTACCTGCCACCACTTGAAGAAAGGGGGCTTCCATGTTGCCAAGGGGAGGGACTCAGATCAGTAGCCTGCACCACCACCTCCAAGATGGCACCTATAAGTGATGGGGTTGCATCAAAGACCCCATCCCAAAGCTGGCAGCAACATACCCCCTATCCTCAGTCCCCCTCTTCCCATCCCCATATGCTCAAAAATATGTAGCATAGTTCCCAGGGTTTGTAGAACCAATAAAACTTGTGCAGTGTGAACGATTTTCTGGGTGCAGAACTTTATACAGAGCTCTCAGCACTCGTTAAACTAGACTGTAAACTCTTTGATGCAGGGCAGGTCTCGTAACTACATATTTGTACAGTGCCTAGCACAGTGGGGCCTTTATTAGGGATTCTAGGCCTTACTGTAACACAGTGCTAATCATTTCTCACTTCTGTGCACACAGATAGATTAGGTCACGGGGTTTCTGCTGTATTGTTATAGAGAAAGGGATATGTTGGGGTGGTTTGTGATGTTGCAGTCTTAAGAACACTGTGTTAAATCTGAAGAGCCCCGTGATTGCTGCTAGTAAGAAGATGCTGGCTTTTAAATGAGTTTTCCTGCTGTTCTGCTTCGTCACCTTTGGAATCTCTATTCTATATCTAATAAAAATCTCCATTTTGTTAGGGAAAATCTAAGTGGGTGTTTTGCAGTTCTCCAGGGCCCAGGGTCGTCCTTGTGATACATTACTGTAGAGCCTGTTTTTAATGGTATCTTGTTTTTCTGATCCGGAGTTCAGATGTTTCTATTTGAAATGTCTCTTCATCCTCTAAGCATTCAAACTCCTGCTACAGCAGTAAAGAGCCTGTACAGTGGCAATGAAATACCATCAGGGCTTTGCGTGCCGTCTGCTGCTGCTCTGCAAACTCAGGTTCCTGCCATCATGACAACAGTCAGCTTGGTTCTCGCTGTGAGTATTGCAAGCTCTGATGTGCAGAGGCTCCCAGGCGTATCGGCTGTTGTATGTCTAATTGCTGGGCTCTGCAGGGAAGTAAAACTGGGATTTTACCTTATTAGGAACAAGGCAGAGAGGTTGGCACCCCTCCAAATTCACCACTGCTTCAGGTCTCCCAGCAGTCCCAAGATGAAATGCAGCTGTGGAGTGGTCCAGGTTTTTTTACTTGATCCAAAGGGGAGGGTATCACTCCCTATGGCTTGCTCTACACCGACGGTCAAATTCGGAGGCAGTCGACGGGAGTTACGCAAGCTATTCTAAGCAGCTTATTTATGGCGACTTTCTAACTCCTGTTCTATGTGCCATCCCCACTACACTGCGCCAACGGGAGGCATTGACACAGCGCTACACTTGTTCTGGAGGTGGTTTTAATAGATCGACTTCCGGATTGATTGAGCATGTCTTCACTGTCGCTCAATTGAACCGGGTACGTCGACTGACAGTGGTGAATTTGCCAACATCTGTGTAGACTTAGCCTATGTTACTGATTTACACACAGGGGCTGCTCTCTTGGGGACTTGAAAGACTCCCAAATTTGGAGTCTACAGCCCTTGGGATCGCCACCCACAAGGGCGAGGGCTCTGGGAAAGCAAGCTCACATTAAGCAATGCTTAGACATGGGGGGTGCAGCAGAAGCCTCAAAAGAATGGATGGGGGTCCTAGGGGCACAACGACCCCTGCAGTATGTGCAGTAAGACAACAGCAAAGGAGAACTAGTGGCCAGCAAGATCCATTTACTGCGGGAAACAGCATGAGCACGTAAAGAAGTGCTGTGCTCCAGGACAGCATGGCCAGGAACGTGTCAAGTTGGACCATTTCAGCAATGTGCGCAAGATCGGGGGAAGGCCTCCGAAAGATTCCGATTTATATAAGACAGGACGGGCACATCAGACAGTGGAGGTGGCAATCATGACTCTTTCTTCGGCCCAAGAGCGTATGAGATGCAGGCTGGCAGGACAGGAAAGCAACAAGAGGCAATACAAGCCTCTGTGCATGCAATAATGTTCACAGGGGAACACCCAGTGTGATTTCAGTTGGATAGCAGGGCCACTAGTGTGATTCCTCAGAGCGAATTGGACTTGAACCCTCCCATTACAAAGAGCTGGCACAATCTAAATGTAGGTCAGACTTACAAGATAGGGGACTCTATCCTGGGCAGCAATGACTCCCAAGAAGATGCGGGGGTCGTGGTGGATAATCAGCTGAACATGAGTTTCCAAAAGAGCAAATGTGCTCCCAGCATACATAAACAGGGGACTCCTGAGTAGGCGTACAGTGGTTACTTTACCTCTGTATTTGGCGCTGTTGTGACTGCTCCTGGAATACAGTGTCCAGTTCTGGTTTCCCCAGTTCCAGAAAGACACTGATAAATTGGAGAGGGTTCAGGAAACAGCCCCAAGAATAATTAAAGGATTAGAAAACCTGTCATAGAGTGATAGATTGAACTCTTTGAATCTATTTAGCCTAGCAAAAGGTAGGTTAAGGGGTGACTTGATTCCAGTCTATAAGTATCTACCTGGGGAAGAAATATTTAAAAATGGGATCTTCAATCTAGCAGAGAACGGTATATCATGGTCAAATGGTTGGAAGTTAAAGCTAGACAAATTCAGACTGGAAATTAGGCATACATTTTTAACAGTGTGAGTAAATAACCATTGGAACAATTTACCAATGCTTGTGGTGGATTGGATGTTTTCCTAAAAAATCTGCTCTAGGAATTGTTTTGTGGAAGTTTCCTGGCCTGGGTTATACAGGAGCTCAGACGAGATGATGACAATGGTCCCTTCTGGCCTTGGAATTTCTGGATCTACAAATCTAATCACGTTCAATGAAAGCATAATGCAACCCATAGGAAAATGTGACCTCAAGGTAATTAACCCCCAAAATAAGAGGTGGTACCAACTGAAGTTTGTGGTGGTGGATGGTAAACACCACAGATCCCTCTTTGGGAATACGACATACAAGCCCTGGATGTGATAAAGGCGCGACATCAGAATTTCATAGCTGCCAGTACAGGGCAGGTCACCTGAGAATGCATCTTTATTGACCCAAAGCCACTGAAGTGGACATTGAAAAGACACCACTATCCAGTGCCCACAGATGACAACTGCTTGCCAGGATTTTCCAAATGCAGAATCATTCTGGTCTGTGATGTGAGGAATGGGTTTTGGCACATAAGCTTGGATAAAGTGTCCAGCATGCTGACAACCTTTTGCAGCACCATTTGGTTGCTACAGATGGCTGCACAGGCCAATGGATATGAGCCTAGCACTGGAGCGGTTTTCAGATACTCACCCAAGTGCTCGAAGGTTGCCTGGGTGGAAAATAATTGCAGATGATATCCTCATGGTAGAGCGAAGGGTGCAACGATACAGAAGCCGATGAGACCATGACAAAAAATGACAAGCTTTTCTGCAGTGATCCTGGGACAAGAACAGTAAAGTGCAGTCCAGAAAAAAAATGACTATAATAGCAAGAGGTGTCTCGTATATTGCACAGCAAAGCCACTGAAAGCAGATCCTAACAAAATCAAGACGGTCAGAGACATGTTTGCTCCAGTGGATGTGGAAGGGGTACAGCGCTTCACAGGAATGATACATTTTCTGTCCACACCTGGCTGCGGTAGTGGAACCCATCCATCAGCGAACAAGGCAGGGTGTCGAATGGGACTGGGCAGTAGGTTTTTGATATGGTGGAACAAATGATAAAAGATGCCCCTGTCCTGATGGGCACCCAGCCAGCAGAGCCACTGAGACACCAGTGTGATGCGTCAGAGTAGGCCGATTGGGTGCAGCTCTTGTGCAGAACCAGGCAGGCGCAGAGCCCCGTCAGAAACTGAACAGGGGTACACCCATGTTGAAAAAGAGTGGCATTGGAGTGGAGCATTTCCATCAGTATCTCTACGGCCACCCAGTGATCATGTCATTGGACCACAAACGGCTAGAAACAGGCATGGCAAAGTCCTTTGAGATTCCAGCACATGTCGCTGTGTCCCCAGTGCTGTCTGGCAGAGATCAGACATTGTCCAGGATGCTTCCTGGGGTTAGCTGTCACGCAGAGCAGAGGCTATCTATCCAGAAACGATGAACTGAGGGAACAGGATGAAGATTTTGAATCCATGAATAGGCTGTGCTATCTCCCAGTTACAGCAGCGAAGCGGATGGAAAATGAAAAGGCCTCGCCAAAGGACATCCAGGCTGTCAAGTCAGTGCTCCTAGCGGGGTGGCTGGAAGACAAAAGCCAAGTTCTGGTAGGAGCAGACCCATATTTTCAAATGTGAGATGAACTAAGTGTACAGGAGGGGATCGTATTTTTGAGGACAGAAAGCTGTGATTTCCACCTAATTACATAGGGACATCATGCAAAAAAGACATGGCTAACACAGGCCCATTGGCAGCTGTTTTAGGTGGGCTGCACAGTGCGTTTATTGGCCAGGACTGAATACACCATGCTGCTTCTTGATAGAAACAAGTGACAGCTGCCAGTTAAGTGATAGGGCCAGCAGAAAGAGATTCTTTTACTACTACATGAGCTGCCAACCCAACCCAGGGAAAAGGTGGGAGCAGATTTATCATCAGTGAAAAGCAGTACTTGATCACAGTGCGCTACAGTGACCCTAAGAGCAACCTGGTGCCATAGGCATACAGCTGTCACGATACAGACCCAGAATGTGGCATGTAATACAGATGAGTGGCAAACGAATAGCTCCCCGATCGTTAATATTCGTGCATGATGTGTTTATGGTAAACCCCCAAAAGACTTCATAGATATGTGCTGCAAATATGGTCTGAAAATGGATTTGGCAAGCCCTGCCTAAGACACGCCTGCTCCAGACAAAGGTGTGTGTCTCTGACGTACATAAAGCGAGTTGTGTCCAAAGACAAAGGAAAGTACATTTAAATGCAAAGTAATCAAACCCCTCAAGAGAGCAAATGGGGAAAGATGAACACTTCACGGCCTTGATGGGAGAGGGAGATTGCACCCTTAGGAAGCATTCCTGCCTCTTGAAGCAGGGTCAATGAACTTTGGGAAGACAGCATGTCGTCTGTACACCTGAGCCAAGATAAAGGCTGGACTTAACGTCGGGGCCAGAGCTTTCAAGTGAGCTGGATTTGGGGGAGGGGATGTTCTGCATTTGAGCTGAATCCGGCTGGCTGGTGCAAGCGCGACCTACCCCCCCACAAAATGACCTGTAACCCAGGGGAAGGTGCACTGAGCTGGGAGCCAGGAGTTCTGGTCTTGCCTCTAATGGGTGTTTGTATTTTCTGGGCATGCCACACCCTTCCTTACTAACCAAAGCCTCATGCCCCAATCTGGGAAGGTAGCCACGTGTCAGCTTCTTCCAGTTCATAAATAAGTTAATGACAAGCTTTTACACGGTCACCTGGGGAAGGCCTGAGTGTAGAATCCAACATGACAGACTCAAGGCTCCTCTTTTTAGAAAGACCGTGCCAAAGGTATGTACTTTGGCTACCTTATCACTAACTACTGTTCTAACCTCTCTGGAGATCAGGAATCCAGGCTCTGCCCATGACTCTGAGAGGGGAGTGGCAATGTTCTACTGCTGCTTAGCAAATAGTTGTGTAACACACTGGCACAGTGTGTGCCATGCCCACCTCTGGTGGTGGGTGCATGGAAGACACACAATCACCCTGGTAGCTCAGGCAATTGCAGTCTGTGATGGCATTTGAGGCCATGGCCTGCTGCAGGCTAGGGGCTGGTTATAGTTGTGTAGGAAAGATTTTATTGTTCAAGTTTTTTAATAAAAACCAACAACCTGGTTTATTTAATTCACACAGTGAGAAAATGTCCGTTAAACCAGGCATCATAGGTAACAACCAAACTAACCTGTCATCAGTGATGCAACATGCACCAAACACACAGCTGTTCCACTTTTGTCCCATCTTTTGACAGCTGCTATCACACGCTGAGAAGTCAGCCACTGGGCCATGGGGAGCTGTGTGCGAATCCAGATCACAGACTCAGAAGGCGTTTGTCTCTTCATGCCCTTGTGTCCCAGTGCCCTTCTGACTTTCCAGGCCCTGTCATCCCATCACCCCAGCTGTTCCTAGAATCCCCTTTCACACACATGGTGCCCCAGCTCTGCCCCTAACAGCGCTTTTGTACAGCTCTTCAACGCTGGCTGCGCCATTGCACATCCACGCCAGTTTCCATCGACAGATGGAGCCTTCATAGCCCAGCGCCCTCCTCTCCATCCTCTGCTGTCTGTAGGCTAACCTTTCTATCTGCTTGGCTACTGGATTCCTAGGGCCAGTTCATTCCTTTTAAGTCTGTTTCCAAGGCCCTGTATCACAAAATTTATAGAATGAGTCCCTTTGTCATACTAACCTGTGCCCCAAATCCCTGCCATTAAGACAATGGAAATCTAGGATGTTTCCACTAAGGCACTCTTGGCCATTCCTTTCCTGCAGAAGCTCTGTCTGACGGCCAGCGCCGCACCTCGGAACCATTAACTGGGTCTTTATTCTGTGCATATCTTTCCTGTAACAGGCCCATTATTTCATAGCAACTTATTCCTTTCATTGAAACCTTCTAACAATTCCCCTCTATAATCAAACTTTTCAGAGCCCTAAATCATTTTTATAACCACCTTGTTATACCTTGAAACTCAAAATGAAAAATTTCAGTTATAAATAATTGGGCTGTGCTGTGAATACTAAGCGTGTCCATGTATTTCATATCAAAGGGTAATGGGAAAACTCTCTGCAGCTTGTCCTGGTAAAACACAGACAATTCTGACCCTCTTATATCAATCTGATTCAATGGCTCTCTTCTGGAGTCTGTGTCTCATGAGTGCAGCAGGAAAGTGGTGCTCTGGAAAACCTCCATTACTTGGGGTCCCTGAAGTGGGAAGAGATGCAGATTAGGATAAGTAAAGAATACGTCAGAGATCTTCTGACCAATTTGAATTAATTCAGATCAGTGGGGCCGGATGCTATTCACCCAAGGGCACTGAAGGAATTAGCTGAAGAAATCTCGGAGCAACTAACATACTCTGGGGTGACAGGAAAGGTGGTGGGAGACTGGAGAAGGTCTAACATAGTGCCCATCTTTAAAAAGGGGGAAAAGGATGAACTGAGGAACTATAGACCAGTCAGCGTGACTTTGATTCCTGGGAAGTTGCTAGAGTGATGTATAAAATATTCAGTTTGTAAATACCTGGAGGATGAAGAAGTGATCACTAGCAACCAGCATGGATTTACCCAGAACAAATCATGCCAAACCAGCTTGATTTCCTTCTTTGATTGGGTAACTGGTTGGGTGGATGGGAAATGAGGTGGACATAGTATAGCTGGACTTCAGCAAGGATTTTGACACAGTCCCACAGGACATTCTGATAGGTAAGCTGGAGAAAGGTGGGCTTGGCAACACTACCATTAAGTGGCTACATAATTTGTTAAACGACTGCAAACAAAAAGAGCAATTATTCATGGACTGAGGTCGGACTGGAGGGAGGTCTCAAGCGACGTCCCACAGGGTTCTGTTCTGGGTCTGGTGTTGTTTAACCTCGTTCTGAATGACCTGGAGGTAGGGATAGCAAAAAGACTGGGCAAAACTGCAGGTGACACAAAGCTGGGGCGGGGCATGCTGTCCAGAGCAGGTGGAGGGCCCAGGGCTCCCCAGAGCAGTCTAGGCTCCTGGGCCACACCTCCATGGTCACTGCTCCCCAAGGGCTCTGCCCGGGCGGAGAGCTGAGGAGTTGCTGGGGCCCGGAGCAGCCCCAGTGAGAGGAGATGGGGCAGCGCCACGGCCACCCACACCATGACACCATCCAGAGCAACAACTGCCCCGCACTGACTGACTCCAGTTTCTAGCCTCAGACCTAGGAGGGAGGGACTTCAGGGGAGGAGGTGGGGCCAGCACTTAAATGAGGAGGAGCAGGGGGCGGGGTCACAGGGAGGGGAGAGGGCTTGTGGTGAGAGGGTGCACAGCTCCCCTCAATTTTATGTTTAGCCCACCTCAGTCCCCCTCGGTCCTCCCAGGAAGAGGCTGCCCCTGACGCGACCTTTTGAAACGTTCTGGTGACCCAAAATTTGACCCACGGGTCAAGAAACCTCAGCCTAGAGGACCCTTGTGTTTCCTTCTGACCTGATGTTTCTGTGACTCTATGTGCACTGTGTGCTGGATATGAGCGTGCTGCCCCTGCGATTGTTCATGCAGATCATTAGTCCTGAGTGGCTCAGGTCTGAACCCCGTCACAGGGACCCTGCATCATCGAGTGGCGATAAACAGCAACACGGCCAGCTGGGGAAAGCAGCTCTTGTGTTTCGGCACTAAGGCTCCTGTCATTTAAATCCAGGCCGGGGAAGTGGGGGTTTCAGGTTCCTGCTGCAGCCACTCGGACGAGTCGGGCAGTTACATTTTCTCCAGTTTAACTTATCTGAATTAAACCAACGAATTCTGTTCCCTCGACAGAAGCTCATTTTCCCTTTGTGATGGCATGGCTGAGCTGGGAAGCACAGGGCCGCAAACGCTCCGTCTCACAGATTTTCCCTTGTGTTCACTCCCAGACAAAAACTACATCAAAGTGGAGATTCCCCTAGGAGTTTGACCTGGTGGCTAATCGACCGCATGGTTAAACATTGGGGCCTAATTTGGATTTGTCGGGCTTCAGTTTCCAGCTATCGGTTCCCATTCTGCCTTTCTCTGCGCCTGTTAGTAGCTAACATTTTCTCCCCGTGAAAGTGTCACAGTTTCAGGGTAACTGCCCCTGTCTCCCCTGCCCTCCGTGGTCCACTCCAGGACTGCCCAGTCAGGTCTCAGCGAGCTACGCACAATATATTGCCTACTGCCAGCAGTTACAAGTTACAGACAGATTTCGAGACTTCTCTCTGTGCTTTTTCCCTTCTACAGTACTTGCTTTCGCTGCTCTTGGCCTTTTACTGGCAATTCCTCACGGTCATAAATCCCACACATGTTACCAACGTATTATCATAGTTTCAAGTTAACTGGACCTCCATCCCCCACTCTGGCCTATACAAATGCTATAATTTAACAGAGAATATTGTTAAACCGAGTCTAGGATAACAGACCAACCTTAAATCCAAGTGAATGGCCCATCTGTCTGTCATCCAAACAAACAATTATAGACCTGTAAACAAAGCACAGACAGTTCATTTATCTCTCTGCTGCCTAATCCGTCTTGGTTGGCAAGAGACTGGGAACATTGCAGAGGCCAGAGGAACGGACTGAGGAATGTACTGGATGAAACGACCATCCGTGCTCAGAGTTTTTGGATTCTCTGTTCCCATGACAGATATGCTTCTAGCAGATTTGTGTCTGCACAATGGAAAGGTGTGTGTGTGTTTGTGGGTGCGTGGTTCAGAAATGTCACGTTCCCTTTGTGATTCTTCTGGTATAATATTCCTGGCAACAAACCACTGCACCGCGCTCTGCCCTGGGTCCGACGCAGACTGTAATATGCTGCTTATGTTTAAACGTTGTTATTTAGATGGCGCTTTTCCATTGCCTGATGCCACTTCCGAGGTCTATATTATACTGTCACAAGAGCATGGAACAAAGAAGTGACTGCAGTCAAGAGAATTTTCTTCATGGGGATGTATTAAATAAAACCATTTTGAGCAGGAAGCAGCCAGCAAAGATGGCCAGCAATCCGAGTACGCAGGCCGCAGGCCATTTCCGCACACTCTGAAGCCATGACATCCTCTTGGACCCTGTCTCGCACTTCCCACACCGCCCTCATACACACCAGGCCTGGAGCCAGCGTGCAGAACCACAGCTTCGCTGATGCCGACCTTAGCCAATCCGTTCCACAGGGCGGGACACATTAACGTTTGGATCCAAATGTCAGCCAGGTTAACTCCAGGGGGTGCTCTGTTCCCAGCCAGTGGCAGGGCTACAGAGAGGTTTGCCAATGGCAGTGAGTTTACGGGAGTGAGTAATGGACATGCTAATGGTTTTATATCCAGAAGTCCCTGGTTCAGTCCCTGCCAGTGACGTTATGCAAATGCTACGGGATAGCGCCCAGTCCATCTAGGTGCAATCCGGTAGATGTGCATGGATCAGTCTGTCCAATGCTGAAGTTGGTGGAGTTTGGAGTGGGTTGAAAATCTTCTAGCTAGGTTTGCTTTGGTTCATGGGGTTGTTATCTGGAAGAATTCACTCCCGGTTGTCACGAAGCTCCAGCATTTCAGGGCTCTGAGATTCCCCCTGGAAATCTGCTAGGGGGACCAGCCTATTTGATCTTTATTATTCATTTGATTCTTGTTGAAAGTGGTTCAGGCATCCAATCAGGGAGCAGAAACAAGACCATGAAACTAGTAACCAACCGCGTATAGCTGATGCAGTCTGTGAACGCGCCAATGGCCGAACGCAGCAATGCCTCATGGCGCGCCAGCCCAGAGCTTTTCCTACAGAATCTACCATGCAGGCATGGGGTGACTCCCACAACAATTGTTCCTGAGACCTTGGCAAGGCTTGAGCCAGGCTGTGCCCAGGTGGAAAGGGGTGGGGAGGGACTATCTGTGGGGATTTGGTACTAGGCTGCTTTTTAAGTCTCCAGCTCTATCATGATTGCAGCTTGACTTGGGAAAGGAACAAGTGCAGCTGGCTCCCCTGCTCCCTGCCAGTGTATGTCTGGTCAGGATATTCTTGTCTTCACCTCCCAACTGTCCTGTGCTGTCAAGGCCCTGGCCACCCCAAGGGGAGCTCCAATGCAGACTGTCTGCAGGAGTCTGATGCACAGGTAAGTGCCACCTGCTACCGCTGGTGTGCCAGACGCGCTGCAGACTGGATCAGGGGAGGCAGTGCTCAGGCCTTGAGAGAAGACTGGGTGGTTAAACAGGCATCTCCCACAGCCACTGAGCAAATCGTAACCCTCCCTCTGCTTGACAAGGTACCAGCTCTGTATTGCTCAGCTCCTCGATGCCTCACCACTCTGTACCGTGCCCCTTAATTCAGCCTATGCAGCACAGTGTGGTGAAACAAACACGCAACCAATCCTCTTCTTAGTATAGCCGACAAAATCAGACTTAGCACTTCTTACTGGCCCCAGGGAACAAAATATCACATTTACCCTCCTAGGTAAATCAATAGCTGTCCAACTGAGGGAACACACCTGATAACCCTAATATAATACCCCAGTGAAGAGCAAAATTGCCACCCTCCGTCCCAAGGAACAATACCATCTACAGCACTTGTATGTTCCAAACCCTTAATAGAGAAGGGAATTGTCCTTGCAAGAAGAAAAGAGAGGAAGAATAATAGTAGGCCAAAATGGCTCCATCCGGAGCTCTTTAGTGACCGGAAAATCAAAATGAACCCCACAGAAATGTGGATGAATTGCTAAGGAGGAGCACAAAAGAATAGTGTAAACATGTAGGGATAAAATCAGAAGGGCTAAAGTACAAAATGAAATAAAACTAACAAGGGACATAAAAGGTAACAAGAAGAAGGTCTTTAAAAACGTTAATAGCAAAAGAAAGATGAAGGAAAGTGTAGGTCCTCTGCTTAGAGCTAATAAGAACTGGTGACATCACGAAAGTGGAGGTGTTTAATGCCTGTTTGCGTCAGTCTTCACCAAATGGTGTCCAGATGCTCAAAACAATTAATATTAACAACCAGGGGGAAGGAGCGCAAGCCAAACTAGGGAAAGATCCGGCTAAAGAATATTTAGAGAAGTTAGCGGTATTCAATTTGGCAGGGCCTCGTGAAATTCATCCTAAGGTACTTAAGGAATGAGCTGAAGCAATCTTGGAACTATTAGCCATGATCTTCAAGAACTCCTGGAGGACTGGTAATGTCCTAGAGCAACGGTTTCCAACCTGGGGTGTGGAACCCCCTTGGGGGGCACCAAAGATTCCAGGGGATCCATGAAGTTTCAATAATATTGAGGTCATTTAGTCTTTTAAGCACTGCGCTCGGCGCAGCAATCTTGAGCTCCGCGCTGGCCGGAGCGAAGAAGCAGCTCCCCCCAGCTGCACACCAGCTGAGTGCCTGGCCAGAAAGGAGCCTGTGGGGGCCTGGAGCAGCCTCGGCCAAACCTGCCAAGGCCTGCTTCCATTACTCACAATCCATGAGGGACTGGAAGAGGAGGAGCCACACAGGACATGCGGTGGTGGTTGCGCCAGGGAAGGCTTAGCTTCTTACTAGGTAAGAGTAATTTATTATTAATGTAATTTAGTGTTGTTGTTACTATCATTATATGTGTTTATAAGGGTTATATGAGTTTATGGCCAGTGACGGATGGTCTGGAGGGGGTGTGTGTTTTACCTAGTGTTAGCTAGTGGGGCTTTCACTCAAAAAGTTTGGGAACCACTGGTCTAGAGGACTGGAGAAGAGCAAACACAGAATCTATCTTTAACCAGGGGACCAAAGAGGACCCATTGAATTATAAACCAGTTAGCCTAACTTTAATACCTGCAAAGAGATCAGAACAAATTATTAAACAATGACTTTGATAATAGGGTTATACATAAGGAATAGCCATCATGGATTTGTCAAGACAAATCATGCCAAATCAACCTAATTTCCTTCTAGGACAGGATTACTGGCCTAGTGGGTGGGGGGGAAACAGTGGGCATGACATATATTGATTTTAAAAGACTTTTGGCACAGTCCCACATGACATTCTCATACGCAAACTAGGGAAATATGATCTGGATGAAATTCCTACAAATTGGGTGCATCCTTGGTTGAAAGACCATACTCAAAGAGTAGATGTCAATGGTTTGCTGACAAACTGGGAAGGTATCTCTGGTGGGGTCCAGTACAATTCAATATTTTCATTAATGACTTGGATAATGGAGTGAAGAAAATGCTTATAACCATGATGGGAGCACTGAGGAGGACAGGATTAGAATACAAAATGACCGAGACCAATTAAAGAATTGGCCTGAAATCAGCAAGATGAAATTCAATAAAACAAGTGTAAAGTTCTTCACTTAGGAAGGAAAAATCAAACGCACAACTACAAAATGGGCAGTATCTGCTGAAAAGGATCTGGAGGTTATAACGGATCACAAATTGAATACAAGACAACATGATTCAGTTACAAAAAAGGCTAGTATCATTCAGGGTTCTATTAACAGGAGTTTTGTATGTTAGACGTGGGAGGTAATTGCTCCATTCTATTCAACACTGGGGAAGTTGCCACTTGAGTTCTGGGTTCCACACTTTGGGAAAGATGGGATAAATTCGAGAGCGTCCAGAGGAGAACAACAAAAATGATAAAAGGTTTAGAAAATCTGACTTATGAGAAGAGGTTAAAAAAACTGGACATATTTAGTACTGAAAGAAGAAAATGGGGGCAGGGGAGAGGAATTGATAACCCATCTTCAAATGTGTTAAGTGCTTGTTAAAGAGGACAGTGATCGATTGTTCTCCATGTCCACTTGAAGGCAGGACAAGGAGTAATGGGTTTACTCTGAAGCAAGGGAAATTTAGTTTAGATATTAGGAAAAACTTTCCAACTATACGGGTAGTTAAGCTCTGGAAGAAGCTTCCAAGGGAGGCTGTGGAATCCCCATCATTGGAGATTTTTAAGAACAGGTTGGACAAATACCTGTCAGAAACGGTCTAGGTATAATTGGTCCTTCCTCAGCCTGTGGGGGCTGGACTAGATGACCTCTTGAGGTCCTTTTGAGCCCTAAATTTTTATTAATCTATGAATTAGTCCCTGGAACATTGCACCCAGGAACACAGTGGATTTTTCATTGCTGGGAATTTTCAAATTGAGATTGAATGTCTCAAATATACATTCTAGCTCAACCAGAAGTTATTGGGCTGGATGCAGGAGTCACTGCACGAAATTCTCTGCCCTGAGTTGTATGGAGGTCAGACGAGATGATCATAACGGTCCCTTCTGGCCTTAATCTCTGTGACTCTATGAATATTCAATGGAAATGCCCCCTGACCTCATACTCATAGATTCCTGCAGTTAAGTGCAAGATTGGGGTTGAGAAAGTCTTCAGCATCCCTGATTTCATTGTGGAGGAGGCCCCAGCATATACTTGTATAACAGACCTGTCAGATCCTACTGTAGGGCCCATGTTTGTCTATCCCAGATGGCTCCACATGTGCTGAATCAATCAGTCTAGCACGAACTGGGAGAGGGCAGCGGAGTCCCCCACCATTTATCCCTCCCGCCACTGATCCGTCAGGCCTTCAGCTTCCCCACATTATGTGACTCTCCTCACCCCTCGGAGCCCCCAGAGAGGGTAGGGAGCATGTGCCCGTGACATTGCTCTGTGCTTCCCCCGTCCTCTTCTCTGGGCTCCCCAGTGAGGGGCTCAGAGCAGGGAGAGGGGCCAGTCAGCTGAGCTGGAACCGCCTGCTATGCTGGTGGGAGGGTAGGTGAGCCTGTGGGGATGCTGTGAGCGAGTGAGCTGGGGAGAGGGTGAGGACACCTCCCCATAGCAGTGGGCCTGGCTGAATTCCTTTCTTCCCCTCTCACAGTGACCCAGGCCACCCCTCCCTGCCCAGAGGCTGGCGCTGCCATGGAGGGTGAAGGGGCAGCATCCATCCTGGCAGCAAGAGGGATTCTTCACAAGGCTCGTTTCCACCAGGCCCGATGATCGTTTGTTCCTGTGACGGCAGAGACACCCCTCCCACAGCCCCGCCTGGGGCAAATGAGCTTCTAGAACCAAACCAGCCACGCCCGCTGGGGAGCGTGATGCCAGGAGAGCTTTCCCCATATGTGCTCTAGGAGGGTTGGATCAAACCCAGCAGTGCCTGTGGGTCACAAAATCCAAAACCCAGTCAAAATGCTACGTGTTAGGTGGAGCCAGGCACCATTTCAAGATGTCTTCCATACCGAAGATTTAGGGTTAGCGTTAGCACCTTCCGGACACATTCTGAAGACTGTAAATTGGGGTCTGATAAAAGATGCTGTGTGCATCTACCTTGCTTATAATGGAATCGTGACCGACCTGCGCCTGGAGTCCCTTGCCTGGGACCCCACTGCACCACTGCAGCTCCAGACTTGTCTCACAGTCCAATTTTCCTTCCAGTTGCGGCTTCCCACCGGGAGTCCACCTCCCAGAGGCACCGCACAATCCCGTCTGCATGGGCGTTCGTTGCAGCTCTCTGACCCCACGACGCTGCTTTTTCTAACACTGGCGTTAACAAGACAAAAGGAGAAGCAGGAGTCCTTCCCACATCTCTCCGGCTCTGTCAGCTAGTTATCAGTGACGTGCAGCTCCCGAGAGCCAGCGCTAATGGCTCCTGATGGCACACGGAAAAGCCACAGTTGTAATGAACTCTGCAGTAATAAGGATGAGTTCCAGTGACGCTGTCACTTTTTCCTCATTCGGCTGGTGTTTCTCTGCTGTGGTTTCTCCCCCCCCCCCGGTTATTTGTTAGCAGGGGACTGCAGGGGGTATTTGTCATAACTTCACAGAATATTGCCATACTTGCTCTTTTTCCTAATTACTCCTTTAAGATGTGCTACTTAGATCTGTTCCCTCCCAAAATGTTTCGCTTCTCCATTAAGTGTTATTTTACGGCGGCTGGCTGCCCTGCCAGATTTGTTATTGTAGGGTTGTTCAAAGCACTGTGTCAGATGGCACTTAGTCATTTACAGAAGGCCTTAGCATTTGCTTTGCACCAAACTGAAACACAGATTCAGTTGCAAAGTCAGTGGCAACGGCCCACTGCAGAATTGTCTGCACAGGCTGGGAGGTGCAGGGGACCCAGGACAACGCCCTGCCTGGTTGGACAGTCACGGCTAATATGAAAGGCTGAGCGTCTGCTCCTTGTATTCCTTTTTAAAAAACTTGTATTAAAGCCCAGGCAGCAGAGGCCTGGGTGGTGACTCCCTAGCTAGCCTTCTGTCATGCCAGCCCCAGTGAATTCAGGTGCATTAGAGCTGGTTAGGAGAACCTGTACCTGATTAGGGAATGGGAGCTACCTGTCCACCTCACTGGGGTGAGAAGTTGCTTGTATCTGGTTAGCAGATAGAAGGCAGCTGCCAGGCTGACTAAGTAGGGCTTATATGCCAGCCAGGGGGCAGGGGTAGAAGAGTGAAGAGACTCTGCCTGTCTCACATGGCACAGAGGTGCCCAGAGGCTGCTAGCCATAAAGAAGCATTGTATGAAGGTGGTGGATGCACAAACTCACTCTAAATAAACTGCACGGGTGACTGCTAAACCAGAGGGTCTTTGAGTCATCTGTGAGCAAGAGGGTGGCCAAAGCAGAGGGGCTGCAGGAGAACAACCTTACACACAGTTACAATAAAATGAAACCACGCTCCCTTGTCGTACACTGCTTATTCAAGCTCAGGTTCACATTCAAAGAAGCTGCCTAAAGATTCTGGTTTGCTGGCTGGGGAGCTCTCCTCCTCGGAGTATGCTGAAAACTGTGCCCAAATTTCTAAATGCCTATCCTCTTTTTGGCGCTTCTCTTATGTACGTACTTCGTGTGAAAGCTTTTTCAGTTCAAGGACAATCCACGCTTTGCTGTAGCATAAGTGCATGGGGGGAAGTGTCACATTTTTCTAATGAAGTGCAGCAGAGTCTCACCCCTAACAATGAAAAACATTATTTGTTCTGTTTAAAAGAAAGACGCTTTACTGGAACATTAAATAAGCAGGTCTGGGGATCTCCAGGAAATTGGCATTTTGTCATAAGATAAATCTTTTCAATAATTTCCTCCCAACCCTTTGTAATTCCTGGACTCACCACATGGGCAAGTACTTTTCCTTGTCCTTGCATCTCTTCCAACAGAGCACTTCTCTAGTAGCAAAAATAGGATGGATCTTAACTGGACTCAAATCCCGTTTACAGAGTGATTTATTAAAAGGTCTTTATGAGCTATACACATTGAAGCTGTAGATCCCTTTTCCCATTTAGTGACCCACTCATCCAGATCAATTTCTTTGTCCAAATTCCTCTGCCATCTTTTCACCTGGGTTCTTTTCTTATCAATATCTTTTGCAGTCAACGTTATATTCACATCTTAGAAATTAAACCTTTTGTTCCAGCTTGCTACTGGGGCAAATCCTCAAATGCCGTTGGAGCTGGGCGTCAGAGTGGCAGCTCATTTTGCCGGCGGAGATGTCAGGGTCTGAATTAGGGTGGTGATCCCCAAGCTATGCTCTGTGGTGGCCTAAACAGCACCTGCTGATGGCCTGCCAAGAGCAAGGGCATATGGGCTCAATCCTGCCAGGTGCTGAGTATCTCCTGGGAGAAGTCCAGCCCTACCGACGGCCGATAACTTGAATGGGAGCTAAGACGGTTAGGCATCTTGCAGGACCAGGGACATAGTGTTGGATCCCCCCCTTCCACCAGAATCCAGGCTGCTTCCTGAAAGTAAAAGCAGCTGGAAAGAAGAGAGACGAGCCAGCCCAGCTGTCTCAACTGGGTAAAACAAGAACTCCCCTTGGAACCTGATCCACCAGGAAACCAGAGTTGCCAGCTGCTGGTGGGAGAGAATGGTCTCAGGGAGGAAGGAGACTGGGGCCAGGAACTGGGGGAGCATGAGCAGAAAGCGGAGAAGAGGACCAGGTGGCAGATGGGCAGAATGGGAAAGAGGCGCAGAGGAGATGGGAAGGGGGATGGAGTGGAAAGCCAGCGGGGAGCATGAGACCCATCCCTGTCACAAAGGACAGCACTCAGTCGCATTCCGGAGCATCACAAACCCAGCAAGAGGTCCCTAAGGCTGTCCCCATGCAGATCCAGGGGAGCGGCCACAAACAGGGATGTTCTGCAGCCCCGAATGGGTGGGGAGCTGGGGCCAGGAGGGGCGTGGAGCCTGGGAGAAGGGGAGAGCTGGGACTGGGCAATAGGAAAGGGGAGGTCAGTTGAGGTTGGAAAAGCGGGGGAGGAGGGATGTGGGCAGGGGGAAAAGGAGACGCGGCGGGTGCAGGTGATGGGAGATGAAAGGGGAGGTGTAGATGAGACAAGCTGTATTAAACCTCAGCTCATTAGCTCTCTGTACCCCCTTTGCACCCTGGGCTGTGACCATCCGATAGTCAAGGGCTGCTTCGCTCTAACACATCTGCACAGCTCCGTGGTGGGATCTGCATGCACACCCAGGCCGCTCTGAGTGGGGAGGACCTTGCTGACCATTTTATTTTAATATATTCTTCCTGATCCGGGTTGTGAAACGGTCCTGTGAGTCGCAGCCAGACCTCTTGCATTTGGGTGACCTCCCCCGCTCAGCTATAGTGTCTCTAGGACCCACTGGTGTATAGGGAATAAATCGGGAAGGGGGGAGGCGATGAACGGCACATACAGGGACATTGTAAACTAGTTGGAATTAAGCAAATGCTGAGATGTGTGCAGGGTGATCTACAGAATAAATAAAAGCCTGTGACATATTCTAATTGGGATGTTGGAAACATCTCTGCAGTTTGGAGACAGATCTGCAGTTTTCCGTAAATGCCTCATCAAGGCGGTAATGTATTCTAATTATTAATATCAGGGCACCGGCTGCTGCGGGAACCATTTCTCTTTGGTGGCATGCGACATTACAATGCAAATGCATGAATAATAATGTTTCATTTAAATTACAGCGTGTGGGATCCATTGTGTCGTGCTCTGTTTTTATGTAAATAGTCCATACCTGTGTAAATAACGTTGTTTCGTTAGGTAACTGCAGAGGCTTGCGCTTTGGACCCTGGATCAGCTGGCCGTGGCAGGCACGCATGCAGCACAATGGCTCCGCTTTCCCCCTGAGCTGACAATCAGCAGTGAACTTCCTTCCAAAGAACCCAGGCTGCATCCCTGTGCTTTCGGGAGCTTGTCCTCCCTACATGGGCCGAGGCCTGCGCAGAGTCACATGCAATGCACAGTGAAACGCTCAGCATGAAGCACTCACTAGCAGCCAAATCCTCACTGTTGTGGTTTCAGATTCCTTCCCCTTGCACAGGACAGGAGTCCTGGTGGAGTCTGTCCTCAAAGCCCCTTTTCCCCCACACTGTCCTTCGGGTGTTGGAGGTTGGCATCACCAGGCCATATATGCCCCTCTCTCCTTCTAACCCCCCGCCCCACACTCTTCTTCAGCCTCTGGTCTCCTGTGCATTCCTCCCAGGCTACGAAACCCCCCTGCCTTCCAAACGGACTTTCAGATAGCAGCACGCCCCATGCCACGTTCACCAGTCAGCCTCCTGGCCTCTCCAGCCTCCCTTTGCAAGAAGACAAGGGCCAGGCCTTTTTCGTCACTGCAAAGCAGCAGGCCCATGGCTGGCTGTGCACCAGGCCGCCTCATTTGCCCAGGTGGTTACTTTGCCCTTGCTGATCGTGGACAGGCAGCGGAAATGATTCCTCCCGCTGTCCTGCTGAGCGCTGGGTTGCTAACTCAATCTGCGGCTCTGGGAATTCATAACGCACAGCCCACAAAGTGGGAGTTCTGCCCCCGCTGAAACCCTCCTCCTCATCAGGGCCCCCCACAGGCCCCCATAGGGCGCACGGTGTGAGCCAGGCTCCATAGGGCTTGGGGGCTGGAGGGGTGGAGCTGGCTCCCAGCTGCTTTCTGCTCACCTTGCAGTTACCCTCATGCATTTCCCACTGGGTGCTGATACAGCATTCACCCAGGGTCCCTTGGGGACTGCTGCTGCCTGGACTCAAAGCACTGACCTAATGACAGCACGGCCCCAGGACAGGCAGGGTCACTAGGGCAGTCCCGGGAAAGCAGCCATCCTACCTTCACCCATCTGGGGGTTCTAGTCCTTGCAGCTATCGCCCGCCCCTTCTTTCCCCATCCCTGAGCCCCACTTGCTGAGAGGAGGCTTGCCTGGACACTCCTGCAAGTTTCACCCCATGGGCCTGGAACAGCTTCCGCTGGGGTTTTTGACTCCCAGTTCCTTTCAGTGACTGCTCAGCCCTGGGTTGTGTCTGGCTGCCAGCCAGGCCCATAGGGGAGGACAGGCTAGAGGACTCCCCCCACAACCCATAGGCAGCCCTCCCCATGGGCCCTGGAGCAGGAGGTGACCGGCATCTCGCTCCAGAGCTGGGGCAGGAGGACGTGCGACTGCAGCCAACATGCTGATCGCTGCAAAAGAGGCAGGGCTCGCCCCGACCCCGCACAATCAATCTCCCGCTGTCTCCATCAGGGAAAGCTGGGGAGATCACCAGGACCATGGCTAATGGCCAAAACTTCCAGTTGCTTTAAATGTTTCAGGGAGCAAATGAAAGAGTCATGAATCCCTGCCTGAGAACGTCCAGCCTCTGGCACCTTGTGGCTAAGCAGGCTTCACTATTCCCACCAAAGGGCATTGTTATAAACAGAAAAAGGACCCCATGTACCCCGTTTTGCCTTGGCTTATGAAACTGTGCCCTGATATCAGAGGGCCTGGCAAAAGATGTTTTAATTACACACTCAGCAGACGTAGAATGGTTGTTGCATGTGCTTTTGGGAGACAAACTGCTGGAGATGTCTACGGACCCGTTTGGATGTGATGTCATCAATGCTGTCTGCAGCACTGGGGTTTGCTGTGCTCTTCAGAATCTGTGCGAAGCCAGTGGCTTGGCTCCATTCAATATCTTCATCAGTGATTTGGCTAATGGTATAGAAAGTACACTTATAAAGTTTGCAGACAACACCAAGTTACACGTGTAACACCACCAAGTTACAAGTGCCTTGGAGGACAACATTAGGGTTCAGAATTATCTGAAAAAACTGGAAAAATGGTCTGAAATAAATAGATCTAAGTTCAATAAGGAGAAATGCAAAATGCTGTATTTAGGAAGGATTAATCAATTGCACAAATACAAATGGGAAATGACTGTCTAGGAAGGAGTACAGCAGAAAAGAATCTTAGGGTTGTAGCGGATCACAAACTAAACATGAGTCAACAATGTAATACTATTGCAAAACAAGGGGACATCATTTTCACAACGCATCATCTGGAGTAGATTGCCCAGTTCTGGGTACCACACTTTGGGAAAGACGGGAACAAATCAGAGACAGTCTGGAGAAGAACAACCAAAATGATTAAAGATCTAGAAAATACGACTTGGGAGGAAAAATTGAAACAAAATGGGTTTGTGTAGTCTGGAGAAAGGGAGGCTGAGAGAAGACGTGATAATAGTCTTCAAGTATGTAAAGAGTTGTTATAAAGAGGCGGATGATAAATTGTTCTCCTTAACCATTGAGGACAGGCCAAGAAATAATGCGTTTAAATTGCAGCAAGGGAGACTTAGGTTAGATATTAAGAAAAACTTCCTAACTGTCAGGGTAGTTAAGCACTGGAACAAATTACATAAAAAGGTTATGGAAACTCCATCACTGGAGGTTTTTAAGAACAAGTTAGACAAACACCTGTCAGGGACAGTCTAGATAATACTTAAGTCCTGCCTCAGTGCAGGGAACTGGACAAGATGCCCTATCTTTCTATGATTCTCTGGTGGTGGGCGGGGGACACCCGGGAATACAATCTGCCATTAGTTGATACATGCTGCTACCCGGGGCTTGTCATAACTTTTGCACTGGTTCACAGAATGGAAATCCCTCCCATTCCAGAAATTTACCAGGCTCTGGGGCGGCTTCTGCCTCTATGACTTCTGCTGTCGGTTCCACAGGGGGGCTGTTCCTTGGAGGGCATCGAAAAGCTCCTTTGAGCACGGCCCCAAGATGCACTGCGGCTGCTGCCGGGGTAAGCCTCCTCTGGACCAGCAGCAGTGTCACTTCGCTGAACTCATTTGGCGCCTGCTGCTGGCTCCTATTATTTCCCATGCTGGATTCTGGGGTCAGCGTGTCGCCAGCCCGGCTGACTGGGTCATTGTGCACCATCGCCGGCTCTGTGCTCAATGCAGTGCCCAGTAGCCAATCAAAGTCACCATAAAATGGCCATGAGTTGCCCAAGATGTGGTTCTGGTTCCTTTTTTTCCAGTACTTGAGCCACTTAAACTGCTCCTGCTCTGGTACAGTGAATTTCCTACGCTGCCCCTTTCTTTGCTCCTTGCTGGTATGTGTGGTCATTCCTGGCACACTATTAAAATCCATCGTTTTGCTGGCCTCACAGCGGAGATTAACCAAAAGCGGGGGCTATCGTGGGACGGTTGTGGCACTGTTGCTATGCTGGCATAATGTTGTAGCGTGGATAAACCGATGAAAGGATTTTCCCAGGATCGTCGGAAGAATTGTAGCTACGTTGTGGGGCAGGTCAGCAGAGCTGTGTCAGTCGGGGGTGTGTGGATTTTTCACACCTTTGACCGACGTGGTTATGTCAATCTAAATTTTAAGACCATATCAGACCTAAGACAATACGCCAGGCAACTGGCAGGGAAGAGCAATGCCTCACATGAGCAAAGAAAGGAGGATGATGGGATTCATATTAATATGATTAATTTGTCAGACCAGATGGTCACAATGGTCACTTCTGGCCTGGGAATCTATGACTTATTTCTAGTTTTGGGGGTGTTTCTTAACCCAATACAGCTGACATGCGGCGATACCACCCTATCAATATACATTAGAGACTAGTTGATGTAGACCTGCTTATATACACAGCCCCCCAGGCAGTCCATTGGCTACGGGCCCAGTCCTGGAAGGTGCCATGGGAGAAGGGAGGGAGGATTTAGGGATTGGTGCAGGGAATGCTCCTTGTGCAAGGGAAACATGGGGAAGGGCTGTGGCTGGAGACATTTCTTTGGCTCATTCTTGGCCATTTGTCACGGCTGACAGAAAGAACCTGGCCCTAGAGACACTTCCTCATGGGAGTAAAGGCACTTGTGTGAGCCGTTCCATTAGGCTCAATGCAGTTACTCATGTGAGTAAAGTTATTTGTGTGCACCAGAGTCTTCAAGGTCAGGCCTGAAATGGCAGCAGGGGGGTAAATGACTGTTCAGGGTCAGGGCTAGATTGTGGAAGACGGGCCCAAGCCTGCACGAGGGGCACTGCGGAGCTGTAGGCCTGGGGGAGCACCAGAGGCCAATTTGCATCAGTGACACCAGGCATCCTCCTACCGGGGGAGGACCAAAAAGCATGCTACCACATTAAGAGACCTACTCCCTGCTACGTGGTCACCCAGCTCCACTGGCTGGTGTGCGGGCGGTGGGGCCATGGCTCCATGTGCTTCCCAGCCCTCCTCATCTTTCTGGGGCACTGATCTCAGGATCAGCCCTGCCCCATGGCCAAAGACTGCAGTTCTGGCTGGCTGTATGCATCTTACACAGCATTTTTTTTACTCCCTCAGCCTACACTGAGCAACTATGCAATGAGGGAAGGGGCACAATCCGGCCAGACAATTCCCTCATGTGGTCTGGGCAGATTGCTAGAAAGGACTAGGGCTCACTGCCTGGCACTGCTGATGGCTCCTAAGAAATGAAAACCCGAATCTGAAGTCCTTGCAATTCGCCTGTGGGCTCTGACGGTCTCTCTGCATAGGCTTGCCCAAAGTCTGCTGCAAAAACCCATGCCCTGGGGGAAATTGCAATGATAGCAACCCCACCTGCTGCACGCGTTGTTACCTCTTACCCATTGAATGCAAGGCTCTGCCTTGTGCCGCCATGTGGAGAGCTAGTCTATCGTGGAAAAGAGGAGATGACAGGGGACATGATAGCGGTCTTCAAAGGCGGGTCAAAAAAGTGTCAAAAAAGACGGAGCAAAGCTGTTTTCTCTTTCCACAGAGGGCAGGACAAGAGGCAGTGCATTCAAACTACAGCACAGCAGGTTTAGGTTAAATCTCAGGAAGAACTTCCTAGCTGTGAGAAGAGAAGGCCAATGGAACAGACAGCCACGGGAGGTTGTGGAAGCTCGATCACTGGAGCTTTTCTGAAGGAGGCTGGATGGCCACCTGCCTTGAATGGCTTAGACCCAACAAATCTTGCATCTTGGTCGGGGGTTAGACTAGATGGCCCTTGTGGCCCTTTCTACCTCTGTGGTTCCATGATTCATGCTCTAGTGAGGGCGGCAGCATGTTTCCAATGGCTTCTGCTCATCCAGTGCTGGAACCTCAGACTACTGGCCTGGGACATGTAGCCAAGATAAAGAAGCCACTGGAAGGTATCCGAGACGTTCCATTCAAACCAAGCATGTCCCTCTTTGGCCGAACTGTTTTTTCTAATGTCCTTGTTAATGGAGGGGTTTACGGACAGGGATGCACGTCTAGGTCGCTGGTGTGTCAAGGGAATTGAGATCAGCCCTTGGCTGCAGGCGGGACTGTACCCGCTGTGAACAAGAGCCTTTCTGTAATGTTACTAGCCAAGTTACATGAGCAGATTAGCCTCATGGAGAAGGGATGGCCCACTGGGAACGGTAGCAGAGTAATTTAATTGTGTGGGATCCACAGTGCCGTGAGGGAGCAGTTGGAGGGGCAATGGGCCCTTCACTGCTACAGGCTTGCGTTCAGACCTGCACTAGGTCACAGCAGGAGGTGGATTAGCTGGTCTCATCCTAGTCCCCATTGCAGTCACTAGTAAGTGCCTGATATTTATAAGTCAGGACAGAGTTCCTGAGGCAGGTGTCTAAGACTGGCAGGCAGAGGGTGCTCAAGGGCATGCAGGAGGTGCCCTGGCAAAGCTGTGCAGAGAGTGGCATGGCACCCACTGTGCTTGGCCCCTATTTTCAAGATATCACTCAGGAGGGCACAACGTTCACAGGCAAAGGATAAAAAAAAAATAAGGAAAGGAAAGGAATCAAAACTGATGATTAGATTTGCATAATTTCTCCAAAGAGGTTTAGAATACGCCCAGCGAACAGGGACGTGCAGAACGTTTCTGTCAGCCGGTAGGGAGTGTCCCAATGGCCCCGTCCGGCTTGAGAGGTGCCATAAAAACACAGCCCCCAGCCAGCCTTGACACCCAGGATTCCAGCAGAGTTCACAGTCGACAAGTTCAGAGCCTTCCAGATGTCAGCACGAGCTAACCCACCATTAGATATATAGTGCAATAATTGAGCTCTTCTTTGCCCATGATCTCAAATGGCTGTGAGTGTGACTGGAAATGTAATGGAGCCAAGGCTGGGGATTCCATAATCTAACAGCACAGCCTTAAAAGAAAGAATATTTGATGAGGCTGAATTCTGTGAAGAGAGAACAAGAGCTGTTACCATAGCAGATATTTCAGCACAGATGCTGCAGAAGAAAGGAGTCAGGCTTTGTAAAGGGCCTTTGTATTATTTCCAGCCTCTCCAGCTTCATTGAACTGAAAAGGAAGTTAAAAAAAGACGAGGAAGAAGAAGACGACAAGAAAGAGGAGCAACTTTTTTTTCTTTCTTTTCTGAAATCAGAGGCTGGGCTTTTAGCTTTTCCCGGAGCTCATATGCCAACTTGAGGCTCTTTGTGGACTCTCCAGATTTCAGGACAGAATGTGTTTTCTGTACCAGACCACAGTAAGCTATTTTCCTTCCCCAGATGTACCCTCTCTCTGCCGGAACAGAAGGTTCTGTTCTCAGCCCTTATGGAAACAGCAGGAAGTGACTCCAGACGAACAATACGTTGAGAGTCATTTGTAGCCCTCTGTGTGAGGGCCACAAACAGCCAGCTGGGCCTCCTTCCAGCTCCATCCAACTGCGAATTCTTATGATTGATCCCTGACTCTGGCCTGCTTTTGAAATCTCGGCTGCGATGGTGGCTCCCTTCGGAGCTCAGGAATCTCCTGCGTTGAGAATTTTCCCTAATTTGCCCCAGATGTTTCATTTCCCAACTTCAGGACCTTCCTCTGTTTTAGCAGCCCATGCGAAGGAGGCGTTCTCATCCCTCATGTATAGTGTCATCTTGACATCAGACACAGTTGGAGAAAGCCAGGCCATCCAGACTGCAAATGGGAGGTGTTGAACGCCGCACTGTTTGCTGCCACCCCTCAAGCCCTCCAAGTTGTTGAGTTGCGGGCATTTCTTGTTGAGAACCTCTATCTTCCCCGAAATCCTCCAGTGAGCCCACCAAATGCCTGATCTATTCCCAGAAACCACCAAACAACCTACAGACTCATCCTATTGCGAACTTGCACCTATCTGCTACTGAGAGCCACCGTGAACTCATCATCCAGACTCCTCCCATGTTTTTGGGGAGTGGCAAAGCGGTGCCAGAAGCACGGCTCTCCTTCGGCTGCAGGAACTAGCATTTCCTGTTTGGTGTTGCAGTAAGCAGTCCTCCAGGTTGTGACGCATGCCTTTGAGCCACCTCTGTCAACTGGGACTGCAGTGACTCTCTGCTTAGCCGATATTTCTCTGCACCCTCCTCCCCCCTCATCAAACCAGCCCCACAAAAGTAAGCCCAGAATGTGACCCTAATTTTGGCCCAGCAGATAGTCAAATGCTTGCTGCCCCTGCAAGTGTCTGTATGCCCACTTGTGGTGGACCTGTCCAAGGAAGGGAAAGGGGGCACGATTTACATCTGTTTGAACAGGAAAATAATTGATTTGCAAATAATTTGCGGAATCCAAGCACGTATCAACGGGTATTCGGGGAACTGGGGGTGGTTTGTGAAAATGCTAATGCTTCCAGCCTATTTCATGCATGTGTCTCTTCACCCCAGACGTTGCACTGGAGAGAGTCACTGGGAATTGTTTTCTGCTCGTTATTTTTCTTTTGAGACCTTTCCTTCAGGCACGCAGGAAGCGCTAACCATGGGATTGGAGGTCCAGTCATGGCACGACAATAATCTGTTCTCGTCCTTATCTGTGTCTTGCGTTACCTCACCTTGCTCTCAGCCTACATGGGTTGAGAGACAGAGGTGGAATCCAGGCCAGACTGGACACCCTCAGACGTTGTCTGAATCCATAATATTTCCCTTCAACTTTTCCATATCTCAAAAATAATAGGTACATAAATTCCCTTGAATTCTGAATTGAATCTGACAGAATGCTAATAGGGAACTGGCAGGCAGGTAACCTGGCTCACCAGCTCATCAGGAAAAGAAAGAAGCAGATATTACATTCTAGGCAACCAGCAAGAACAAAGTTACCAAAACCATTAAGAACTCCAAAGTACATCCTTTCTCCTCTACATTACTGCAGTTCATCTGTGTGGAGCTTTATTCCCAAAGCTACATGTCAAGCACTTGGCCAAGAACAACAGTAATGATAGAGGGAGGGTTGTGACTCCATAATTATCCTACATTAATTCTGTGCTGACCCCTATTTTCGGTTCCTGCCAGCTTTTGCAAAAAAACCCAACTCCTTTGGGCTGAAATTTCTCATGCCGTTTTCACCTAAAGAAGATTTTTGGAAAGTTTTACAAGAATCTGTCCAGCAATTTTTGGCTTATGCAGCAATGAACAAACTGGCTGTTTCTGTTTTTTCATAGTGGATTGTGACCTTCTGCTATGTCACATAACTCAAATGCTCTTCTGTTTTCAGACTTTAAACTGACACTTCGTCTTCAAACAGGATAAGAACCTTTGACAAGTTTGAAGAAAGTCATGTAATACATCACGAAGATATGACCTTTTGAAAATACTGCACTGAGCATGCTCAACTGTACACCATCCTCCATGACACTTCTTTATCATTTTTATTGCAGTTCTCTTCATGGGTTAGCGGTTTAACAATAGGGCCATCAGGATGAAGGAATTGTCGCACAGCTACATTTAACCAGAAATGATATCAGCACTTCCTAAAGAGGTTTCTTAGGTGGAATGGCGAGAGGTTTGACTGGCCATTCCCTTATTACTGAGTTCTCATCAAGAAGATAGATGAAGAGTAATGAAGGATTCAGTCAGATTCTTGTCACATTTGAACCTACTTGTATGCTGTGGTGACTAGACTCAAAACACTCTTGAGTTTTCATTATGCATTGTAGTTACACAGTAGATACGTGCTTAGACTCTTAGATACACTATGGCACACAAAAAACAGTAGTAAAGGAACGTTCAAGTTGCAAACTCAAGCATTCAGAAGGTAGGAAATGCTAGAATTAAGGTTGCTCGTGGAAGCTATTTCCCCCCTAGCTTCCTGTCTCATTCACTTCAGGCTGGATCTGCTCTGGGGATGGTAGGTAATTCCTAATTTTTAACTGCTTGACTTTGCCACCTTTATCTTCTTTTCATGTCGTTTTATGGTGTCATTTTCTAGGTGTTTAAAATAGGAAACTGAAAAAAAACCCAAAACAGGAATTTCATCATGTGGAACCATATTGGGGTAATCAGCAGAGCTGAAACATTTAGATCCTCTGCGCAGACTCTGCGGCTTGAGCTAAGGGATAACAGTACGTTGATACAGTAACTGATAACAGTACGTTGCCATCCTCTCTGGGGACCAGAGGTAGAGGGAGATGAAGCACGTGGTTTTCCAGTGGGTTTCACGGATCATCGCAGACAGAAGATCAATGCCAAGACTCAGGCATCTGGTCTTCCACACCAGGCTTTGAGGGGAATGTGCTCCAGTGGGCACAGATCCTTCTGCCTTTGTTTCCATCCACCCCCCAGCCTAGCTCTTTCAACCCTGTGCCCCCCAGCCTCTCCTTAGCACAGTACCAGTTTCTCTCCTCACACCCTTTATCTTCTTGTTCCATTCCCAGTTTCCCCTCCCACCACTCCTTGGCTTTGCATCCCAGTCCAGTTCCCCTCTCCCAGGCTCGTCAGCGCGGTCCCCTTGGTTCCCGTCTTCTTCCGCATCACGCCCCAGATGCAGCTCCTCCCCGCTCCGCATTACAGTCAGGCAACTTCCTCCTTTTCAGCCTCCCTTGGGCACCAGCAGGATCAGCGAGAGCAACGGGAGAGAGAGGCTCCCTGCTCTCGCCTCTGGTGCCTGGAAAAGCAGTCGCAGGGCACGTCTTGCTCAGCTGCTGCGACCCTGGGCTGGAACATGCTGTCACTCGGGGGAGTTGGCACATGTGCAATGCAGTTGCAGGTAGGAGCTGTGAGGGGATGGAGCAGAAGGACTCTTTGGAGCATTTAGGTGACAATCTGTAACACGTCTCGACCGAGCGTGTGCAAACTTATTTTTCAGAGCTGTATAACTTGGCTACATGCAGGCAGCTTTTCATAGGATCAGCAGAAGGCATAACTGTAGTATCAGGGTGACACTGCACTCACACCAAATTCAAGTCCCAGGAGATGGATCTCTTGATGATTACCTGTTCTGTTCATTTCCTCTGAAACACCCAGCATTGGTCCCTCTTCGAAAACAGGATACTAGGCTAGATTGACCATTGATCTGATCCACTATGGCTGTTCTTATGGTCTTCTGTCTTTGCTCAAAACCTGGATGTGCTACAGCTTCTCAACAGAACAGCGGTAAGAATTTTTAAAAATCTGGACAAAACTACGTATTTTCCCTTATCGCATCCTGAGAAACGGCTTGGCTGTTTTTTTTGCTGAAACTTTCCAAAGAAGTTCAGCTGCAAGCAGACACCCAATGTAAAAAAAATCATGAGTGATAAGCAACTGAGTATAGCATCTTGTAATGGAAAGTGTCAGGCAAACATCGGCAGTTCTGACTTCCGTAGGCCCTAAATTTAGCAAGGGCTCAAGGCGCAACCCGGTAAGGTATAAGAAGGGTACCCTAGATTTTGTGCGTAACGCTTCGCCACCTATAAGGCACACTGCTAAATTCTGTACATTGGTCATGCCACTCCAGCGTAGTTAATGTGATGAACATTTAAATAATGTCAATCTAATTCATTACATTAGTGACTTCAGGGTGCAGATACTGTGTTTTATAGCAGCGTGTGTGGAATGATAATGAAAGCATGGAGGGAGGGCGTGTTCCAGTCCTCAATGCCTTCATTTTGCTTCAGCATCAGTGGGACTTCAGCATATTCCTCAAATTAGGCGCTAGCTTAAATGCTTTGCTTTGGGAGGGGGGCATGTAGCGAGTTGAATCTGCGACTGTGACAACAGACATTCAGCTAACGCACTGCTCTGTCATGCAGTCTTTTGCACAATCTTGCACTTATGCACTCTCGTATATTAATCTTCACTATTGCAGTCCATGTGCCAGGCAAACAGAGTCCATACGTCAAACCTACTTCAACAACCTTCAGTAACCCAGTATTAACTGCAGACCTAGACAGAGGTTTTACAATTAAATTGCAACATAAAATTCTGTTAACTGTCACCACCAGTTGTGCTTCATCAATACACCTTTCTGCTGTTTAATATAGGGACACGCTTTGCATCAGGACATACACGTACAATTTTATGTCTGTTTATGGAAAATTTCAGTTTCTAATTTGCATGTGCTGTCTGCTTAGAAATTTTATTATATGTAATATTTACTACAGGAGCCACACTTTTTCTTGTGAGAGAATTATTTATGGCATGTTATATTTTTATGCAGTTTGCTTTAGTAGTGTATGTATTTTTAAAATGTTGTTCCTGAATCCTAGTCTTTTCACCACGATACACAATGATACAAGGTGCACAGGAGAAACTCCGTACCTTCTTCCTCTGGCTGTTACAATGACATAACCAGTTTTTAGTTATGACGGCACAAACTTTTTCAACTTGGAGATAACAAAAATAATAATAAAGTAGGATGAATGCTGGCATAAAAGAGGAGGGGAAGACAGAAAGAAAAAGAGCAAAGCAAGGAGTAAGATCAGTGATGTAGGTGATGAGTAATCAGTTGTTAATTTTCTATCCTTCCACCCTTCCCAGCACCTATGAAGGGAAATGAAAGTGCAGACTTGGGTCTGATGTCAGATTTCTGTTATCACTTTGTCCACTTGGGCAGAAGTAATGCACAAAGAGGTGCCTGTTTGCTGAGGACTTTGCCAGAAGTTGCCTGAGACAGTTTGCCTACTGCTGGAGATTCCTGCAGCCAACTTGGCAGATACATTTTAGAATGTGGCTCTCCGCTGGAAAGCACATATGTCGAAGTAGCATCTTCTCACTCAACAGAGGGATGTTTTGGGGGTATATTATATTTTATCCATTTATTTCTTGCACCCCTTCAATGTGCACCTCAGTGTAGGAAGTGCAGTGGAGTGGTTCATACCCAAGGGCTCCAGTCTTGGACAGTAGCTGGTAAAAGTGTCCTTTCACTGGTCACCTCCTCTGGGCAATGAAGTAGTTTTCTGCAGAGTGAATTCTGCGGCATTGGCCAGTTTGCCTCCTGGCCCAATGCCGTGAGAGATTGTTCAAGGGCTGGCTGAATTTCCGTTTCATCCTGGAACCAAGGTAGCCAAGGCCTACCGTGCTGTGTGGGGAAGGGTAATGCATTCACTCCTGTACGAGTTGCGGTTCATGAATATTCAGGAGTGGGTTCTTAGCTGAATAGCGAGCATGTTTTTATGATGATGAAGTGAGACATGCAGATACATTTGTTAAGCTGCTTTCCCTGTAATGCCAGCAGAGCACAGGCCAGAGTTAGCGTTCCAGGCTGCAGTAAAGGAGATGGTAATTAAGCAACAATATGCGACACTGGCTGCCAAAGACAGAGCCCAAAGCAAGGGCAGGCAGATGCTGCGTGGAGATGAGTCTGTGCAAAGGAGCAGGAATATCTAATTTAGGGGCCTTTCTATCACTGATTTGTGGAATTCATGTCTGCACCCCCCCCCACCAAACCTCTAATGAGGGAAGGCTGAAAAAACAGGAAACCAATGGTGGTAAAATCCCATGCTGACCCTGGGGACGCAGTGTCTTAGTTGGGTTGGAAGCACTTAAGGGCCCGAGCAGCGCCTGGGGAGGCAATGGGATGGAAAGGGAAAGTCTGCTATGCATGGGGAGCCAGCTGGAGGTTTGCTTATGCAAGCAGCTGGGGCTTGATCAAAGCAGTGACTGTGACAACAGGATCTGGGGAACGCGGTGGCTTGTGAAACTCCTGCAAGAGAGGAGGTGATTAGCATATAACGGAGGAGACGGGATTCCAGTCCGGATCTCAGAAAAAACAAAGAGAGGTAAGAGCTGTGGATACTCATGCTGTCAAAAGCAGCCCTGGCCAAGCTCCATTACAAATACCAGTACCGGGCTGTGCCGATAGGCAGCTGTTGGGGAAGCTTGGGCTCCGAAGATCATGGCTCGGGCCCATCTCTGCTGAGGAGGAAAGCTGGTGGCAGGGTTTCAGCTCCAGGGGAGGAAAAGAGCATTTGGTGCCTTGTGGTGTAGTTTTGCTGGTTTGGTCACGGGCTCCGGAAGTACAAGCTGGCTCATTCAGGTTTATCTGTTCCAGGTTTGAAATTCAATACATCAAAAGCTAAAAAGAACTCAGGGCAAAATGTTCAAACTCAGGCAGCTAATGTCAGGCTCTTCTACTGACAGTTAAGCTTCGAAATCATTGTGATCTCGGGGTCAAATTTTCCAATGCATCGGAGTGGCTTGGAAGCACATCTCCCATTTTCCAAAGGACACGGGCGCCTAAGTCACATGCCTTAAGGACTTTAAATTCCTAAAATCATGTAGATGTTTTTGAAAAGTGGCGTACTGGCGGGGGGGGGGGGCATAAAGGGGGGGGGGGGAAAGCAGGGGCGGGGGCCGCGCGCCAGAGACCCACGAGATGCCACTGCTTTTGAAAAGTTATTTTTACCTTCAATGCCTAATGTTAGCTGGCCAGGTTGGAACCTTTTGAGATAAAGATGTAGGTCTTAGCTAAACAAACACTAAGGTGGGGCAGGAATTATTTCAGATGTCCCAAAAAGTAGCTAGGAAGGATGAGATGAAATTTAATATCACAGGCGGTGTCTGTAGCTGCGAACGCTAAGGTGTTCGTAGGTCCGCACAGGTAATGGTAGTCTTTTGTAACTGACTGAAGAACAGGTCCATTACTTAGCATGCCTGATGGCTGTGTGAGTGTGTAGAATGGTCTCCCAGGCGAAGTCCCTTTCCTTCACTCTTTAGAAGCGAGCATGGACAGCGCTCTAGACACTATGTTGTATGAAGAATTCCTGTATCAGTTCCCTGAAGATAAGTTAGAAGACCTCCAGCTCTTATTTCTATGATCTTTTCATCAATGGCTGGCTCAGGTCAGGCTTCTCTCCCTGGCAAATGAGGGTCACAGACCAGGGATCTGGGGTAAATTTCACAGGTTTTCACAGAGTTTAAGGCCAGAAGGGCCATTTAGATCATCTAATCTGAGTCACCGACTGTCCATCACAGGTCATTAAATCTCACTCAGACAGCACTCCAACGAGCACAATAACTTTGGTTAGGCTAAAGCATTTCAGTCCTCTGGAGACTAGCCTGTGGTGTGCCACAGGCAGAGAGCAGGGGAGGCCAAAGTGGCACCGGTTCCGGAGCCCGTTCAGTAGCAGGGAATTGATTAGGAGAGACATGCCCAGATGACACAAAGAGGCGATCCATGCCCAGATGACCCAAATGGGTGATCCATGCCCTCTGCTGTAGAGGAAGGTGAACCACTCCCAAGGCCCCCACCAATCTGAGCTGGTGGATATTCGTTCCCAACCCCAAATCTGGTGATCACTTAGACCCTGAGCATGTGATCAAGACCCCCCAGCCAAGCACTAAAAAAGGAGTCTCTAGCACCTCATAGCATTGGTCCAGCCCATCCAGTGTCCTGTCCCCAGCTATGGCCAATCCTTGATTCCCTCCCCTCGTCAGAATACATCTGGTCAATTGTGCACTGGGGAAGAGGTTCCTTCCTGACCCTGACAGGTGCCTGGCTGAAGCCCTGAAGCATGATATTTGGTTGTAGACATTGTCTTACTGCAGAGCTGCAAGTTTTATGAGCATTTTCAGGGCAATGCAGAGCTTCCTGGGAGAGGTTGAATAGAGGGATTCACATACAGAAGGCCAGAAGGGACCGTCATGGCCATCCAGCCCCCCCACCCTCCCGCCCACACAGGCCACAGAATTACTCCCTGAAGAGGATTAAAATATATCTTTTAGAAAGATATTAAATCCAGTTTTAAAGACTCCCAACTGATAGTGAGTTCATCACCTCCTGTGGTAACCTGTTCCAGTGCTAGCTGCCCTCCCTGCTTGGAAATTGTGTCTTATTTCAAGGTTGAATATGTCTAACTTCCACTTCCAGCCATTGGATCTTGGTCTGCCTTTGCCAGCAAGGCTGTAAAGCCGCCCACTGTCAGGCCTCGTGTCCATACATAAGCACAGTGATCAAGCCACCTTTCAACCTTTTCTTCAACAAACTGACTAGACTGAGTTCCTATTACTTTGTTTTGCAGCCTTTGGATCAATTTTGTGGAGCGTCTTTAAGTTCTTTCCAATATTTCTACATCCTTCATGAAGTGTGGACCCCAGAGTTGGATACGGTATTCTATTAGTGGTCTAACCCTTCATGGTTACAGAGGCAAGGTACACTAGGAATTATCTGCTCTAGGAGGTATATTGGAGCGGTTCCACGGCCTGTGATATACAGGAGGTCAGACGAGATGATCACACTCGCCTTTCTAATCTTGGAATCTATGTTAATATTCTGTTTCACTCCAACCAGAACCAGATCAGGTCAAATATGAATTCAATTTCAGCACATAATATCTATGTTTATTTTTCAAGCCTTTTCTCCCAATTTTATTAATTTAAATGTTGATTGTTGTGCAAAATGATGGGTTTTAAGCATTTTTATGTATTTAAGTTTTCGGGAATTATTGGAGCGGGTGGAGAATCAGACAATTGGGAGGTCAGACAATTGTTTAATGGCAGTAGACCTTGAGATTCAAAAAGGGAAAGTTTTATAACCATTAAAAACACAAATTGTCAATGTCCCCTGTCAACATATACAAAGTAAACTGACTTAAATAACGTCATGAACAGGATGTGAGCTGTCTTACCTAGTGGTCAAAGCAGGAGTCAACAGGGTCAGCTTACCAGGGGGTCAGAGTTCAACACAGGCCAGAGAGTCGAGTGCCAGGAGGCAGGCAGGGTCAGGATACCAGGAGATCAGAAGCTGGAGACGAACTTGAGATCAGACCCACGGATCGGTAACCAGAATCACACCAGGGGAGCGGAAAGCATAAAGCACACCGTCCTGAGCAAGGTGCATCCCAGTTGCATGGACAATTTCCTGTTCCTGTGCTGGTTTTAAATGGGTTCTGGACCAATCAGGGCCCCCCTGCATTCTGCTAATCAGCTCCCAAGACTGAGGTGGTCTGAGTTCAGCTTCTATTCTGACAGAAGTTAGCAGATCCCTGGGTGGCAGGTTGGCCCCTGCTAGCTTCAAAACACCCTGTGGACCAGGCCTGGAGACCCATGCTCCCTGAGAAATAAGTTCTCACGCAACGCTTTTCTTTCTGTGCCTGTCTGTAAATTTCAATTATTATTGGAAATATTTTTCTGTCCATTTGTGTATATAAGGTGAAATCCACATTTACTGACATTTACCAATAAAAAGTTTAATCTTTCTAAGCCAAAGCCGGGAATTCATTCTGCAAACTGCATCCCATTCTTTAGTTCTCCTTCCTAAGCCATGTGAGGCTATGTTGACCCTACTAGCTAGGGCACTGATTCCCAGCTTGTGTTTTGGTACCATGTAATGTTGGTGGCTTGCACGGGTAAAAAGTAAGTGGCAGCTAGAGCTAATAAAACAATTCAGGGTCAGAAGGATTCAAGAGACATTCCATCAGAACAGGCTTTTTAGCTGCGAAATTCAGCCTCGAGAATTTCATCATTTCAGCTGGCACTTTTTCAAGACCTAACTCTAAGATCCAAGACTTTTGGATAGACAAGACCAGCATGACCACGTGCAATTGAACCATCTGTAATTTCCAGTAGTGTTACACTCTCCATTTATGTAGCTGGAAAAGGAAACTTCTCAAAGGGACCTTTAACAAAGAGTCAAAGGCCAATGTTCTCATGCCTCGTGCTTGAAGTTAGGTACCTAAATCCACATGACCTGAGAAACCAATCTGCGGAAGGTGTCAGCACTGGGCATCTCTTCTTCCAGTCTGGGCTTAACAACGATATCCTATTTCTACAGGTGCAACACTATTCCGTGCAACCGTGGCTCTGCAGCAACAAGGGGCTTTCCGAGCTGTCACTGTAGGGGAGGGTCAGTTTCCACTGTACTTTCCTCCCGTGTGCAGGCTGATGGAAGTGCTCACTGACAAAGTCTGCCACAAACACTTCCCCTTCATCTGTGCATGGCTCAGTTCTGTGGCTGTTTGAGAGGGTGATGGATAAAACACGGTCTTCCCTGTCTCCAGTAACAGGCCAGGTCTTTGTTTGGAGCCAGGCCCCTGCCCTATCTGTGTGTTCATAGCCCAGCATGCTGCGGTGCCAGGCAGTGTCTTGCTGGGAACCCGCCCGAGCTTCTCAGCCTGTCTTTAGATCATGTAGGATGCCAAAACATCTGCTACGTGTGGTATAAACATGGCAGCTAAGTCACTAGCTCTTGTATGTTTCCTAGTGCAACATGATTTTCCGGTGGCCTCATTTATAGATTAATACATAGAGTTCAAGGCTACAGGGGACCATTATATTAACTGGTCTGACCTGGATAGCACAGACCATTAACTGTCACCCAGTTACCGCTGTACTGAGCCCGTATTTGACTAAAGCGTCTTCCAGAAAGGCGTCCAGTCTTGGGCTTAAGAATCAAAAGACGGAGAATCCACCACTTGCCTTGGCAGTTTGTTCCAGCTGTTAATGACCCTCATTGGTAACCATTTCCACTTTGCATTTGTCTGGATTCAGCTTCCAGCCACTTGTTTTTGCTGGATTAAAGAGACCTTGAACCCCCATCTTTTCTCCCCATGTAGGTATTTATACACCCTAATCAAAACACCTCTCAATCTTCTTTTGATAATCTGGACTGACAGAAGGCTTTGCATCTGTGACGGAGTGACTGCCGGTCAGGTGCCCCCGGTGGTGGTCTGGGAATTAGCACAAGCAGCTGCCCTGTCCATGGCCTGTGCTCTGTCACTCTTCCCCAGGTGTCCTCCTTGCTGCTGTCAGGACCCACAGCATCTTCTTCCGGGCTCGACCTTCCGGCTGAGCCACAACTCGTGTCCCCCTCAGCCTTCCAGGGGATTTGAGAGTCTCGGCTCAGCCACTTACTTCAGTGGCCAGTGCAGTTCACACCCACTCCACTGGCGGTCTGGGGGAGGCAGGGAGAGACCGAGGCCCGCCCACTACTCCAGGTCCCAGCCCAGGGACCCTACGTGAAGCCAGCTTTCACCGCCTCTCCCCCAATTCCTTGACAGACTTCCCTGGGCCACTTCCCCACAGCTCCACTACCTCTTCCACCCTTGTAACAGGGGATCTGCCCTGCTGACCTCCGGCAGTCAGGTACTGCTCTGTCCTGGGTGCTGACCTCCTTCCGCCTGCCGGGCAGCCTTCCCTCCCCGGGCTCCTGGGATTGACTGCCCCATTCTGCTTAGCAGCTCCCTTTTATACTGGGCTCCTGGGCCCTGATTGGCTGTTCTTCAGCTCCTTCCCATTGGCTACTTTCCCAAGGGCTCTCTTAACCCCTTCCTGGCCAGTGTGGGGCAGACGCCTCGCCACAAGGTCTCTCATTATAAGGCATCAAGTCACTTTTGCAGCTCTCCTCTTCACCCTCTTGAACGCTTCATCATCCTTTTTAAAATATGGACACCAGAACTGGTCTCACCAGTGCTGTGTACAGAGATACAATCACCTCCCTGTTCCTGCTTCCCTGTTTATACATCCAAGGATCACATTAGCCCTTTTTGCTACAGGATTGCACTGGGAGCTCTTGTTCAGCTGCTTGTCCATTCTGATCACTAAATCCTGTTCAGAGTCACTGCTGCCCCGTGTGGCTTGACAAAGCCCTGACTGGGATGATTTAGCTGAGATTAGTCCTGCTTTGAGCAGGGGGTTGGACTAGATGACCTCCTGAGGTCCCTTCCAAGCCTCATCTTCTATGACTCTATACAGTCCCCCAGTCTGTAAGTGTGGCTTGCCCGCCTGGTCCCTACATGCATAACTTTGCATTTGGCTGTATTAAAAGGCATTTGTTTGAATGGGCCCAACCTACCCAATGATCCAGTTGGCTCTGCCCGACTCCCTGTCCTCGTCATTTACCCCTCTGCCAATCTTTGTGCCAGCCACACATTTTATCGGCCGTGATTTTATATTTACTTCCCGATCACTAATGAAAACGACGTACAACATCAGGCCTAGTACCAGTCCCTGCAGAATCTCATTGGAAACACTCCCATTCAATGCTTATTTCATATTGAAACCAACTTTTTGAGATCTGTCTTTTAACCAGCTCTGGATCTATTTAACACGTGCTGTCTTGATACTCACTAGTGTAATATTTTAATCAGAATGTCACGTGGTCCTGAATAAAATGCCTTACAAAAGTCTAAATCTGTTACATCTAGACAGTTACCTTTATCCACTGAACTTGTAAGCTAAAAAAGAATGAAATCAGCTTTGTTTGAGAAGAGATATTTTCCATAAAGCCATGTTGGCTGGAATTAATTATATTCCTGTCCTTTAGTTAATTTCCAACTGTATCCCTTATCCCCATTTCCGTTCTATGTTGCTCAGGACTGATCAGTATTGCACTTGATAGCATTACTTAAGAAAAAGAGATCCTAATATTTTACTTCCCTTACTCTGGTGGCATATTTAACTTGACTTTATTTTCTCTGAATCTCTGCATCGTGCGACTGAGACTGGAATCATGTTCTTCCTTGTTAGCTCCAGTCTCATCCACAACATTTGCAATGCCATCACATCTGGCGTAGGCGTCATCCTCTTTCTTGTCACATACTTAATGCGCTGAATGAATACCAAAAGGGAAGTGGCTGGCTCTGTGTCCCTGGTGGGGTATTAACTTTGGTTAGCACTGAACTGTCTGGTCAGTTTTATCCAATAGTAACTGTGTAGGGCATTCAAGACACCCATTTACTCGTCTCATTGTCCAGTGCAGTCATGCTCATTCCATATTGTCTCCCAGTTCCTGTGGGTCTAGCCACCATCTCAGCTCTGCTCCACTGTGGAAGTTACACCCACTCCCGAGGATTATTGGCCTTGACAACTATCCCAAGTTTTCCGATATTAAAATCTCAGACTGATCAGATTCATGGTGCAGCAAGGGTTTTTTTAGGCTCTGTCGTGGTATCCATTTAAATCTTCTATTCTCAGGCAGCTGCCTGGCCCATGTAACCTCTTTGAATTGCAATTGTCATTGTCTTTTTCCATCATTCTTTGCAGAATCCTAATGTTGTCTCTTGCTATCTCCCTGGCATCATCCCACCAGCATGCTCAGGAAAGTTGGCTGTAATTTGAAGCCAAAGCCACAGCAAGGATGCTGGCTGCCATCCACATTGCTGCTCACCACCTAGAATAACACTGTGAACAGGCTTGGCAGGTTCTAGTCTTCAATATTTAATGTTGCAGGGGGAAAAGCCATGAATGTAAATTTCATGAGGGATGTCTTGCTCACCTTTGGATGTGCTGAGAGTTTCCATTCACCCTCTAGACAAAGGGCCATGAATATTCATTCAGATCCCCCTAGGGATCTTTTCATTTGTCACATTGCCAAGAATTACGAAGGGGGAATGCAGGAGAAGCCGGATCAGCTGAGAGGTTAATGAGAAGTTCAAAGGGAGAATGGGAATGTTGAGATTTGCAGACACTTGGGACACAGGGTGGTCATGACTGAAGAGCATATTACATCCAGGGGCTGGTGGGATGCTATGAATGACTAGATCTGCTCCAGACAGTCTCCCCTGCACAACTCTGGTGTGGATTTGCCCTTCATAAAACCAACCAGGTCGATGCTGGTGCTGACCGACTGCTCCCATGTGGAACCAACTGAAGGATGACAGTTCCATTTCGCAGCAACTTGCAAGGCTTGGAAATTTGTTTTACTTCCATAGTGGCACAAATAAACTGCCCCCCCCGAACAACCCCTCCCCGCCGCCTTTCAGTCGTTTTGCGAAAAGAGGTGTGTGTTGAACAGAGCCGGCGCCCGACATAAGCAGACTAAGCAATTGCTTAGGGCTCTGAGAAGCTCAAGGGGCCTCTTATTCACTCTTTATTATAAGAACTGGCCTGTTTTAGTGAAGGCAGTCCGATCCCAAATTCACATGTGGTCCAGGGGATCTGTGTATCACTAATCGCTATTCATCATTTGTTAGTTGTTATTTTCCTGGTTTAAAAGTCTCAGGTATCCAATCAGGGAGGCAGAAAATTCCATGCGACTTAAATGATCATTCATATGGTTATCAGCTCAAAAAAATCTGTTTTTTTAGGTTTTCTGTTTCGTGACGGCACAGTGGAAATTCTTAAGGAAAGCAGCCGCTTTCTACCAACATGGATTGTCAGAAACCCAATTTTCCATACCACCGAGTTTTGACAGAACATTTTTGATCAGTCCTAACACATCCCAGCTTTATGTCTGCCCTAGAAGAGGTATCAGCTGAACAGAAAACCCTTCACAGTTACACAACACAGCGCTTTTAGAATGAGTGTGACTTCTTAAAACAGTGCCATGTACGCTAACCTCAAAGCAGTTGTGGAACAGTCGCCTTTATCCCCCTTCCTAGGTGGATTCAGTAATTACCCAAACCCTGCACATACCCACCCTGACACCATAGGCACGGTCATTTATGAGGTGCCTGTGTGTACAGCACGTCTCACTAGCCAGGAGGCAGCGCTTGGGCCGATAGATGAACATAAAAGGGAAGCAAAGGGTTTTATTATCCTCCTGACCCAGTGGGTGTCTGGGAACTCTTCGGCTACCACCATCTGTTAGCGTTTGGGAAAGCTGAGGCTACAGATGGAGATATAGCCAGTACTGATATGCAGCGGGCGAGTCTCTGCAGGGGGAAGGTCATCTCGGCACAAGGCCATCTTGGAAAGATCCGTCCCGGTTCCTCTCGACACAGCTGTCAAGCACCTGTGATGTCTGGGGTGGGGGAGTGCTGTGAGGGGAGGGTGTCCAGGATCCATTAGGGTGAGGATTAATTGGGCTGAACCCCGGGGGAGACTCTGTGACAGCACGATCGGGCTGAGGATGCGTCTCAGCCCGGAGCAGCAGCAAGGTCTATCCATTATGGGCTAGACAAAGAGAAGCTTTTCACCTTTCAGTTGTGCCCTGAGCGCAGCCTGGCTTGGCCCTCTGCCCAGGCCTCACTCATCTGCCTGGACAAAAGAGAACACAGGCAGGGAAGCTGGGCTGGTGACAGCGGTCCCACTAGGAATTAGAAGGGAAGGCAACTCCCCCTGGAAAGCCTGGCCTTGTGATCACTGCCAGATCTGAGGAGCCCACATGTCCCTCCCCACCCCAAGGAGTGGAGGTCATACTAAACTCCTTGCGGAGGGGCTGAGCAAAAGATGAGCGTCGGCTGAAGTGAGGGGCAGGCGGAGATTCTGTTCTGACTCGAGGTTAGACGTGATTTATTATTCCCAGGAACCCACAGCCTCGCAGAGCTTCCGAGTTCCCTGCAACACGCGAGCTCTGTTTTACGGCTTTTATAAATCACTGCAGCGCGCAGGAATGCAAGAACAGAAAATGTTAGTGTAAAATAAAGAATCCCTAACCAGCCAGACAAAAGAATCAATATTCATAAGATAAAGCGCCTGTGTAAAAAGAGCTGGGATGAGGACACGGAGGGGAAACAAATCAAAATCCAGAGCATTCAAAAAGCTCACTGGAAAAATGGGGTGGAGTGTAAGTGCTGTCCCGTGGCCTTCCAGGAAGCCAAAGGCTGTTAGAGAATGGCCCTGGTGAGGTCCTGTGTGGTTCTGGAACATGTCTACAGGGTCAAACGGATCTTTGTTAAGTACATGGGAGAAAGAGCAAACATTGCAGCTGGTGGATGAAATGTGCCCAGGGACCTCACCTGGGAGAAACTGCAGGACATAGAATTGATACAAAGGGACCCCCCAAGGGCTAGGAATGGGGGCAGGAAATAAGTAGCTGGGGTTTGCCCTGGACAGATACCTCTGGGGAAAGTATTCCATGGGACGGAGACAGCTGGGAAGCAGCGAAGTAAAGGGAGAGCTGGACATGGTGGCAGACAACATCCGAGAGACAGGAGAGCTGGTGTCACTTGGTGCTGAGAGCGCTCCATGTTTCGTGGGACTGGGTGCAGAGGACTTGATCGTGCAAGGTGGCGAGTGCCTTCAGCTCCCACTAAAGCCAGAGAAATGAGGGCTGTGCATCACATCGCAGGATGGAGCCCTTTGTTGACATGCCCCGAGACAGCACTTTGCATGGTACATCCACACTGCAAAAAACCCTCGTGGTAGCAAGCCTCAGGGCTCGGGTCTACGGACTCAGGCTCCCGGGGCTCGCGGTACGGCCCTACAAAGAGCAGTGTAGACGTTCCTGCTCGGGCTGGAGCTCAAGCTGTGGGACCCAGCCCCCTCACTGGGTTACAGATCTGAGCCCCAGCCCTAAAGAGAACCCCCACGTGGCTATTTTTAATGCCGTAGCACGAGCCCTGCAAGCCTGCGTCTGGAGACCTGGGCTCTGAGACTCGCTGCCGTGAGGTGTGCTTGGGTTTCCCTGCAGTGTACGCATACCATACAAGTCCCTCTTCTGGGGACTGACACGGCAGCCTTTGCTCCTATTAGACACCTCAATGCAGCCACTCGGGATCTGTGGTCAGTGCTGGGTGCCTCAGTGCAGTGAGACACTGACAAATGGGGGGAGAAAGGGCAACAAATGACCCTGGTTCTGTCTACACTGCGCACAAAGCCTGGACGCTGGCTCAGCTTTCAGCCCAAGCCCCCCTTATGTTCACACACAAATCATTCTCCCTTGGGTCACCAAGGACTCAGAACCTCTGCTGGGGGGTGGGTCAAAGCCTGTGTCCCGCTGTGGTCCAAGCTCTGTCCATTTGCAGTGTGGATGCAGCTCAAGCCGCAGACCTGAGTTGGAAGATCTCCGTAGTGTAGCATGGACCCATCAGCACGGCCGCGAGAGCTGGGTTAACAAAGTGGTGTGGATGCTCAAACACAAGCTTGGAAATATCGAGTCCACCAGCCCACGCACCACAAACCCAGGCTCAGTGTAGACATAACCGAAGAGGATGGAAGGGTTATTTTATCAGGGAAGAATAAAGGGAGTCGAGCAGATATTTGGGGACCAGAGTTGGTCAGGTGGGAAAAAGGTTTGCAACAGAGACTCTGAGAAGTGACATCAATCAACAGAGAAAGTCACTGAACCACTAACAACCTGTTGGGCCTCAGACTGGTCTCCACAGTTTGCAAAGACCAGAGGGAAATAGGGACAGGCAGGACGTGCTGGGGGGGTTATTTCCAAATAAAGGAGATACACCTGAAGCTAGCAGTAGAGGGATGTGATGGGTGGCTGCTGCTCCAACATGAGCCCTACCCTTTGTGGGGCGCTGTAGGGCAGTGGTTCTCAGGCTGGAGGGTGCACAGGGTAGGCTGTCCAGGTGATACACCGGCTGGTTTGTTAAAAATGGCGTGGGCCATTCTTACAGAGAAGAGCCTCGTCTAACTACAGGAAGGAGGCTGCTAATAGCTTCTGCGTTGTAGATGTGGCTCCGCGAAGGAGACTGCTTATCGCAGGCACCGCCCAGTGGTCGGGCAGGGCCTGGAAGGGTCTTTCCTGGGGGTCCCCTCTTGACAGTCGCTCAGGTCTTGCAGTGACCTGCCCCATCTTCAACACAATCCTCTGGCCAGGTTCTACCTGGACGTCCAACCCATGTGGGCTATATAAAGAGTCCAGCATTGGGATCTAGATAAAGCAAGGCCTCTAGATAAAGCAATGGGATGCAAGGTCCCACCCGGGTCAGAGGCTTGGGATCTTAACCCTTCAGGGTCTTCACTCATCTAGATTCCACATATCAAAGTTAGACTTCTGCCTTCAGCACCCCATAGTGCTTGACAGGGGAACCCAGACCCACCCTTTCCTCTGGAGTCTGATCCAGAGCCCCGTGTAAACAGCTGTACTGCATCAAAAACTGCTATGCTGTTGCCTCTCTGGATCACTTCCTACCGTTTCTCTTTTCACAATGGGTAAAGACCAGGGGGGAAAAAGCCTGATGCTATAGTCCATTCATTTAGTCTCATCATATGCTGCTGCTAACACTCTTCCCATTCCACTAGTATCTCTGGAGGGTGTTAAACAGAAGCTACGGAAGTTATACATTTAAATCAGCAGGTCCAGACTACTTGCATCCAAGAGTTTTAAAAGAGCTGCCCGAGGAGCTCACTGGACTGTTAACGTTGCTTTTCAGTTAGTCTTGGAGCACTGGGGAAGTTCCAGAAGACCGGAGGAAGCTCATGTTATGCCAAGCTATAAAAAGACTAAATGTGATGACCCAGGTGTCACATTTTGGGGTGCAATCAGGACAAGTGAGAGGTTGTGTCATAGCCTGACCTGTAATGCTGAGTGCCTCAAACCGCTCTGCTGCCGTAGCTCCCTTGACTGGATGCTCCCAGAAAGCATACAAGCCTGCACTAAGTGTCTATGTGTTAAGGAGACCAGGTTCAGCACTGATTCCCGCAGCCTGCTTTGTTCCATCACAGCCTCACTCTGGCCCCCTCTAGCTTTATTTACCCCTGGCAAGATAGCCCCGTCAGCTGATTAGTCTGAATATTCCTACAACCGTGTGCTCTGAAATATCCAGCCCTCTTCTCGGTCATTCAGAGAGATCTTAAGGTTCATTTTTTCCTTTAAAGACAACACCCAGCAGCTTGCCACAAACTAAATCTGCGTGAACAATGTTATACTTTTGCAAAGCCAAGGAACATCATCCAGGGATGTGTTGTAAGCAAGACACGAGAAGTGATTCTTCCACTCTACGCAGCACTGGTAAGGCCTCAACTGGATTACTGTGTCCAGTTCAGGGCACCACACTTCAGGAAGGAAGTGGACAAAGTGGAGAAAGTCCAGAGGAGAGCGACAAAGATTAAAGGTCTGGAAAACATGATCTACAAGGAAAGATTGAAAAAACTGGGTTTGTTTAGTCTGGAGAAGAGAAGACTCGGGGACACGATAAGTCTCCAGTTAAGTAAAGGTTATTGTAAAGAGGAAGATGATAAATTGTTCTTGTTTTCAGTTGTTGGGTGCGTGTGAGCGCTCCCTGTGTGTATGTTGTCCCAGCTCTGCGCAGATAAGATAGACACCATTCCATGATCGAATGATTCAATACGACCACAGATCTGTTTAGGAGCGAAGGCATCTGGCCAGGTTTATTGCCAAACAAGCAAGGCAGAAAGTGCCTTATACATGCTGCGAGTACACTTAATATGGTGTGCCCCTGACAATGGACAAGCTCAGTGAACGATGGGACTTTCCGTTCCTCATTCAGACAGACAAAGATGGTTTCCTCTAAGAGCCTCTTTTCTACATTGATACAAACAAGTTTCGTATTATCCCTCTGACGTGTGTCGTGGTCACTTCCTGACGTGGCAGGGGACCACTCTTTGATGTGGTAAGATACCACCCATCACCTTGTAGTGAGTGGTTCGGTCAAACATCTCTATTCATCACATTAACAAGACATTTCTATCCATGATAGTTTCATGTGAGGAGGTCAGTGATCCCTTGTTATCTCTGGGGTATTCACATGCCTAGGACTTCTTTGGCATGTCTGTTTCTTACACCAGCTCTGTTCTTGCCATGTACTGTGAGCCTTCCACCATTCGCAGCCTGACCTGCTAATTTCTGTGATCCACCTTGCTATCCTATCAGCTGTCCCTTGGCGACACGCAGCCATCTCAGGCAAGTCTCACGTGTTGGCACCGTTTGTGTGCAGCAGTCCAGTCTGCACATGGGAAGGGCTGAGCCAGAACGGCGTCCGATGCAATGGTGCCACCTATTTCATTAACCAGCTCATCCCACACCAGCTCTCAGGTCCCAAGAGTGCCAGCTGACCTCCTACCCAGCTGCCACAGGCCTCCCTCTTCCTGGGCCTCAACAGGGAATTCCACAGCCCCTCCGACCTTACCACCGTAACTCATTTTGCACAGCCGCGGCACGTAAAACCACATTCAGTCGTACAAGGGACCCTGCAGTCATTGTGACTCGTTTTCGTATTTCATCGAAAAAAACCTTTCAGTGTTAAATGTATCTATAGCTGCTACCTCTCCATTCTGCCCTCGCCCAGAGCCAGGCACCTTGGCCAGAATTTAGGGCGATCCCACAGCAGAGGATAGGAATTTGATTAAGGCTGGCAAATTACCAAGGGCTGTAACTTCTGGTGGTCTCTCCATTTCATCCCACTTTTCACCCTACCTGCCTGTGTATCTGGCCCCCAGACCAATTAGGGTTTTCCAGGGAAAGCTTGAACCTTGATCACTGCAATGAGTGGCTATAAATGCAGTCTCAGCCTGGGTGACTCCCGTCATCCCTTGGGATTTTATGGAGCAGGCTCTTTGGTTTGAATTATGTTCATAGAGCCTTTCCTTATGCTTCGCTCTGCTATTCCCCGTAGAGTGCTTCTGCCTAGATGAATCAAATTGTATTAAACTCTTGTCATTCACTCTACTCCCTGCCCTAACTCTGGAGTTTAATCATGCCAGATAATGTTTCTGTTCCTCACAGCCTGGTCTTACTTCACTGACACTCCCAGTCTGAGCAATTATTCTCATCTCTGTGCCACCTCTGCAGATAAGGGGAGGATTTGGCGTTACAGCAGCTAAGAATGATACAAACTCATTTTTTGCCTATCTTTTTCGAGCCCAGATCCAGACAAAGGGCCCGATGATAATATACAGCGTTGTGAATGCTTTTGTTTATCCTGCTCCTAAAACGTGCCTATAGCTGGCTTCCCATGGGATTTGATTGCATTCAGCGGGTGCCATTTAAAGCTCACAATTCTCCGCCCCAGATCTAGTCAGAGTCACTACAGCGTCTTTCTTTGTTTTGAATTCATACAGCAAACTGTATACCAGTCCATACAATGGGTGTTTTACAGTTGGAGAGTCATACACTCAAAATTTGTCCATGTAATCTCACTTCTGCCCCCATGAGCGCATGTGTTCATAGAATCATAGAATATTAGCGTTGGAAGGGACCTCAAGAGGTCATCTGGTCCAACCCCCTGCTCAAAGCAGGACTAACCTCAGCTAAATCATCCCAGCCAGGGCTTTGTCAAGACACAGCTTAAAAACCACTGAAGATGGAGATTCCACCACCTCCCTGCGTTACCCATTCCAGTGCTTCACCACCCTCCTAGTGAAAAACGTTTTCCTACTGTCCAACCTAGACCTCCCCCACCACAACTGGAGACCGTTGCTCCTTGTTCTGTCATCTGCCACCACTGAGAACAGCCTAGCTCCATCCTCCCTGGAACCCCCTTTCAGGTAGTTAAAGGCTGCTATCAAATCCCCCCTCACTCTTCTCTTCTGCAGACTAAAGAAGCCTAGTTCCCTCAGCCTCTCCTCATAAGTCTTGAGCTCCAGTTGTGTTACAATGCACTGTTTAATCTATATAATAAGAGTCCAGGATTGCCACCTCTGTGTGGCCCTCTGAAATGTGGCATGTCTGCTGAGTCAGTGTGAAGCAACAGAAACAGCTCCAGGCAGGGTTGAGAGTTTTTTTTTGTTCGGAAATCACCAGGTTCAATCTTCACTGGGATTTGTGGCTTCTTGGCTCACGTGGCTTTATGAATGACATGTATGCAGTAGCAAGGGGTTTCCGGTAGTGCCCTGATGCTATGATGGGTGTCAGACGGTGGCACTGTTACACATGGTCTTCCAAATTTCTAGAGTGGGACAAATGTTCATTCTTGGGAGACGTTGCCTTGTTGTTAGTTTTGGGACATGCGAGGTTCTCTGCCGAGGCAGCTTCTGGAAAAAATACCATGTAATGAGCAGGAGGGTTCTCTCTCTGCCTTGGTCTCTGACTGGACTCACTTCTGGAGGCAGAGTTACTCCCTAGGAGCCAGGCATCAGCGCTGAGCTCAAGTCCCTGGCAGGAGTGATGGCCTTGTTTACTACTTGATCATCACTGTTCCAGGACTGAAGAGAAAACCAGTTACTCTAACACTATACCCAGACTCTGGTTTCGCCTGCAAGGCCCAGAAATCTGCTGCTGCTCAACAGAAGGCAATATTATTCTTTATTTGTGCTAGGGCAGCACCTTGGGGCCCAGTACCATTGTGCTAGGCACTGTACAAGCAGGTAACAAAGAGACAGTCATGTTCTGCAGAGCTCACAGTCTAAAGCCACCTAGTAGTTTTACTGTATGACACCTGCCTCATTCGGTGCTTAGGATGGCCAGTGAATGAGGCATGGCTGTGCTGTGAATTGGTCTGAGGTCCAGAACACACCTGACTCATTAGCAGCAGAAGCTGGATGGCATGCGGTGAGCGAGGCAGGGATCCGCTGATGGGAAATGAATGGGCATGGAGGTAGGGCTGGGGCCAGTGTGATCTTGGGCAAGTCACTTAGTGCTAGGTCTAAAGAGGGACTCAGGTTGGGCAAAGTGAGCAATGCGAGGCCTAACTCCAGAAACCCTGCTACCTGGTAGAATTCACAGCCCAGGCTCCTCAAACAATGCCTGGGGAAAGGGAAGCACCTAAGAAAGAGATTTTCAGAAGCCGGCAAGCTGAGTAGGGAGCCACCTAACCTAATCAGAGGTAAATGCAGAGGAAAAAGGCAGTGCTTAGGGCCCAGACCCACAAAGGCACAAAGGAACCTAACTGACAAGCCAGAGGGAGGTGCGTATCTCCACTTGGGATTCTCAGCCGCGAACCCTCCCTGGTTAGGCACCTAAGCCAGGTCAGCCCTTTCTCATGAAAAATGAGAGAACCTCTGCTTCAGAAAACCCAATAGCCCCGTGGTCAGCGCACTCGCCTTGGAGATAGGAGAGTGCAGTTCAAGTCCCTGCTCTAATGAATATTTACTATGTAATTTGTCTGGATGCATAATGTAGTGCAATCTCATTCCATGGGTACGGGAGTGATAGAAAGGTAAGAGATGTGCCCTTTGATTTGTAAAAATCTACAGAATCGTAATTTCAGTGATGTCATCCCTGTGGTGGGGGGGGGGGAGACTCACTTTCCCGCAGGCTTCCAACTCCAGGAGTTTCAGCTGGTGAAAATGTTGATAAAACAGTGTCATAAAAAGGGGTTGAATTGGATATCGTTCCCAAGACCTTTCTCCGATGAATGCAGGGGTACCAAACTCAACCAACCTAGACCAATTATGTAGATAGACATTTGAGAAAATATTTATAAATCAATATTTTGTAAATTTGACTTTAATAGAGGGATGCATGACTTACATAAAAAAGACACTGATCTTTGGTAAACCTAGGGAAGTTAGCCTTGACATGTCAGACTGAAAACATTTATTCATCAAAGCCATCAGCAGGTGTCATCTCCGGCTAGGGCACCATGGCTTGACACTGGTGAGGCCACATCTGGAGTATTGTGTCCAGTTTTGGGCCCCCCACTACAGAAAGAATGTGGACAAATAGGAGGGAGTCCAGTGGAGGGCAATGAAAATGATTAGGGGGCTGGGGCACATGGCTTCTGAGGAGAGGCTGAGGGAACAGGGCTTATTTAGTCAGCAGAAGAGACGAGTAATGGGGGATTTGCATTTAGCCATATTAAACCACATATTGTTTGCTTTCACCCAGTTTACCAAGAGATCCAGATTGCTCATGTCAGTGACCTGTCCTCTTCATTATTTACCCTCCCCAATTTTTATGTCCTCTGCAGACTTTATCAGTGATGATTTTATGTTTTTGTCCAGGTCATTGATAAAAAAGTAAAACAGCAGAGGTCCAAGAACTGATCCCAACAGGACTCGACTGGGGACACATCTGCTCAAATACTATTCCGTTTACAGTTATATTTTGAGACCTATCAGTTAGCCAATTTTTAATCCATTTAATGTGTGCTATGTTAATTGCATATTGTTCTAATTTTTAATCAAAATATCATGTGGTACCAAGTCAAATGCCTTATAGAAGTCTAAGTATATTATGTCAATACTGTTATTTTTATCAGCCAAACTTGTAATCTCATTAAAAAAAAATCAAGTTAGTCTGATAGGATCTATTTTCCATAAATCCACATTGACGTGCGTTAATTTCATTACACCTCCTTTAATTGTTTATTAATCGAGTCACATATCAGGAGTTTCATTTTCTTTCCTAGGATTGACACAGTCTGACCAAGTTATATTTACCTGGGCCAACTTGTTTACTCTTCTTAAAAACTTGAATATTATTTTTTAATTTTTTACAAAGGCCTTCACCCCCATCCACCCACCAAATCTGGTTCTTTTTTATCTAGCACAACCTTCTTCTTCAATTGTTGGGTTGTGGCTTTTGGGGCACTTCCTCTTTATTAGTTAGGCCAAGGTCTATTATATAATTTCCCTGGGTTGGTTGCAACACTTTTGGAGTTAGGAAATTGCCATCAATAATGTTTAGAAATTCCAATGCTGTTTTAGTACTTGCAGTGTGAGACCATAATATGTCACTCTAACTGATATCCTTCATGATCACACATTTTCCCCTGCACGTTATAGATAGGTGTGTAAAGAAGTGGCCATCCTGTTCCCTGTTTTTGGTGGTCTGTAGCCGCCACCAATAATGCCCCATTTTATGCTTTATCTGTTAGGACACTGATCCCTGAGTCATTTTCTTCTGAGTAATCAGAATTTTATGGAGTGTATGTTAGCTACTCATTCAGTGAGCCCCATCTGTCCTGTGCACTGAATGAGGGCAGGGGTGCTGTGGAAAAAAACAGCGTGTGATCCTACAACTAACTGTATCATAACGCATACACCCAAGAGGGCTCAATTAAGGTTATACAGGCAACCTTAATACAATATTCATTGATGCTAAGGCCAAAAGGGACCTTGTGATCACCTAGTCTGACCTTCTATATAGCACAGGCTGGAGAATTTCTCTGAAATAATTCTTTTTGAACTAGAGCATGCCTTTTTTTTAAAAAAAAATCCAGTATTCCTAAAGAGAAGGAGGATTATTCCTTTTACCAGACCACAGGGCTCTCCGCCCAGTTTAGAAATGGCCCTGCTGTGCTTCAAGTATATCAACATTCATAACATATTACTCGGGCCCTGGTCACTTCCTGAGCTCTGGGTGAATGGAGCTCTGCACCCAAGGGGAGCCATGGAGTTAGTTTTGCAGGCAGCTGCACCACCGCCGTCCCTACATCTACACATCATGAGCTCAGCAAACATAAATGACTGCACATGCTCCAGGGGTGAGTCTCAAACATGGATAAATTGCAAAGGATAAGTACAAAATCACAAGCATGCAGTGACAGAAGCAGAAAGCTAAAGCACAAAATTAGTTACACCTAGCAAGGGACATAAAAGGCAATAAGAAAAGTTTCTGTAAAAACAGTAGGAACAAGAGAAGGAGGAGGAAAGAGTAGATCTTCTACTAAGCAGAGAGGGAAAACTAATAACAGATGACATCTGGAAGGCTGACATATTTATTATTGCTTATTTTCCTTCAGTCTTCAGTAGAAAGTCTTCACTAATTGTGACCAGATACGTAACCCAATTAATATTAACAATAAGGGAAAGAACAGTTTAACGAAAATTTAGGTAAGTTAGATGTATTCAAGTCATCAGGGCTTGATGAAATTCATCTTAAAGAACTACATGAAGTAATCTCAGAACCATTAGTGATCATCTTTGAGAACTCATGATGGATAGGTGAGGTCCCAGAGTACTGGAGAGAAACAAACATAGTATCCATATTTAAAAGGGGAACAAAGAGGATCCAGAGAATTATAGACTAATCTGTGGAAGATACTGTAACAAATTATTAAACAATCCCCTAGAGGCTAAGCAATAAGGAATAGCCGATATGGATTTGTCAAGAAAAAATCATGCCAAAACCAACCTAATTTCCTTCTTGGACAAGGTTACTGGCCTAGTGCATGGGGTAAAGAAATAGATGGGATACATAGTGATTTTAGTAAGGCTTTTGACACAGTCCCACCTGCCATTTTCATAAGCAAATCAGGGAAATGTGGTCTAGATGAAATTACTGTAAAGTGGGTGCAAAATGGTTGAAAGACTGTACGTAAAGAATATCAAAGGCTCACTGTCAAACTGGGTGAGTGGATCTATTCGGATCCTGCAGGGATCAGTCCTGAATTTGGTACCATTCAATATTTTTATTAACGACTTGGACAGTGGAGTGGAGAATATGCTTATAAAATTTGCAAATGACACCAAGGTGGATGGGGCTGCCGGCACTTTGGAGGACAGTTTTAGAATTTTAATGGAGCTTGACGAACTGGAGAATTGGTCTGAAATCAGCTAGGTGGAAAATCAATGAAGACGAGTGCAAAGTACTTAGCTCAGGAAAGAAAAATCAAAGGCACGGCCACAACATGGGGAATAACTGGCTAGGTGGTAATACTGCTGAAAAGAATCTGGGTGTGATAGTGAATCACAAATTGATTATGAGTTAATGATGAAGGCTAAATTCATTCTTGTGTGTATTAATAGAAGTGTCATATGTAAGACATGGGACATAATCATCCTGCTCTACTTGACACTTATGAGATCTCAGTTGGAGGACTGTATCCAATTCTGGGCACCACATTTTATGAAAGATGTAGAGAAACTGGAGAGAGTTAGAGGAGAGCAACAAAAATGATCAAGTTTAGAAGCTTGACCTCTGTGAAAAAAACTGGGCATGTTTAATTTTGAGAAAAGAAGATTGAGGCGGATGAGACCTGATCTCAGTCTTCAAATATATTAAGGGCTATTAAAGAGAGGACTGTGATCAATTTTTCTCCTGTCCACTGAAGTTAGGAGAAAAAGTCATTGGCTTAATCTGCAGCAAAGAAGATTTAGGTTGGATGTTAGGAATAACTTTGTAACTATAAAGATAGTTAAGTTCTGGAACAGGCTTCCAAGGGCGGTTGTGGAATCCCTGTCATTGGAGGCTTTTAAGAATAGGTTAGACAAACACCTGCCAGGGATGGTCTAGGTTAGTCCTGTCTCAGTGTAGGAAGTTGGACTAGAAACTAACTCCAACAGTATGTGACCCTTCCTCCCCAGACATTTTGGCTACAGAGCTGGTCCAAAAAGATCACGGGCAATTTTTTTTTACTAGAGAAGTTGTACTTTTTCACTCACTCATAACCAAGTAAACTGTTTTTGCTAAAAACAACCCACCTTCAATCTTGAGATTAAGAATTAAATATTTCATCCCAAATATGGAAAATTTCAGAAAGTTCCCAGTGACTGAGAGCAGTACCAGTGCATGGTACAAAGCAGCAGAATTGTCCGGTTATATGAAGGAGCCATAAATCAACGAGACTGAATTTAAAAAGAACATCTGAAGCCTTATCCCACTTGTGAACCTATGAGAAGGAAGCCAAATGAGGAAGGAGGCATCAGCGCAGAGAAAGTGCGAGACCTGGGCCTATTGCTCAATGGGATAAGGCTGTGGCCCCCATTGCTAAAGCAATGCACTTTTTAATACAGTTGAATTACGGTTTCTTTTGTGGCTGTTTGAATGCTGGATGGGATGGGAACTGAGTTACTGCAGAGAAATCTTTT
>ML675638.1:6814152-6885790 GCA_007922155.1 Mesoclemmys tuberculata
CATATTGGTCCCTTCTGACCTATGAGTCTATGAGTCTATGAGACACAAGAATTGCAGAGTGGCGGTTTAGATGGGCTCTTGTCTCTAAGCTACGGAAATCCACCCTAGCTAATGGGACAGGTGGTAACCTCCTCTCCCGAAGTTTCCATGAAGTGCTGTCATTCAATATAAAAGGCAATGTGACAGAAAAGTCAATAAGAGGAGGTTCTATAAATACATTAGAAATAAGAGAAAGATGAAGAAAAATGCAAGTCTCTTATGTATGGGAGAAGGAGAGCAAATAGCAGAGGACACAGGGAAGACGGAAGTGTTTAATGCGTTCATTAACGTTTGTTTGTTTCAGCGTTCGTTATGCTTAACACAAGCACATTAACACCACGGGAAAAGGCTCTTGGGCCAGAATATGGAAAGAACAGTTATTTAGAGAAGTTAGGTGTACTCAAGTCTGCAAGTGATTTGTAACCCACCACCAGCCAAAATTGATCACTTGGGCAAAGCAGGTCCATCTTGCTGCACTCCTCGTCAGAGTAGGTGGGTTTATGCAAATGTGGTCCGTTCCTGAAGTCTTTCCCCCCAGCTCATCACTAGATGTCAGGGGAGTGCTCGTTCAGCCCGCTTACACCCCATTGTACTTTCCAGGTTGTCCATGTTATTTTGTAATGACTGAGGCATTATATGAATTTCCTTATTTGGTGCTTGCACCTTTTTAATGCGCAGAATTTATTGATATAATATAAAATTCATAGAACAACCATCTGACCCCCCTTCAGGAATCTGGTTGTCTGTTGATAGGAGGAGAGAGTGAGAAACAGAAAGAAAGAGCTTTCTGTCTGCAGCTGTCTGCAGTGCCATGGCGAGGCGGGGAATGGGAGCAGGCAGAAAAACAGAGGGTTTTTTGTACACTCAGCACTGTGTTCAATCAGACAGTTGCAGACCTGAGAGTTTCACTAACTCATTAAGGTCCTGATCTTGCAACAGGGTTGGCTTACATGGACCACGTAGCGGTCCTTGAAGGGAGTGCGTCAGTGCAGAGGTACCGAGGGACTCATTGCAGGAGCAGAGAGCTCCAGGAATATCACAAAATCAGTAGCCAGTGAAAGTGCACAATTCAGCTTGCTTGCATTTCCGCAACCTATTGCCGCTCAGGACTATTCCAGGGGCATGTTCACAGATCTCGAAATCCTTCCACATTGCAGCATGAATTGGTCTTTGTTCCCAAAACATGCTGGAAGTGCTGATGTTCTTTATTCACTAGTCTTTCGTCTTCTCTTAAGAAATTTCAATTATCCCCTGAGGATGGAGGAATGATCCCATGTGACTTAGGTGACCAGTCACACACTGTGGCTAGCAATACTACAAGCAACAAGGAGCCAACCTGGCCAAGTCACAAACGACCCAGGCTGGCATAATTACGCCGGGAAACGTTTCCTTTGAAGAAGTTGGAATCAGTTCGGAAACAATTTGCTAACGAAAGAACGAATCCACAGGACCACATTTCACACCCGGACTCTTCCTGAGCGGTGTCTCTTTCTGTGAGCAGTCCCAGAGATTTGAATGGGGCTATCCCTTAGCCCCGCCAGAAGGGAAGGGGACTGGACTAGATGACCTTGCAAGGTCCCGTCCAGACTTATGATTGCCTGCGAATCGGAAGGTCTTACTCACTGTGACGCCGCGTGGTAAAATGCAGCACGTAACGTAGGTTATGAGGGTAAAACTTTCAAAGCCACCCTCGTACTTACAATGCTCAGTCCCATTTCCCAAGGCGACGGCAGCACATACGGACTCTGTTCCCAAAGATTTTCTATGGGTCTTAGATGCCGAAGTCACTTTTGGGCTTTGACAATGTTACCCTAAGCAATTAATAATTTAACAGGACTCATTAACTGTCTCAGATGTACAGCCCATGGACTTGCCTTTTCTGTCAATAACTTCACCGCTCTCTTTCCCCTGTGAAACCAGCGAGAACAAGTTGCTGAAAGAATTCAGACATTTTAGTGAACAAACTTCCATTTATGTTAGGTTGACCATATTTTCCCACTGAGTAAACAGGACATTGGGGGCGGGGGCGGGGAAGCTGAGGGCCCCCCCCCCCCCCCAGCATGAGGCCAGGGATGGCTCCAGCCCTCCCCCCTCCACAAGCTCCTCTCCCCACTGCCCAAGCCATGCGGGGTTGGCCCTGCACTCCAAGCCGCACGGTGGGGGGCCAGTCCCTGCCCTCCTTGCTACCTGAGCCATGTTGGGCTGGCCAGGACAGGGCTTAAAAAAGGAACTGACCCGGCCAAAATGGTGTGTATCGTCACCCTAGCTCATGTTAACCCAATGATGTCTCCCACCCGAGTTACCCACCAATGTCACCCACCGATCTCCCCCAGCTATAGTGTCAATATTGAAAATGCAGGGAGGTGATGGAACTTTCGCATGGCACATTCACACCCAAGAAGCAGCCACGTATGATTCCCGTCAATAACTCAGCTCTTGCAGTGAGGTGCTTTGCTAGATGCCCATGCTGGAGAGAAGGAACCACTTAATCCCGTGCTGGGCTCTTGAATGAGGAAGGAGGACGTGCGAACGCCATGCGAGCACTGTGGAAACGAGGGGCAGAGCATAGGCTATGACGAGCAGAGGCGAGCGATGAACGTTCAGCAGACAGAGCGTGCTGCAAGCAGCCAGCAGGAGCGGGACTTGCTCCGGAGGCGTTTCACAATGTTGGACATGAGGAACATGAACTGTTATTAGAGCCGATTGGACCCAAGCTGCCTGTAATGGATCGGCCTTCCCCTCAGCTCCTGTTCAGGCTCTTAGGTCTGTGTGAATTTGGTCTCCGTTGTCTCAGCAAATGAAGTTACACTTGGTGCACATCAATTGCCAGAGCTCTTAGCTCCTACCATCTGCAGAGCTGCTGCTAATGGTGTAGTCTCCTTCCCTGGCCACCTTTCCACGGCTTTGCTTTCAAATCGGGGAGGGAAAAAATGGTGAGCCTCAACTACAGTATAGAAAGCCTATTGCAGACACATGGCTGCAGCTAAGCTCTGGGTTACAGCCCCTGTCTATTGGGCCCGCAGGAAGCAGGCTCCAGGGGTCACCATGTAAGGGGCTTTGTATCTTGGGCTTTGTATCTCAAGCTGACACGGCCCCCAGTGGTCAAACCTTCGAATGCCACTCCAGAATCATGGCTCTCAAAGGCCATGGGGTGTGTTATCACAGCTGATCTGGCAAGAGGGAGGGACCGGCCAAGAAGGGAGGAAAGGTTGCTTGGACTGAACGGAGAGCTGAAAGAAATAGAAACGCCATTTCATCTACTGCCTGCTTGGCTCTGTGTCGCTGCCTGAGGAAGAGAAGGCTCCCATTGTACGTAGCACTGCTTAGCCATGGGGCACAAGAAGAACTGCTCTTTGGTAGGGGCCACTTCGATTCACTCACGCCTCTGCTCTATGACTTGCCCTGGCTTCTATTGTAGTTGCATTTCCAGTGCATGCATTAACTTATAAAGCCTCAGCTAGGCTGGATCCCAGTTTCTCCAGAGACCTGCCTCTCCCTCAGTGCATCGGGAGGAGAGGGGGGAATGGAGGAGACTCTTCATTTAAATGGGAAGGGGCTGGAGAGAGGAAGCTCTCCAGAGGGAAGGGGCTGGAGGCAGGGACTTTTCAGGGATGGAATGGCTCTGTATGCAGGTCACCCGGCAAGGCCCATGTGTTCTCTCAGATGTCTCTGGGTGCGTGGGGTAGGGAGTGAGGGAGCATTTGGCCATTGGTCCCGGTTGCTGTTTTGGTGAAGAGTGTAGGGAACCCAGTGCTCCGATGGGGCAGATCTTAAGGAACTGAAATAGTAACAATCACTCCAAGCTGTGGGAGCTGCAGAGCCGCCTCCCTGCTGCAACCAGCCATGGGAAGGCTCGTCCTGTAGGGTCGATGTGTGTGAATCCGAAGGGTGATTTGGGGCACATCTGTGCTGGCGCTGGCTCTGGACCGCGCTAGCTCTGATCAAGGTGCACACTAAAACGAGAAGTGCAGCTGTGGCAGAGCGGGCGGTGGCTATGCTTATTTCCAAGTGTGCTAGCCTGATCGGTGTGTGTATGTCTCCTGGAGCTGAGAATTACTCCTCAGTGTGAGCCCAGGCGTGGGCACAGAATAGGTTTGACCTTGGATTCGAGGCTTGGCTAACTAGTGAATTGGCATATCAGAACGCGGGAGCTGTGTGCCAAGCCCATGGCGTGCAGCTCTCCCTGCCTCTCCTTCATAGATGCTGTTTCTCAGGCTCTCAGATCTCAGCTGTTTCAAGCTTCCCTTGGATGGGAAATTCACAAGCAGGCTGTCAGCCCGGATCCCGCTTTGCCTCCCCGCAATGAGTCATGCTGAGCCAGGCATCCATTTATGTCTGTATTGTTTTTCGTATTACACCCCGACTGGTGTTTTCGCTCCTGAACGATGCTGTGGAGGTCAAGCTCCTCATTAAATCCACTGGGGAGAACAAAAGCAAGACCAAAACCAACAGCCACATTTGGCGACACCATTGCTCTGTTAAACTGTAGGCAGGCAGAACGGTTCCCCTTGCAAAGGCTCTCATGCACTGCCAGAGAGAGCACGCTAATGATCTCAACAGCTTGGCAGTCATACCTCGCTTCTGCTGGAAGCAGCACTTGAGGCTCCTTCGACAGAGCAGTTTCTCAGCCCATTCCCAAAGGCCTGGTGCAGACAGGATACCCGGCAATTTATTGTTCTGCCTGACAAAGAGTGTTGACAGGGGCAGGCCTTTAGCCCTTTAGATTGCATGTCCTTCAGTGGCAAGAATCCTCCTACTTGCCCAGATTTAACCCGCCCCTTTGTATTCTCAGGTTCCTGCAGGGTTTCATACATTGTAAGGCTACAAGGGACCATGATGGTTATTTAGTCTGAGCTCCTGAAGTGCACAGGCCATGAGAACTTCTCCTAGCAATTCTTCACCAAGCCCATATCTTGTGATCGAGCTAGCACAGTTCTTTTAGAAAGACAGCCGATGGCGATTTAAGGGCTGCAAGTGATGGAGAATTACCGCGTAGCTGGCTGAGCTGCTCTAATGGTTAATTACCCTCGCTGGTAAAAAAGTGTGACTTAGTTCCAGACTGACTTCCACTTCCAGCCATCAGATCTTCTTCTGCCTTGGTCTGCTAGATTAAAGCTCCTTGACTATCAGACCTCTTCTCATTGTGTGGGGATTTATTAACCTCTTAACCTTTCTTTGTTAAGCTAACTAGACTGAACTCCTTTCGTTTCTGTTTTTTAGGTCTCTCAGATCATACTAATTGCTCTTTTCTGAACCCTTTCCAATTTCTCAAGGTCTTTTTTGAAGTGTGGACGTTGGAACTGGACTTGGATGTCTTGGAAGGATTGGATTTTTATTGGTAAATATTGATAAACATTGATTTCACCATACCCACACAAACTGACACACACACAAAACAATCCATTGTAATAATAGAAATTTACAGAGTGACAAAGTAAGAAAAATGTTCCTTAAGAACTCATTAGAGTTTAAGGCTATTCACTTTGTACACATTGACATCTGATGTTGACAACTTGTGATTTAACGGTTCGAGAGCTTTAACTTTTTCAGTCTCAGCATCTCCTGTCATTAAATAATTATTGTCTGTCCCCCCTCCCATTTTCAGAACCCCCCCAATAATTGCCCACAATGGTGAAAATTTAATTAAACCAAAACAAATGTTAAAATCCATACTTTTGCACATCTGTGAATATGTAAATTGATAAAAATAATTCAAAGTGCTTTAAAATAAAACTGGAGATCATCTGTCAAAAGTATATAAACGAATCAAATTCTGCCAATTCTAAATATTTTGTCTGACTGTGCCAAACTTACTGTGTCAACCAGATCACTGTGTAGCAGTGGCTAGCCTCATTTTATTTATCACTCTATCAATCTTTGTTTTAAAAGCAAACTTTTACAAGCAATGATTTTCTATTTCCTACCAGTTAATTGATGAAGACGGAATAGTATGAGGCTGAGAACAGATCCCTGAAGGGATCCCTAGAAACACCCCCCTTCGGTGAGGATTCCCCATTAACAGTTACATTTTGTAAGGCTTGTCACCTGGTTTTTAACCCATTGCGCGCCCCGGGTGCTCCCAAATAGGATGGTCCTAAAAGCTCCTTCCCCATCTCATAGCTAAAAGTGATCTTGGTGACTGCAGACCTGGAGAGGGGAAGGCCCTGTTAGATCATCCAGTCTGTCTCCTGGGGCTGACATGGGGCTCTTCCCTACAGCATGTTTCCTAGGGCTCTGACCAGCCTGGTTTTCAGTGTCCCAAGCAATGGTATTTCCCCTGGGGGAGCTGCCCACGGTCTGCCAGGGAGAAGGCTTCCTGTTCCCAAAAGGCTGGGGCACGAAGGCTAGATGGCTGCTGCCTCTGGTGGAGATTTGGCAGCCCTCCCACTGACACCGATGCAGGAACTGCTGAACCAGGACTCTGTGTCCCAGCTCAGAACATGGACAGCTCCAGCTGCTCCACAGGAAGGGGCACCATTTCCCAAAGTGGCCCTTTCTGGAATCACCAGCCATGGGGAGATTCTCCTCTCTCCAGCCATGTCCTCTGACTCGTCTGATCCTGCCTAATGTAACTGAGATGGTCCCGTTTGCTCCAGAAATACCCAGCCCATTGCTGAACGCTTCCACTCTTGGCCCTCGCGAATGATTACCCCACCTAGGGCTGCCAGAGACTCCAGCACATGGGACACACAGGAGCCAAAACCACATCTCATCACCGGTTCCTTGCTGTACTCCTGGCCCTAATTGGTGAAGCCCTCCCTGGCTGGAACCAGGCCACCTCAGAGGTCAGAGCCCACTGAGGCATCAGCTCCAGGTATATTCCCAGTCAGAAGGGCTCATCCACTGAGTGTGGCTGTGGAGTGGTGCGTAGTGTCTGTTCAGGGCCCACCTCCCACCCCAGTACTCAGGAATGCTCTCTTTACATGAGGCACGTCCCATTTATGGTTTCAGCTTTCCACTGTGTATGGTGCTGAAAGAACACGGCTGCCTCTAGGAGTCATTGGGGAAGCTGGGCTGGGCCAATTGGGTCTGTCCCACCCAAGGAGGTGTGGGAAGCAATGTGGGTCTGTCTGGGGCTGCCCATCAAGTGGATGTTCCTCTATAATGATCAGCGATGAAATAGTTAACAATTAGAGCAGGTTGACATTTTTCAGCTGAAACATGTTTTGCCTCCAAAAATGGTTTTTTTTAAAAAAAATGACTTTTCACAGAAAATTATATGGTCGAGATTTTTCGTTTGTCATGAAAAAAAATGTTGTGCTCTTTTTGGATTTTATTTTGGAAATTTGTATTGAAAAAGTTACTGAACTGGTAATCAATAGTTGTCATTTACCCCAAGTATTGGGGAAAAAACCAAAAATCTTTCAAACTCATGGGTCTGTTTTGTGGATTTTGAAACACAAGACTTCGAAATTACAACAACAAAATGAAGTCGTTTTTTAACCACTTTAACAACATTTTATATGTAAATTAAATAAATAAATTAACAACATTTATATGTGAATTCTCATTGCTAGGGTTCAGAGTTAACGTTCCCAGAGAGATGAATGAGTCACTTCATGCGTCTCCGGGTTATTGTTTCAGGCTCTCTGAAGACTTAGGAAGTTGTCACTGATAGAAAACTAGTTAAAAGTGTTTGAGCAATCAGTAAGAGAGGAAGAAAGGAAACTTCTCTAAAGTAGCTATCCATAAAGAGCAGCTGTGTCTTCTTGTAAAACGCAAATGTATTCCGATCAGACAATTCCAGTGACATGCACTATAGGATCCTAAACCAAACCACTGATACATGTGCTTAAAACCATAGACTGATATAGAGTTATTAAGAGACTGGAGACAAACAGAAGTAGCATAGATTTGCAAAAAGATAAGTGTCATCCTTGTAATTACCATTGCGTAAATTGAGCTCCCTGCTTCCATCCCAGCCCCCAGTCATTCTTTTTTTTTTAAATTACAACATCTCTACAGTGTAACCGACCCCTGAGCAATGAGCAACACATGATAGGATTATAAAGAAGCAATCCTGTCTCAGATTCAGCTGGTACAACTCTTCTTCTCTGGATGCAATTATAAAGAGTGCTTTTCATTGGTATGGCAATTCCTCTAAGGAAGAGAACTAAGATATACCAATGTCAGGTATCTTTACACCAGTGTAACTGTGTACGCGCTAGAGATTATGCATGAGTAACTATACTGGTAAAAATAAACCCTCCTTGCTGGTGTATTTATACTTTTCTCTCTGTAGACCACACCTAAACCTGAATGGGAAAATTAAATCAGATTGCCTTGGATAGGTTCCACTCTCATGTGAATCATGTGAACCTGGCTGAAAGAGTGCAGATAAAGGGTCCTGAACAGCAGCTACATGTGGAGGAGAGGGAGGTTCAGGTGGGTTTTCACAGGGAAGGGTGTTTTAGACCTGTCACATTTAACCAGTTCATGAATAGTATGGAAGTGAGAGCAACTACTTCATCGGTGAAATGTGCGTAGGGGACAAAACAGGGAGGAGCTGCAGATTTCAGTGGGGACAGAGAAATTATATGAATGACTATGAATCACATGAATGAATAGTGATAGTCAAACTTTGAAGAGGAAACAACCTGGGAGTCACACAGACTAACCATCTGGGAGAATTCACCCCAAACCCATGTCCTTCGTGGGAGGGGGAGCCTGGGGGGCTGTGATGCTGAACCAAAGCTCGGGAGAGAGAAGACAGCGTATCAGACAGATGTTTGCAATGTTCTATGGCTGCAGAGCCAACAGAATGTCCTGGGGTGCAGCGATAGAAGTACCTCTCTCTCGGGGTTGCTCAGATAATGGGCTTTTGGTCTGTGCGCTGGCTGGCCATGCTCCTGGGTTTTTCACTTCTTGATGACCCCAGCCAGAGGTCGGCTGCTTTTACTGAAATGTTTGAGGAGGGAGATGCTGTAGAGCAATTGGCAGCGGAGTCCTCCCCCGCACATGCTCTAGCAATGAGATTATTTACCGAGGCCAGAGGAACAGTGTAGCGACACACTGCTTTTGTCTGGGTTTTCTTTAATCCTCCTGTGGGGTGAAGCGTGGCAGCAGCACACATAGGCTCTGAGATGCACCGTCAGCGACTGATGCTCACTTGCTGTGCCACGGGACCCCAGACAACGTTCTTATACTGGTCTCTAGTCACACGGAATGAAAGTACCAGGCGTGATGATGGTGGCATGGATGGGAAAGCACATCTGCAGCTCCGCAGGGGAGGATGAATCCTGAGTCGGGAATTTTCCTTTGATGGCATCTATCTTGAAGCAGTGTAAGTGGATCAGTACGCAGCTGGTCTCACTAGCCTGCCATCACCCCCAAAAGGCCCCCCTGAACTCTTCTGGGAAAAGGGAAAGTTATTTAGATTCAATGTTTCCACTTAAGCAGTTTTCTGGGTTCCAAAGGGCCTGGGCTACTTCGGTGGGTTTCCACCAAGGAGGGAATTTTCAGTATAGCTGCCATAATCTGCCATGGGTTCCCAGCATGGAACAGGGGCAGGAGGTGTGGCTGTCCTTGTGCTGCCACAGAAGACAATCAATAAATATTGGTGGGATGAAGTGGTGTGCAAAGGGCACTAACTGAAAGCCCCAAGTCCAGCAACCCAAACTGTGGAGATGTTCAATTAATCCGGCACTAGGTCGGAATTTGAACTACAGAAATGTCCCTTGCATCCATAACGGGCTGAACCAAAGTCCTGGATCCAAACAGCTGCAAACATTGAACCTCAGGCCCATCTCTGCCATAAACAAATGACAGGAGAATGGGAAATAAGCCAGGAGAATTCACGATGTTGCTGAAAGATGGAGTGGGCAGAAGAGAACCCTGGTGGGACGATGCTCAGCACCGCGATGTCCATACACTGATGCTAGTTAAAGGCTGTGTGGGAGAGGTGGAAAGGAAAGGTGAGCCGAGCAGATGCACCATATGTATGTCTGAACGCTAGTGACGTACATTGTGACAGTGGAACATGGGGGGGATAAACTCTGGATAAATATGGAATAAAAAAAAACATATAGGGAAGACGTCACCTTGGGTTTCTGCTGGATGTCACACAGACATGTGGAAAGTGAGAAGAAACATCTTCTACACTGGGGGATTTCATCTCTCTCTCAAGGCCTCCTTTACTATAGGGTCTGATTGCCTCTCTAATGGATTTATCCATGCACATGCCTGCATTGCAGGTCAGTGCTTTTACCCCCTTGACAGCAGGCTACTGTTGCATTAAAAAGAACAGCAAACCGTACATCACCAAGAGGTTCCCAATGGACAAAGACAATATCGTGGCCCAGAACCTGAGGACTTCCCCTCGAGGAAGGAGCCACTGTACTTCCCACCAACAGGGAAGAGCTAACGTGAGGATACTTGGACAGCTCAGTTTCGGCCTGCAGAGGTCAGTTCAGCTACTCGAATTCCACGAGTGAGGCACAGGTGCATGGTATGCAACGGTGCTAGGATGCTAGTGGAGATCCAGAAGCAGGCCAGAAATGAGATGAACGTGGTGCAGGAAGAGGAAGTAATACACATCACCAACACAGAGAGAGCCAGGATGCTTCGAAGATGTGTTCAAGCGCAGTGAGCTGAATTGAGCTTTAGCATAACTTCATGGACGGCAGTGGACTTCTACCAGGCCCAAGGGCAAAGCAGACTGTAAGCCTCTGAGAACCAGGAACCCGAGGCAGGAGAGTGATATTACCTAATGAGGGACAGTGCAAAAAGTCCTGGAATCTGAAAAGAGGAAAAGACCAAACTAGATTGTACATCTGCAGCTAAGGGCTGCAGGGAAGGGTTGTCAAACCATAAAATACCCCTGGAATGCATCCAGCTCCAACCAAATAATAAACACCAGAAAGAGTTAACACATAGAAGGGAATAAGAAGGATTTCACAAGTGTGTTGAGGGAAGAAGTAGGTTCTTTACAGACTGCGAGGCTGGTGAAATTAATGATGACTCTAATGAGCTGAAATAGTGGCTGGTCTTTGAAATTTCTCCTTAACTAGAAAAACAAAGAAAATAAGTTTGGACAATTGGGAATTAATACAAGCCTTGCAAAAGCAGCTCGTTGGAAAAGGAAGGTTTGGGGAGCCTGGGAAAGCGTGAGTAGTCAGAGCAGGTTTGCGGGGGCGCTCAGGGAATGAAACAATTCACTTACTGAACCACCTGCAATTAATTTTGGAAAAAAAGATGGGGGGGAGGAATTTATTCCTGAAAAAAATGTACCTTGGTACCTAAAGGTGCAGGTATGCATGAGATGAGACATAGGTATAAGTTAAGGCAGTAATGCAATGAGCCTACAACCCTCAGGGCCTGTAAGACAATAGCTTAGCTAAACTAATCAAGATATCAGGCCCAAAATGCCTTAGCATGAGCAGCTAATCACGAGTAACCCTGGATCATCAAACAGCACAAGGTAGACTGCTGTAAGGACTAAACTGCTGACAGATAACCACAAGATCATAGTTTACACCAGCTTGGGATATTGTAAAGTTAGGAACATCAGCAGATGTCGGACCACTAAAACATCATGGTAACAGATAGATGCATATGCTAATAAGCTTACTATAAATAGACTAGTAATTTGTGGGAGAAGGGCACCCCAATATTAGGAGGAGGAGGAACTACAAATAAGGACAAGGGGCTGAAACCCCGACTGAATATGCCCTGGGTATAGTGACATCAGTAGGACACATTATAAAAGCGGTGTCCTGGCCTGTGTGTTTTGAGAGATGTAGCTTTTGGGAGCGGCCAGGGTGTAAATCACTGGCGATGGTAATTAGGAAGAGGAGAAAGAGGAAGAGGAAGACAATGACTCACAGTTCACATCGTGCAAGGAACTGCAAGGAGTGGCGTGAGTAAATGGCTGCTCAGATGCACATTCTGTATTATTTGTATCCACCTTGCTGGGCGGAAGTGTTGGTGGTTTTGTTCACTGCATTAATAAAACTATTACAAACACCAAAGGTTTTTCCTAAGGGGGAGTGTTGCAACCGTGCACATCAAGGCTCCCAGCTGAACAGTAATTCTAACAATACTGGGCTTGACCTTGGTGCACGCACCTCTGAGTGTTAATAGGGAATTCTTAAGTAATCAATATAATCAATACACCATCCAGAAATCAGGCAATCGCCTGAACAACGAATCCTCATAGCCTGGGAGGCGACCCCTGCCACATGACCTGGAACGTGCTGCGGGTCTAATCGCAGGGCAGAGGTAGATGGCTCTGCAGCTCGTTGCAGGATAGGTTCTAAGGGCAGAGCCCAGAGATCAGAAAAGGCCTGTTCTCGTGTAACATCTTCACTGTTGGTGAGACATTTCCATTGCACCGTCAGCGCACACCGCGGTTTGGGTGCAAAGTACGTCAGCAAGGCATTGCACAGCTGAGTGCAGGTAGCTTTGGCAACGTGCAGAAGTTATACCAGGATAGCTAAAGTGGTACAAAGCTGTTAGTGTAGATGCAGTAATGCCAGCTGATTTCCATATAGGAAAGGGACAAGTATACCAGTATAAGACACTGTTACAGCAGAATAACCCTGTGTCTATACTAGGGGCATTGCACCACCATATAACTATATTGGCAGAAAAATTACACCCTTAACCAACACATCAGTATGTGTCGAGCGTGTCTAAGACGTATAAGCCCAGAGCCACAAAGGGACTTAGGCATTTGGAGGCTGAGTGTCATGGCACCTAGAAAATCACAGGACCATGCTGGGATCCACGGAGTGGGGGAGATGGGCACCTTAGACTGCGAGCCACAAAAGCCAGCATGCTATGTGGGGCGCCACCTACACTAGCCAATGGGAGATGCTGACTAGAGGGGTGTGTGCTCAGCCCTGCGCCTCTCACCGAGACAGGTGCGTCAGTCCAGGCTGCAGGGAGGCGTCTACCTTGGCTTGGTGAACCAACCATGGGAATCCCGCTCCTAAAATTTGGTGGCTCAGGCATGTCTTGCAGGAATGAATGAGGTGCTACACAAAACGGCCTGAGGAAGTGGTGATGCCAACCTGACACCTGTTACCCCAATGGTTAGAGCATTCACCTGTGATGCAGGAGACCAAGGTTCAATTTTCCCCTTAGGGAGGGAGCAGATCTGAACAGGGGTCTCCCATCTCTTAGGAGCTGGCTCTAGCCCCTGAGCTATGCTACGTTGCAGAATGGGGCTGCCTCAGTGTCTCCTGTTGAAGTTGTTCTACCGGGGATAAATAATGAAAGTAGGATTGGAGCAGGGAGACTGTACTCTGGGTTGCCCATGCGGGTGTCCTAACCACTGGATTACAGAGTTATTTTCTCTCGCGCTCTCTCTACCCAGTGTGGATAGACTTTGTGGCTCTGGGCCACACTTTCTAAAGGAACAGCAGATGCAACACAGCACATCACTAGATAAAACAAAGGAGTAATGTGAAGGACCTAATTGCAAACACCAGTAAGGATGAAAAATGTAAAAGCAGCTAGAAAGGAAGGCAGAAAATGAAATGAGGTTCATGTCCGAATAATGCAAGTTAATACCTGGGGGAAAGTGAATTAAAATACAAATATCCCTGGGGAGAAGAGTAACATTGATCGAGACAGTGGAGGTGATAAGAGATGAGGAAATGAGACACGGGTTGGAAGAGGTGCCTCAACAATGTGAAGTATCAATGCAGACAGGATTAAAGAAAACATGTCAACATAACCACACTTTACACTGTGTCTGGGAATCAATGAAATGCCTGAGATGTTGAAACAATTCACTACAGTCTTTCTTAGCCAAGCAGAAAGCATTGCTCCGGTGAGAACCGCCAATGTCGGAAGGCTGAGAGTTTCCAAAAAAAGAGAAATTTGACGTGCAGTCCAGACGTCTAGGGCCTGGATTACCAAGTTCGGGGAACAACAAAGGGCTGCCCTGTTCGTCCAGTGGGCTCTTGAAAATTCGCACATGAGGTGAGCTCTGTCAGCTGATTCATCAAGGATCATCTATGGGGAGCACCGCCCAGGGCTGGGGAAAAGTGTGTCACATCCTTCGCTTCTTTGCTTTGAGCTGAGAACTGTCTGGGCAGACGGGTGATTGCACAGCCCTCCCAGCTGGCCTGCAAGTAGGCCCGCCAGGCAAACAGCTACTCTGATAGCATCTGATCCCTCAGTCCATGAAGGGGCAATCCTAGGGAGGACTGTAACCTTGGTAACAACTGGAACGGAGGTGAATATTCCTTCTGTTTCTTAAGATCCTGGAAAAACAGGCTGGAGAATTCATATCTAGCACTGTTTTAACCCAGCAGGTATCAGAGACTTCTTGTCATGGACACATGGGGTCTGGTTTATGTCTCCAGCCTGTGATCAGTCCCTGGGAAGAGACCCCTTTAGTGTGCCAGGCCCCAAGGAGCCACCTGGTTCCACAATGGCAGGTTCTCAGCCTCCAAGACTCTTGGGCCGGGCCTTTGGCGCCGGCGATCCTTGTCTCTCTGCACCTCTCGCTGCTGCAAACCCAGCCAATCATGCTGCTGTGGGAGTCTTGTACTGTCCCTCCAGGGCTCTCGGGCAGTGTTTGCAGTGACATGGGCAGCCTTTACCAGGCAAGGTAACAGTTTATTAGTCATGTGGCATGCAGAACCTGGAAGTCCTTTGGTCAGCACAGAGGCAGGGGTTATGCCATGGCCCGTCTTGGCCAAGCCAGTACCATCAGCCAATCTGTGATGGACTCTATCCCTAGCAGTGTCTTCCTGCTCCATTTGTTTGCCCAGGTCAGAGTGCCTGAGTCCTCCCAAAAGGGCTGCCCTTAATTCACTTCCCTACACATGCCTCGGCCCTGCCTGCCGGGGTTTTTCCGCTTGTTAGGTGTTGATTGTTCAGTTCTTCGTGGGTCTCATTGTCTTGCTGGATGCTCTGTTGACCTGGGCTGGTTTCAGCCAGTTCCCAGTCATTCCACCCAGACAGAGGTGACGTACCCCCATCTCCTGCACCGTTCCAGGACGGTGTTAACCCTTTTGCTCCCAGTGGGTAGCAATGCAACGTGCAGAGAGAAACTGAGGCATGCTTGGAATTTATAAAAAAATGACAGGAAATTCTTGTCTTGTGTACAGGCGAGGGCCTGTCTGAAAGCTAAGGAGAATGCGCATCTGCCACGTCGCGTGTGCGTGACAGCCCCCTGCCTCTGAATGTACTTGTGGGTGATGATAGGTTTCCCAGTGAGCACATACAAAATGAGAACTATGCCTCAGCAACTGATAAGAGAAGCTGAGACCTTTGAAATTTATAACATGCAATGTGGTAAAAAACTTGCTAGCTCTTTAAACAGGAAGCTGTAGCCTACACACAGAGTAAGGGGTTAGGGTCGTGATTTTCCAGGTAATGTCTCCTGCAAGCCCCTCCTTGGCTGAGTAATCCTCCTTCACGACAGTTGACCTCAAGAAAATCCAACTGTCCTCATGGCCTGCGCCCCTGCATAAGGGATTGCAGGGGGTGGGAGAGGGTTGGAGTTAGCTGTGAATTCCCCCTCAGGGCTGACGGGGAGTGCAGTCCAATGCCAGGACTGATCCATGTGGATATGTTACTAATAGCTCAGGGAACCTCTGCACCGAGGCCAGGAGGAGGGATACCCAGCTCAGGTGGACACACACGTGCCAGCTCTGCTCGAGCTAGCATCTATTGGCCACAGCAGCACGGGCGGCAGCTCGGATAGTCAGAGGGTCAGGCTGGCTTATGCTCAGGGGTCTAGCCCGATTCGCCGCCCGTGACACTGCAGGTGAGCGGCTGCTGTGTAGACACGCTCCCGGAGAAAACTAGAACGTGTTGGATCATCACACTGCCCGGCGATCCCGCAACGGGGGGTTGTGCTCGAGACCCATGAGGAGCCCGTTGTGTTGCAGCACATTCCTGACAGCCCAGTCAGGATATTAAAACCTTCATCCCTATTGCCTTGGTTTCTGTAGTTTCACCAGGGCTGCAGGGGCCCAACGTGTTGAAGTGTAAAGTGAGTCAGTGAGGCAGAAAGAGTGCCCACGCTAAATACAGTCGAGATTAAATGGCATGGAATTCATTAACAGCAGCCCATTTCCTGGGTGCGCTGGTAGGCCTAGCATTTCTAAGCTCAGTGTGGCGTGAAGCAGTAGTAAACAAGGATAACGGGATGCCGACATATTTCACGAAGGGCTGCAAAATTGAAGTCCAAGGATACCACGCTATCATCTTATAACACCCTCCTAAACTCGCCTTTGCAGACCGCATCCAGTTTGGTCACCTTTGATGAAAAAATACAGGGAAGCTGGAGAGTGTAGATTGTAAAGCAGCTTAAATGATATGGGGAAGGAAGAGGCTTATATAAGGGGAGAGAAAGACCATTCTGCATCTAGGAGACGTACCACAGGCTTCTAAATTAAGAGCAAATTTACATCAGAAGCATTTCAAGTCATGTTATTGTACAGTGGCAGTGGTGATTTGGGCAGATGAGATTCCAGAGAGGTGGAGTCGGGCATTATTCATGTATTGGAGAAGATTTTGCTGTGCTCTGGCCCTAAACTGTATCAGTTATAGGGGCTTCGTTCTCCCAGGATGCTAATCTGGCACCTCTCCACAGGAAGTTAAAACCTCATTCAGATAACCAGCAACAATCCCATGGTGGAGACCACATTGTGGTGGCTGTGTTGCCTAACTACTTCCTTGCGTGGGGAGCTGATCAAGATTTAGGGACCAAATGGTGCTCTTGGTTACACCAGTACAAACTGGAGCGACTCTGGGATTGCACCAAGGTAATTCAGAGCAGATTTTGGCCCAAGGGAATTCAGCAGAAGGTGGCCCTTTCATGCAAAAATTTTGACTCTGTGCAGGAGTGTTTGTTCAGTACAGAACCAAAATCACTATCACACAGAGCAAAATTGAGAAAGGGGGACTCACCCTAGTGTCTGGTAAGAGCCATCCTCTGGGCAAAAAGGACGAAAGTCCTGCTTTTGCACGTCAGTATATCAACACACGCAGTTGTGTTGGCCAACACAGCTTGGACATGAAACTCAAGGTTGGCAGGACTCCGTCAAATGTAAACGTTGGGACCTGGATCTTTTCTTCTCCCAGACTCTGGTCCAATTGCCAGTGACGTTAATAGGAATCCCTTCACTGATATCCGTAGTGTTGGGCTGGGCATAAGCAACATTTCTGCTCCAATATTTCTCTGTGGCCTCTGCCTTATTGGTTTATTTACTAAGATTGGATGGCAGGAGAGATGGGATTTCCTTCCTTTGCCAGATTCTTATTACCCGTTGAACTTTGCAGAAGACGCATCAGTGTCTGAGATGGTGCACGGTATCCTAACATCTACTTTTGTCCAGAACTGGCATGTTACTGGACTGCACCTCAGTGTTATCATTGCATCACAGCGACACAGAGCTCTGCTGACCTTTCCCATGGAGCCATGAGAGTCCCTGGGACCAGTCTGACCTAGATCAGAACTGTAGCCAATTATTCTAATGCAAACACCCTGCATTGCCCTGGAGAATTCTCTCCATGCCGTTTACACTCGTCACATTGCTGAAAACGTTTATTGTGTCTCCCGGCCCCTTCCTCACAGCTTAGCCAGGATGCACTTTGAGGTGCTCTACTCTGACGATGAGTTAGTCCACACTTTTCTGGTCACGAAGGGCAGGTTTACAAGTGGCACCTAGCGATGCAGATAGGCACCTATTGGGAGTTACAACAGAACCTAGATGATTTAGGCACCCAACTGCCATTGACTTTCAAGGGAACTGGGCATCTCACCTGCTTAGGTGTGTTTGAAAATATCCCTATATGCATCTGTAGGTGCATAAAAACCTCTGCGAATGTGGCCTGACGTGCCCAGCACAAGCACATGTGCAATCTCAGGGGACTCTCACCTCCACCCAACCCAGGACCTTTCTGGAGACCACACAGCAATAGCAGCACCTGGAGTTAAAGTTCTCCCGTCTCTCAGCTGGGATGATTGTGGTGGCCCTGATCCCAGGCTGCTCTGATCCCACTTCCTACCACACCATCAGCACATAGTGACCCTACGGCCAGCCAATTGTGCACAGGGGTAATCATTGCCCGGGTGATTGCTATGGGGTAACCCAGCGATGGCTTCTGGGTGGATAGACTCACCCTAAGGCTATTGGAAGAGAGGGCAGCTGGGCCTGTCCAGAGAGGAGAATGAGGGCTCCCCTCCTGTGTTGGGGTTATTGAAGGTGCTGCGTCCCCTGGAATTTCAGCTTTTGAGGATGTCAAGCTGTCCTCAGGAACAGGAGTGCTAACTTCAAGGCAGACTGTTAGGGAACTGGGCACAAACCCCACACTGGGTGAGAGTTCTGTACTTCCATTTCACCACCCACTTCTTCATCGTAAACCCTTCCAGTACTATAACAGCCTTAACGTGGAGTCACAAATAGTCTCCTTGCATGCTCTGATTTATCTTGCCATCCAAGGGAGCCTCTCTTTGTGATGGATGGTCCCCCTTACACCAAAGATCACAACAATATTCAAGTTACTCCCTGCCCCAAAAGGCCTAGGTCATTTGTACTTTCGATTTCACACCAAAGACCATGCTTAAAGCCAATCCTAGAATAAACTATACGAAGGGTTAGGAAATAAGAAAAGGAAATAAGAGAGCTATTTACGAGGTTAAAGCAGATACACATACATATACATACGAGTTCCAGTCTTAAGTTTTAAGACTAGAAGATTTCATAATAAGCAAGCTCTACATGTCCTTCAGGGCTAATCCAGGCTAAGCACTGGGGATCCTTTGCTTATGCTCTGTAATCCTTGTCCCCCAGAGTCCAAGCAGCATAAAGATACAGTTCCTCCTTTTAAGGGGATTTTATTCCCCCCCCCTTCTGCTTTGAGCTGCAACTCAGCTGATGGGAGGCATTCACATCTCCTCTTCAAGAGCAAGACGGGGAAGGGAAGCAATCAGCAAAGTCTTTTGAACTAGTATTTCACACTAGTTAATGCTTCACTCCTGACTGGTGATTTACAGTCGCAGAGGCTTATAATACAAATGCTTAAATATCACCTTACAACATGGGATACGGATGTGAGAAGTGAGATTAACAGGGGCAGCAACTCACAAGCATTTAATAAGTCTAAACAAACACTCAGCACATTATTAGAACTCGAATACCTACGTTAAGAAGGCTCGCAGACAGGTGAACCAGATGGATTCCAGTCATGTGTTTGTTAGTATTCAAATGAGGCGTGGGGACCTTGGCATAAACTGGTGTCTGGTTTGCCAGCATCACAGAGGAATTCGCAGGTCTTTAGCTTTTCAGGCTTCTGGGTCAGTGAGTGGATATACCCCCGCATAAACATAGCACCCTTTGGACTGCATTATATGGTACTTTCTGGGCCATATAAATGTTCTTCCAAGTAATTATTTCTCGCCTCCCCTCTGCAGTGACACCGGGATTCCGCACGTCCCGCAGGCCCTGCTACCATACTAGCAGGAGCAGGTAAAATGTCCTTTTGTGCGGGCAGAATTGAGTGGGCAACAAAGGAAAAACAAAGACTGCGGTAATGTGCAGGAAAACACTCAATCTCATGCCAGTTTGTCACAAAGAGAATTTCAGCAATGTCAAGCAAATTGTTTTTTTTTAAAAGAAAGATTTCAATATTTAAATTTAAGCGAGGGATCGAAAGAGATTTGATAGCTACCATAACAGGAGTTAAAGTATTTTGTACATGGTTTAAGCAAGATTTGTTTTAGTCTTTTAGTGGTAAAAATTGTGTCTGAATTCTGTTTATATACATCTAATATATTAACCGACTTTTGTTTTAGTAACACGGGGGAATCTGTCTCTCTAGTGGGATTTGCAGGATCTAAGGTTTTTCACAGTGGGAGTGGGATAAAAATGCAAGGAACAATGGAGGAACAGGTAGGAGTGGCTATTGTGGGGCGGGGTGGAATGGGTGCGGGATTAAAAAAAATAATCCCACACAGGCTCTAGTCCCCTCTACCAGCCCTGGAGGGCCTGCCTTGCTCGCTTTAGCCCACAAACAGGCTGGCTACCCACTGCTATTGTTTAGATCTATGAAGGGAAAAAGTTCCTAGTTCTAGGTGATATTCCGTTGTATGGCTTTGGAGATGCAATTGGTTGCAATGTTTCACAGCCGGATGGGACTATTTATTTCCTGTGGCTTTTTACTTGGCTTCCCTGAAAATTCACCGTACATTGGGTGCCCTCTCTCCATCCCTCTTTTTATGCTGTTGTTTGTAAATTTGATTCTAACACTTAATAAAAGTCCGAGACACAGGCCTTGCGGAGCATCCGTGAAGGTGGGAAGATCATTCCCTGATTTCTCTGACGGTGCAAAATGCCGGGCCGGCTCTGCTCCCAGTCACATGAGAGCACCCTGTCCTTGCCCTCCTTTCTGCTGTGCAGAACACATGGAAATGGCAGCTTTCCAGCACAGTGTGTTTTGTGTCCCTGGGGTGCCAGTATATTCTGCAAAGTCAGCTCCCAGATCCTGTTGAGTTCAAGTCACCTTGTGCCAGAAGACAACACACGGCCCATGCACCACTTCAGTGCTGCTTGGAGGATTCACGCAGGCCTTCAGTGGTGTCTCTGATGCTCCTTCAGCCAGAGGGAATTCCACCCACTCGGCAGGTGTCACTTCTCAAGACAGCATGACAATGCAGACACACACCCCCCTTCTGCGAGGACAGATCAGCAGCAACGGTGCATGTGTGCTGAGTCCCAGAAAGAGGGAGAAGATTCGGAGGCACCTGTAATTCCCTCCAAAAGGAGTGGCAAAGCTGAGTTAGTCTATGGACCTCTCTCTTCCTCTGTCCAGATCTTGTGACATCAGTCCCGACATTTATTAGGCCTTATGGTTCAGCAAAGCAGGGTGCCTAGATTTTATTGAGACCAGTGTTTCAAAATGTTTCTTACATGACCGAATCTGCTTCCGTTTGCCATATCCCAGTACCAAAGCTATGCTGCCTGTTACGCATTAATGAGGAGTTGTTCATCACCCTTTGGTACAAGAAACCACTGGCGGCCGTTTCTGCCACCGAGGGTGCACGCGGATGTTTAATATCCTAGCAATTGGAAGGTAGGCCCGCTCAGGGTTGGGAGACCTCCAGGGAACAGCCAGCAGATGCAGGGAGTCAGTGCTGACTTAGTTACGCTTCCTCTGGTGCGCCTGCCCTGAGCCCTTGTGATTACCCAGCCAGGCCCCATCATGCTGGCTTCGCTTTGCTGAGAACAGTGACAGGAGAGGGCCTGACCAGCCAACACACCCAGGGCTGGGCCCTGACACACCAGGTGCTTCCCCGTTTGCATTTTACTGGAGTTTTCCCCTGGTCTGGTTTGAAAAGTGAGCATCCTGGCACGCCGCGAGCCCTCCGCCGCCTCCCTGCAGGCGGAAGGAGGTCCTGTGAGGAGGCAGTGCTGGCATACATCACCCCATAGGGCCGGTGGGAGGTCGGGTGTGTGTCACTGGGACATTGCCACTCAATCTCTCTAGGTCAATGATTTGGAATCTGCCAGGACGACAACAGCGGAGCATGGCAGGATCCCCAGCGGGGAGCCGGGGGAGGCAGCTGAAGGAATGGCAGATTGAATGAATAAATTCTATCAGGAGATGGCAGTGCTGCACAAAGCTGAGTGACAGGACATTGGAGAACAATGGAAGTGGAAAGAGTGAAAGGGGAATTTCCAGTCCAGAATCTAGCTGACTAGTCCTAGGGAAGGCTGTCCCTGTGGGATGCACCTGAGCTCCAGAAAGAGAGCAAAGACCTCAATCCCGCCCTCCCTTGCAACTTGAAGAGCAGGGATCTGCCTTTGCCTTTCCAGGAGCTCAAGAGTCGACAAGCACATTGCCAGAGCTGTGCTAGCTAAGCTGATGAGTGCATCGCCATGGCTAGCTGAGACAGCATCAGCCTTTCAAGCATAAACCTGCCTCTTCAGGGGTCGGCATTTGTTCCAGGATGAAATGTGAGCATCTTTCCCACCAGCACAGTGCTCATTCTAGACTCAGAGCATGTATTACATTCACTTAGGAGCACAGGAAAAAAGGGAAAAAAAACCCAACTAAATATTTCACAATTTCCTGTTCCATTTTTGGACCAGATCTAGCAAGGTCTTTGTTGAATGACTAATGCAGGATACATTTGTGTGGCTAGTTTGGAATCCCTGTAATTTCTCTCTTCCTCTTTGTCAAAGCCTCAGGAACAAGATCAGGGAATAAAACCAATAAAGAACAACTCCAGCCAGCTCCCTCATGAATAACGAAGAGTTGACGTGAATAGTTCCCAAAAGATCTATGTGCTGAGCACACTCAAACAACTTGCATTTTAATGCTGCCAAATGCAAGGCCAGACAGCTAGGGACAATGGGTGTAGGTCACCCTGCCAGGATGGGGGGGGGGGAAGGGCGGGTTGGATCCTAGAAAGCAGGGATTGTGAAAAGGATTTAAAGTGGAAATCAAATACCCATGAGCACCCGGTAGTGTGCTCTGAACGGGTGAACCTGGTGGTATGCTGTGGCTAAAAGGGTGAACGCAGACTATCAGCTCTAAGTGAGGGGTGTCTGATGTGGTGTACAGGGGCTTAGTCACCAACTGTTACCCAAATTAAGCAAACCTTAAAAAGCAAAGCCGCCTCCATAACAATGCAGGGGAGTAGGTCTCTGGAAGCCGCCAGTGGATGAAAATTTGCTTTTGTGGGGACAGCGTGCCAGGAGCGGGCCAAACCAGACATTTTGCCAAGCCAACATCACCACCTTCAGGAAATCCACCGCTCATGCTGTGTGCACTGCAAAGAGCTGCCTTAGTGCAGCATTGAGCGTGCAAGTGCGGTTACTCCTCCCAACCCCCCAATCAGGAATGCAACATCAAAGGTTCTCGGCCGGGTCTCAGTTCAGGAAAAGCATGCATGGTGCTTTAGATTAACTGGCTTGGTAAGTATAGTCTTATTGCTATGGAAACCCTTGCTTTTTTTGGCTACATGCTCAGTTGTAATGTAGTTTGCTCCTTTCATTGCATTTAACTTCCCCCGTTTTCTTCTGAGAGAAAAGAAGAGCAGAAGCCCAGCTGACCCGCACTCACTCTTAACATACCGCTGCGCCCTTTCTGCTGCTGCATACCCTCAAGCTCTGATTTACACCTCTGCTGCTCTCCAAAGCTTTCTACCCTCTGATTCCACTCCTCCACTTCAGCACCGAGGGACGCCACTGAGCAGACTGCTGAAAGCAAAGCTCTTTAATCTACCAGGGAAAGGCATACCAGGTCCAATGGCTGGATATTGAGGTCAGCCAAGTTTAAATTGTAAAGAAGGCACAGTTTTATTGCAAGGAGGGGAATTCAGCACTGGAACGGATCATCAAGGGCTGTGGTAAAGTCTCCATCACTCCTCTAGTTTTGCATTGGTCAGGAATCACAGCTGGGCCTCTGAGGACAGATGACGCTTCCGCTGAGCCATCAAAACTCCTAACAGATAGTGAAGGGATAGTGAAGTGAGCAGACAAGATGAGGGGTGGACAGGGAGGCAGAATGAAGCCTTCCCTCTCACCCCCCAGTTCATCACTAGCTGTCAGGGGAGAGCTCATTCAAACCTTGTTCACACCATTTTTGCAACAGCTTCGCATTGCTGACTCACGTAGAGGTTGTGATCCACCACAACTCCCTGATCCATCTCAGCTGTGCTGCTCTCCAGCCAGTTTCCCCCCATTCTGTATTTGTGCAGCTGGTTTTTCTTCCCTACGTGTAGCACTTCACATTTGTCTTTGTTGAATTTTAATTTGTTGTTGTCTATAGCCCAGTTCTCCAATTTATCAAGATCCCTCTGAATTTTAGCTCTATCCTCCGAAGTGTTGGCAACTCTCCTCTGCCCCCGGCTTTGTGTCATCTGCAAATTTGCTCAGTATGCTCTTTGTTCCTATATCCTGGTCATGCATAAAGATGTTAAACAACAGACCCCTATAGAACTTCACTTGAGACCTCTCTCAATCCAAAATAATTCCATTAATAGTTACTTTTTGGTTGCAGTCGTTTAACCAATTATGTATCCATTTAATGGTAGCTCCACCAAGCCCACATTTCTCCAGCTTACTAATCAGAATGTCATGGCAGACTGTGTCAAAAGCTTTGCTGAAGTCCAGGTACATTGTGTCCGCTGTGTTCCCCCTATCCACCAAATCAGTTACCCTGTCAAAGAAGGAAATCAAACTGGTTTGGCATGATTTGTTCTTGGTAAATCCATACTGGTTGCTAGTGATCACCGCTTCATCCTGCAGGTATTCCCAAATTGAATGTTTTATACATTGTTTTAGTGGCTTCCTAGGTATCAGAGTCAATAACTGGGAATCTACTAAAGAAAGGTATAAAATATTCAATTTTGGAATACCTGGACGATGAAGGGGTGATCACTAGTAACCTCCACGGAGGCCAGACAGAGGGAAAGACAGAGGAAGACACACACACACAATCACATAGACATTCATGTGAAGAATCCAGTTGATATGAAGGCTCCATTTAGAACTCATTTCTGAAGGATTCGTAGATGGTTCTAGGTTATGACAGAGTCCAAACAAGTCGATTATAACCACCCATTGCCCCTTCCACCGCTGTCCTTAGCCCCATCTGTAACTCACGCCTCATGTCAGTCACCAGCTTACAACATCTATTCACCGCACATTAGTGCCTTACAAACAGAATCTTAAAACAAGAGAAAGAAGCCTTCTACTGGCGCTCGCCCTCCCCGTCTCATTGCTGGGCCTGCCATGTCCCTGGCGCTGAAGGGACTATGCAGTTTGGAAGCCAGCCTTCCTCCTGATGCTCAGCTGAGCTCTTCCAAGGAGGTGGTACCCAGAGGGCCTCAGTGTCCCGCTGGTAAAGCAGCAATAACTCCATGGACTGTCACACAGCTGTATAGGAGGAGGGAATCAGGCACCCGCTGTACACTGACCTGTACTCACTAGTCACATCTATAGTATGTTTTACCCTGCCCATAAGCGAATGGATACTTGCCCCTAACACTCCTTCCAGACAGGCCCCTAGGAGTCAGTGGTATCTGCAGAGTCTGCCTGCATTGACCCATTTACTGCCCGTGCTGCTCCCTGAGATGGGCAGGTTTTAATGCCACGATCAAAGCGAGGCAAATCTGCATTCCCTGCCCCAAAAGAAAGGGGGAACTACCCAAAGAGCAGGGAGAGGCTCTGTCTGAGAGGGGGTGTTCTGATCCCATGGGACAAGATTACGGGGCACAGTTGATTTCACCCTTAATGCTCGTTGAGCTGGGAAGAGAGCACATGACTGCAGTAAAAAAAAAATACCACTCAGTCTTCATTGTGGTCATTGCCCTTGAGGCCCAATGAGCCTCCTGGATCTGATGGGGGTTGAAGAGGGACATTGCACCCTGTGGCTTGAAATCCCGGAAGAGGAGATTCAGGAAACATATGGGGGTGGCAGCATCCGATACTGCTGGGTGTCTGTATTTGCAAATGCCAAAGCTGGGGAGAGAGGCCTATAGGATTTAGAGCCAAAAAACAGTGAAGGATTTAACATAATCAAAGAGCAACGTAGGTTTTTTAGTTCAGAGTAAGGAAAACAACCAAAAATGAACAAGCAAGTCTCAAGGGAAAAGCAGGCAGAGAGCAAGAGAGCACACAAAGTGACTCGGTAACGTTCTTCATCTGAACTGGATGAAGGAATGAGTGGCAGCTCTCTGTAGCAGGGAGAGAGAATCCTCAACAGTGAAAGACGCAGGACAGGGCAAAAAACCACCACCACCACCACCCCTTTCCACACACTGTGCTCCTTCCCTGTCCATTGAAACAAGGACACGTGGTAGAGCTGGCTGGAAAATGGGGGGAGGTGGATGGAGGGGATCTGGCAGAAAAAGTTTGGACTTTTCATCCAAATGCCAAAAGCTAAAAGTTTGTGGTCTTCTGCGAACAGAAAACAGAAAATGTCATCCAAGAATGGCGGAAAACCAGGAAAGACATTGGGGCCCCGGGCTGTTTCTGGTTTCTTCCCCAAGTCCCAAGATCTGCTCTCATGAATGACACTGTCAGTTGCTTCTTCCACAGCCCGATAACATGTGGAACCAATTACCAGTTACACTTTCAGTAGCGTCTGTGTCCGGACTTGTCTCTTTTCCCTCTGTAACAGCAGCTTCATAGATTCCCTCATTACTGATCCTCTTTCTCCCCCAGGTATCTCACCGTTCAACACCTTCCTGACTCACGTTATCCCCACTTTTTCCTCCCTGGAGTGATTTGGACACAAACATTCAGGCCTAGTCACAAATCTGTGAGGTTAGATTTATCAGCCTTTCCCTCTGTTGACTTTCATCTGGTTATTTTGCCATGCCGGGTCTTGGTGAACCCAGTCCAGCTTCTAGATGACACATTAGCAATAGTTCTTGTGGCCTGGAAGGATGCGGTGTAGACACTTTCACTACTGATCTCTGGGGAGAAGCTTCTCCCCACATGTGGCAAATTCTCCGGTTGCAGAGCATTTGTCTTTATGGACTCAGACACTCCTGGCTGCCCCCATAGCTCCACCAGGAGGAGGGAGCACCTTGGTGTGGACAGGCCCAGTAGCTTCACTTCGTTCCAGGCTCCTTATCCCAAAACAAGATACCTTCTAAGAGCAAAACAATGACAAGCCGCGGAAGCTTTGCCAAACAGGCTGCAAATTCGGCGAGACTTCCTCCTCCTGCTTGACTTCTTCCGTGAAACTTGCATCCTTCAGTGAGGGGCTTGGTTTTGGCTCATGGTGCCTCTTAACCACCTCTCTTATGTCTCATTTTTCTCTCATTTCCTGGCGGACATCAGCTGTGAAGCTTTGCAAAAGGCTCGGCAAGAGGGCTGGTCCCTTCTCGCTCCCCTGTGGGTGAATCTGTCTCTCTTTCCTTCAGTTTCTTCACTTCCCCCTTGTGCTTTTTCCTTTCCCAGCTGCACCCTGGATTCCTGACCTCCTGCTGGTTTCTCCCAGCACAGAGAGCCACCAGACACTCTCTCATGGACTCACTTTCTATGGGCCGAGGAAAGAGAGAGGGTCTGCGTGAGTGAGCACACGGAGTTTCTCCTGTGCCAAGGAGCAGGGATGCCCCCAAAATTCCTCCCCCCCCCCGCACGGTGACAGACTCGCATCTGGATTCGGTGGGTAGGATGCTCCCTGTTGGAGGGACGGATGGGGGACTCACTGCTCAGCTGTGTCTTCAGACTGGGAGGTTAACTCCAGTGGCGGATGTTCAGTCAGGCGGGTGATGATAATCCGAAGTCCACAGAATCCACTTAGAAATGATTGAATTTCAGTATGAAAAGCCCTGGAAACATGCTGCACGCTGTGGTTGTGATAGGCCCTTATTATCCCCAATTAAAGTGGCTTGTAACATCGCAGCACAAGTACCAGGAAGACAACCAGAGCTAGAAGAGCAGGAACTTTCCACCCTGCCTAAGTGGGGTTTGTCAGGAACTGGCATCCAAATGTCACTCCAGGCCCTTTACAGGCCTCATGACCACAACAGCCAGAGCATTGCCATGGGACCCGAGGCCCTGGGCACCAGAAGGGTGGTTCCTTTCCAGCCTGTGGACATTGGGTTTTTCTGCAACTGGGTGTGACTGGGGTGCACGAAGCCTGCGGTGCCTGTCCCCACGGGCAGAAAGGAGCAGCTGGTTCCTATGTACAAAGGCGCTGGACAGGGTTCCCAGCCATACGGGTAGCTGGGAGACGGAACAAGGCAAAGATTTCAGCAGGAAACAATTGTCTGCACTTTAGCCTGGTGTGCAGAGCAATCTGGGCTGGCTAATCCACCAGGACTCATGGCTGTGGGGGGCAAACTGCCAGCGGGTGGGAAGCAGATGCTGCAATCTCAGTTAAACTGCGGTGTCATGGGGAGGCGTGGAGGGGGAGAGAAGGACTTTGGAGCCATCCCAGCCTGGACAGTGGGTGGGCTGGCTGGAAAGGGCCATGGCCAAGGCTAGCAGGCAGCTAGATGCCTCAGGAGCTGCTGCTGGTGGAACTCAAGCTGGGCTTACATTGCTCCCTTTCTGCAGAGCACAGCCGCAGGGAGTGGTAGTTTTTCCCCAGGGAATTCTGGCATGGGGCGTACCTGGGGCAGGGAGGGGTGATTTTCTGTGTCTGCCCAATAGAGAGACAAGCTGAGATTCCCAAAGCTGCCCATGAGATGTATCCATTCAACTACACGGGGATGGGGTGTCCAAATGCCCTCATCCTTTGTATACAGGCCATGTGCTATTCTTTACCCCAAAGCCAGTCCATCCTCTGATCAATTCACACTAAGCCTTCCAGCCACGACCTGTAACACTAAATGCTCCTTCCCATAGATTCAAAGAGCCCGACCCAGCAGCTCGGCCAAGCAGCAGCAGAGGAGAGGCAACACAATAAACCAACAGAATGCAAGACTCCAACGAGCTGCGACACGGCTGGAGAGGGGAGAACACTTCTTTAAGGGGAAAGTACCAAAAATGAGGCTAAATCTGTGAAGAAAACAAATAGCTCTTTGATACTGACTTACAAAACCATTTGTAATTGAAATTTATATTGCAATCATGGAAGAGCTGTGACAGAGATCAGGGCCCCAATAGGCTGGGCGCTGCACAGACACACAGCGAGCATCTGTCTACACTGCAGGTGGAGGGACACGTGCTAGCTTTGATTGAGCTAGCATGCTAAAATTAGCAGCAGATTCACGGTGACAGCATGGCCCACCTGCCCAAGTACGTACCAAGGGTCTCAGATGTGATAGTTTTTGGGCAGTCCCTGCCCCAAAGAACTCACAGTCTAAAGCCTCAAATCTGGAGCCTTCAGGCAGGTTTCTGCCCCCATGCAAAGCCCCTGAATGCTACATGTGTCAGGGTTGGGACCTAAATAGAGAGGGCAGATAATGGGAGAGGAGTGGGACCCCCGTTTGAGGAACTGAGGCACAGGGATATTGTGACTTGCCTAAGAGGCAGGCTGGTAGCAGGATCTTAGCCAAAAATCCAAAGGAAATAAGCCCCTCTCACTCATGGAGACAGACCTGAGCTACAAGTGCTCCGTTACTCACCCTATCCTAGCCCCTGTGATTCATTAACAAGAAACAGCAAAAACAACCATTAAAAAACCCAGTGGCATTAAGGTAACATTTGTTGCCCTCACTGTGATCATTTTGCTTCTAGGATGGGTCTGTTCCTCTCACCCGGTATCTGTCTTGTCCGTCTTGATTGGAAGTTCTTTGGGACAGCGACTGTGCCTTGCTCTGGGTATATGCAGCACCTAGCACAAGGAGGCTTTGTTCCCATCTGCAGCCTATGAGCACATCATCATAGAATCACAGCAATGTCAGGCTGGAACGGACCTTAGTTCAGTCCCCATATGCTGTGACAGGACCAAACAAACCGAGGCAATCACTGACAGGTCTTTGTCCAACCTGGGTTTTTTTTTCCTCTTAAACTTCCGGGGATGGGAATTCCACAACTTCCCTCGCACCTCGGGTGCCTTGTGACACTGTCAGGCCAGATGCCATCTCTTGCCCATGCCGAAGGTGTTATTAAGAGCTGACAATCTCATACTGTTAGGACACTCACAGTCATGGCTTTGTTCATTGTTTCTTGTTCTTACACAGGTGTGGCCTTCGCAGCCAACGCCCCTACAACGGCAGACCACCTATGATTGATAAGGAAGCGACCCCGGAGAAGCAAGGAGGAGATGTTCCAGGAACTCCTCCTGTCATCTCAGGCATCCAAAAGAGAGAAAAGGGCATGGGGACAATTGATGACAGAATCTCAGAAGATGGACAGACAGGAATGGAAGGAAAACCAGCAGAGAATTTTAGCTGGCCATGAGCACACGATCAAGGCCATGGAGGAGCAGACAGCTTCTAAAGACAACAGTGTCATTCCAGACCCAATTCATGCAAACTCAGCCCTCCCCTTCAGCCACAACAGAACTTCTTTCCCTGCACTCCACCAACGGCCCCTACACATTCCTACCAAGGTCACAGGCCATCTCGCTACCCCTTCGTTGCACCTCCTCAGACAGCTATGAGAACAGCAACTGCACTTAAACAAACCCTAGAGGAGGGAAAGTGCCAGATATGACAGCTGGGTGTGTGTTGTGTGCTGTTTAGTGTTTAATAATAAAAGTAAGCTCTCAAAACAAGCAGCACTCTTTATTTGTGTGTTGAACACGGTAGGTGCACCTACCACGGACACACATGTACAGTTGTATTGCGGTCATAGACTATCACAGCACAGTTTCACCAAACCCCTGATGGGTTCCCATTGTCTGTAGCCACGGCTCATCATCCCAGACCTGCGATCTCAAGACTCAGTGCTTGTCTCACGCGCCCAGACGCGGCAGTTCACGGGGTGCAGACGCTCCGTAAATGAGGTGCTGTCACTGAGCAGGTCAGCCTCCTTGGATTCCTCTTCCGATTCGGAGCTCATGATGGACTGCGCGACCAGCCGCGATGTGTTCAGAACGCCGAAAGCAACGGTGGAGAGTAGCGCGGGATCCGTCTTTTCAGATAGAGACGGTGGGTGCACAGTAAGCGGCGGGGAGCCATTGAAAAATGGCACAAGTCGCTGCCAGTAATGCAATGAATGACGGCAAAGAAACGCAATGCACCATGGGACATTGAGCCAGCACCCATCCCGCTCCACGCGCCTCTTCCTCATCCCAGAATTCCTAGTGGCAGAAGCTGCTGAGTTGCATGGTGGGATAGCTGCCCACAATGCACTGCTCTGACTGTTGATACTACATCACCAAGTATGGACCCGGTTTTGTGACAAAACGAGTGCTATCTGGATGGGCACGAGTGCTGTAATTACAGTGCTCTTTTATTACTGATAAAACTACCTCTGACAAAACTTTCTAGCGTTGACAAGGCCTTAGATTGCCACAAGGGTTATCTCCTGCCCAACAAAAGGCCCACAGACACCAGACAAACCACTGGGAAGATCAGATGACAACAGATTTTGTTGATTGCTTCCCCTCCCGCACCCATAAAGAGGGGACATGCACGTGAACTCGACCTATCATCTTGAACTCTCGGAGAAGGGAATAAAAATCCCTGGAGGGAAGAAACTGCATCTTTTTGGCTGTTTAACTCTGATGGGCCAGAGGTCCCCAGGAACTGCCTGCTGGGGCTGCTCTGAAAGACACTTTGACTTGACAGATTACTACAACGCTGTCACTTTTAGGATTTAGATGATAACTCGTTGGTGTTTATAGGTTTGATTGTTTTAACCCATAAATAACTCATTCCTTTTCCCTAATTAATAAACCTTTAGCCAGTTTGTTACAGGATTGGCTACAGGCGTGGCCTTTGGCGTAGAATCTAGAGTACCAATTGGAGTATGTGACTGGTCCCTTGGGACCTGAAGCAACCTGAATGTGGTGTGATGTTTGGTATAAGAGACTATTTTCACCCAGCCCAGTGTGTCTGGGTGGCAAGATAGAATGGAGAGTTGAAGGGGACTGTCTATGACTCCATGGTAAGACTGTTATAGTAACCCAGGAAATTACATTTTTTACAAGCTTGGTGAAATCTAATTATTGGACACCACCAGTTTGGGGCATCTGCCCTGTTTTGGACAGTCTGCCTGAGGTAGGCACTAACCGTCGTGAGCCATTTTAGATGGCATGACACTCTTTACAATACTTTGCTGCTGCAGCCTCCAGCCTGGACTGCTCACAACCAACCTCCAGTATACAGGTCATTCCCAGTTACGTCTGTGTGTGGGCAGCAGCCAGCCAGACGCACCTTGGCTCCTACCGGCCTTGCTTATACTGCAGGGGGACCCTAATACACTCCTCATTTTAGATTTCCTCCCCCCAGATATGAATGTCCTGTCCTACCCAGCCCTCTCCTGGACAATACAAGTCTATTATTTCTTCAAATAGAAATACGCACACAAGTTGCCATCCTAAATGGAGTTTCCCGGCTACTTCAATTTAAACACACTCGATTAGACAACGATAAACCTAGTTTATTAACTATAAAGAAACAGATTCTGAATGAGCTAGGCTGGATTTAGGGGCAGGTGACCATCTGAGGGAGGTGCCAGGCACAGGGTGTTGTTTTTGTTGTTAGCAAGAAAAGGAAAAATAGACTGTTTGAAATAAAGTATTTTGGGTATTCGGGTATGTGGCTTCATTTTTCACTAGCCTCCTCGAATGGTTCTGGATCTTTGTAAAATCTCTTGGAACCTTCCAGACTTTCCAAGAACTACATTTTCCTCAAACCTCCCAGAACTGTGTCAGCCAGGCCCACACAGGTATATAAGGGGTGGGGCATCGTCACCCATCAGATATAGGAACAAACTGAAGTGAATTGAGAGAGCTGCGATATTGTGAACCTTGTTTTCTTGTGTAATTGTGAAAGCGTATTCAGGGTTGGATTTAGGGGCAAGGATCAATCATGCATGCAAATCATACATGTGCTCTGCTTAATTCTCATTTAAGCAGTAAACAGAGTCCTCAAGCCGGAAGGGAAACAAAGGACATTCAAACAGGTGAGGAAAAAAGCAGCAGGGGACATCCTTCCTTGTCGACTTTGCCAGACCTTTCCCCAGGATAATACTAGCCAGCAAATGATAAATTTTCAAATACCTCACGAGGCAGACTTTGTGCATAGATTACTACAATGTATGTAGGCTGTGGACACAAGAGTACATCTGTTACACCCACCTAATGGAAATTTCATTTAGATCCCATCTCTCTAGTTCACTCATGAGAACGTTACGGGGTACTTTGTCAGAAACCTTACTAGAAATCAAGATATCACATGTATTGCTTCCCTCTGTCATGGGGTCCACACAATACTAGGGGCAGCTCCTCCAGGGCCATCTGGGGATTAGCTCCGCTCATGACCAATACCCCTTTCTCTGTCACTCATTCATGAACCTTGCCACTTCTCTCTCCCCACAGCTTGGGGTGCTCTCTCTTTGTGACTTGGCCCTCTGGGCAGCTCACTCTAGTCTTCCCCTTCCGAGGTACCAGAGTCCCCCTGGCTGACTGTCCTAGGCCACATCTTCTCCTCCGCCTTGTCTGTGCTACCTCCCCTGTGGCTGGTAGGAGAACCAGAGTTTACCCACTTCTCCAAGTTCCAGCCCAGGGGCCCTACAACCCACATCCAAGGGCTGCGCTAGCACAAACCTTGCTCCTGTTTCCCTGGGCTGTTCCTACTTCATCTCTATCAGGCTCTTTCTCTACCCTCCTCTGGGCGTACCTTTCACTCAGGGCTTCTATTCTCCCCCATTTCCTCCTTTCCCTCTTCCTCACTAGGGAGGGTGACTGCAGCCCTCCACATTGCAGCCTCTTTCTGTATTTAGCTTCCTGGCTTTATCATAGCCCTGCCTATTCCTTCCCAGCTGGGCTGTATTCCCAGTCCGGGGTATTCCCCTCAGGTGTGGCCTCTCATAGGATTTAACATCCCCCTTTCAGTCTCATTAACTCTTTCAAAGCTGGTGTGGAGTGAACACCCCCCATCATGGCCTCCTTTCCACACAGCCAGTAACCCTGTCAAAGAAGGAAATTTAATTGATTGGGCAGGAGTTGTTTTTGAGAAATCCTTGCTGGCTATTCCTTCTAATCTATTCTTCTCTCCATGCTTACAAATGGATTGTTTAACAAATTGTTCCAGTATCTCTCTAGGTATTGAAGGTAAGCTCACTGGTCTATAATTCCCCAGGTCATCTTTGTTCTTCTTAAAGATCAGTACTACGCTTGCTCCGATCCTGTTTTCTGGGACTTCACTCATCCTCCAGAAGTTCTCAGAGATAATTGCTAACGGTTCCAAGATTGATTCAGCTAGAGCCTTAAGTACTATGGGATGAATTTCACTAGGCTCTGCCAACTTGAATACATCTAATTTAACTAAATAATCTGCAACCTGATCTTCCCCTATTTTGGCTTGCATTCTTTTTTCCTTGTTATTATTAATTGTGTTAGTATTAATTTGGTTGTCATTAGCCTTTTAGCAAAGACTAAAATAAAAGAGGCATTAGAAACCTCAGCTTTCTTGATGTCATTAGTTCTCCTTTCCCCACTACATAGAAGGCCTACACTTTCCTTTATCTTTCTCTTGTGCCGGGACCACTCACCTCTTGAGTGGCTCCTATCAGCTGGCTGTGGTGCTTCAACACCTTCCCCCCCACCTTTGAGGGTTGCTGACCTTCCTAGTCATGTCTTCAGTGGCTCAGCCCTACAGCCAAGTTACATAGTTAAAAAGTGAACCCTTTCAGGGGATAGCAAGAGTCCAAGACGTTATCTGCCCTCAGTAGGGTCTTCAGCTGAGTCTCTGGGCCCTTCAAATCCCACCCTTCACTTAGATTTCTAAAGGAGCCTTGTCCCCTTCTTGGGGCTCAGGCCACTTTCCCCATGGCTGGTGGGGGAACCCAGCCACCCCCTGCACTGGGTACCATATGCCACTGCCTACAGTTCACTGCTGCTTTTCCCTAGGCCTTTGCTTACATAGTCCCTTTACCCCCATTCTATCCTCAGGGCTACAGCTCTCAGGGCTACTCCCCCGGCACAGGAAATGCAACCAAGCTATGACTAGCAGAAAGCCTCCACCCTTAACCCCCTATCCTCACCCACAGACTGAGCTGGTAAAGGCCTGCAGTGCCTTTTAACTGAATCTGCTGGGCTCTGATTGGCTGCTTCTGCCCAGCCTCTCTAGGCAGGCCTGGAGGACCCAGCTTTGCTGCTCCTTTCCTGGGGCGGGGTGTGGTAAGACTGAGAGCCTGGAAGGCCAGATGCATCCTGTCACGTGCTCCTAATGTTTTTAAAGCACCTTTTCTTATTGCCTTTTATATCCCTGGCAGCTGTAACTCGTTGTGTGCCTTAGCCTTTCTGATTTTGTCCCTACATACTTGTACAATTCTTTCCTTCTTAGCAATTCATCCATGTTTCCACTTTCTGTAGGATTCCTTTTTGATTTTCTATCATTAAAGAGCTCCTGATGGAGTCAGAGTGGCCTCTTAGTACTCTTCCTATGTTTCCTGTGCAGTGGGATAGTTTGCAGTCATGTCTTTAATACTGTCTCCCTGAGAAACTGCCAGTTGTCTTTAACTCCTTTTCCCCTTATATTTGCTTTGCATGGGACCCTATGTACCAGTTCTCTGAGTCTGTTAAAATCTGCTTTTTCAAAATGCATAGTCCTTATTCTGCTGCTGTTTTCACTCTTTCCTTTCCTTAGAATAATAAAATCTATTTTTTCATGATCACTGTCACTCACATTGCCTTCCACCTTCATAGTCTATACCAATTCCTCCCTTTTGGTCAGAATCAAGACTAAAACGGCTGTCCCCCTGGTTACTTCCTCCACTTTCTGGAACAAAAAGTTGTCCCCAATGCGTTTCAAGAACTTACTGGAGACTTTGGGTTTTGCCATTTTACTTTTTCAACAGATGTCGGGGTAGTTAAAGTCCCCCATTACTACCAGGTCTTGTGTTTTGCACATTTCTTTTAGTGGTGCTAGAAATGCCTCATCCACCCTCTCTTCCTGATTTGGTTGTCTGTAATAGACTCCTACGGTGGCATCACCCCTCTTTTTTACTCCTTTTATCTTTATTCAGTGACTCTCAGCTCGCCTGCCTCTCACTTCCTTCTAGACCTTAGAACAAGCATCTCTATTCTTAATGTCTAATGCAACAGCTCTGCTCTTCTTACCCTGCCTGTCTATCCTGAGCAAGCTGTACCCTTTATACCAATATTCCAGTCATAAGACTTACGTCATAGTTTAGCTTATGTACAAATACTTCCAGTTCCTCCTGTCTATTCCTATACTCCTTGTGTTGGGCATAGACATCTAAGATGCAGAGCACATTGTCCCACTGATTTCCCTCATTTCTCCTATGACTGTTGTAATTTTCCATGCCCCCTTCTGTTGAGGTTGTCTTTTTTTATATGTACCTGTGAGTGTTTGTCACCTGCCCCCTTTGAACCTAGTTTCAAGCCCTCCTCACTAGGTTGGCAAGTTTTTGGCCAAGTGGATCCTATCTCTTCCCAGCACACCTTCCCGAACAGCAACTCCATGGCTGAGAAGGGCAAAGCCTTCGTAATCCTTATCAATAGCAATTATAAATGGGAACTTCCCAAAGCTCAGGGTCTTTCGGGTCTGGAGCTTGGTTTGGGGTCATCAGTTCCCTAACGCTTGGCCTGGGAGATGAAACTAACAAAATCTCATGTTATTGGGGGTGACATCACTTTCCAGGGGAACCATTAGTAGGATTGAAAGCAATGTTACCTGGATTCCTATATATTTTCACCCCTTGCCTGCAAACATCCAAATATCTCCCTAGTAAACCAACAGAAAACTGCAAATGGCTTGGGTGCTTATGCTGTCCAATTCCTGTTCCTGTTCCTTAATTGGTGAACAATGCTAAGGACCTCCCAGATTGCTTAGGTGGCTCTCTGCCTAGTGTGTTTGCTATGGTGGATCACCGTCTACCATGCCCGTCTCTCCCCCGGCACTGGATACAGAGCCTGAGCGCCTCGCACAGCTCAGTGGATCACACTGTTGGCTCTGTGAATGTCTAGGGGCCTAAACGTTAGCTGCTGTTGAAGCTCGGCATGGCAATGCGGGAGTCCCTCTGTGGATTTGGGGCTCGGACAGCACAGCAACGGGAACCAGTTAAAGAGACAAATCGACTGTGATTTCTCCCAGGTTGATTATTAAAAACAATTAAAGAGCCAGAGGCTGGGCTCATTTTCTAGTTGCTCTCGGTGGCCAACACCCAATGTTCCCAGTGGAGGGCCCACCACTTTAGAGTCTGGAGGGTTTTTGCTTCTCCCTTCGCCCCCTAAACGCACCCTGAGCGCATGCTGCCGGACGTCCCACCTTAGGGTGCCTGTCTCAGAGACGGGGCAGCAGAAATGTCCTTTTTCAGGAGTGGAGAGAAATGAGTTTACTCGGTCCAGCAATGACACTGGCTAAAGTGTCTTAAATAAGCTTGGGAGCTAGCACATGGGTGGAAAATCGTCTTCCTTTCTGGGGTAGCACAGACAGTTGCAGCAGTGCTCTCAGTTTCTGGGGAAGGGAAGCCCGCCCGTACACACACACACACACAGAAAGTTGAGATTGTCTATAAAAATGACTTCTCCTGAAGGTTAACTTCCTCTGAACAGATGTTCACTGGAACCACTAATTCCGAATCTGGGCTTCTAGACGGTGGCTACATGTGTTGCCACTTTGCTTTATAATAAAATGAGTGGCGAAACAATCACACGCGAGACAATTAAGATAGGAGTGTCATGTCTGCAGCCTCAGATGTCTGCTTCTGGTGTGTAGAGTTTGGCGATATGCCACCCGTTATGTCTGGATTAATGTGTTGCTAATTAGACATGTAGTAAACGGGCCAAAAATTATTCCTACAGCGGGTGCTCAGAGATTCAAGAGCATTTCATGGACAGTTAGTCTATTCCCTGCATTGTTTCACAGGGCCGTTGGCATTCAGGGGCTGTTTCAACCATCAACGACTATTCCTCTCCAAGCAAAATGTTAATGAGATTTTCTGATGCTCAGATTATTGACTAAAGGATCTATTTTATCACCCGATATAACACTAGTTATTGCACAATGTTGATGATGTGCCATTCACACACACACAGTCATGTGGCCTTCCATCTCACATGGCTTCATGTGCCATGATGATCTGATTCAGACAATGATCAGACACATTTCAGTCAACTGCGATGATTTTTAAAAATGCAACAGACTGAAATTTCCCCCAGAAACTTGTAGATGGTGATGGTTCCCCCCATCAGAACTACTAATCAGATATCAGTGGGTACCATACGTTACAGTTCCCCAGTTCCCTCTGACCTCCTTGTGGCCTCCTGGAGGGCACCCCACTTAAATCTCAGGCCTCTAACCATATCCCACAACTCTCCTTCTAGACGGGGGATTTATGCTGCCGTTCCTTCTGCAGGTCACTATGACAATTTTTGTAGGTCCAGCTTTATTTCAGCACCTGCCATCTTGTTCTCTGAGGAGCAATGCCAGGGTTAATCCATGACCAGCCGGCCTGCATACAGCAAGGCATTACTTATACAGACCAAAAGCGTTACAGAGAAAATATAGCTTAAAAACTATAAGCAGGGTAGGTGCATGTCTTCTCCACCAGTTGCCACCCACCTTCCATTTGGAGCACCATGCAGATTTCCAAGTACTTGACCTGCCCCTCGGGCAACAGTCTCATGTCAGTCAGTCCTTTGGCTGAGTGCAGATGAACTCTCCAGCTATGCCAGGCAGTTCTCGGTCCTTTGTTTGCCAGGCTTCTCCATCCAGATCACACTGGCACATGCAGTGTCCCCCTGGGGTGAGGCTTCTCCAGACTGATTACTGGCCTAAGGATTTCCATTCGTCATCCCCATTCCTGTGATTTTAGTTCCCATTGGAAACTCCTGTAACTCTCCTGGGAAATAGAATACACCTCCTCCCCCATACAGATGCCTGTAACATTTCTACCAGCTGCGGTAACGCTCTTCAGTTATTTTGTGCATTTGCAATATCTGTCAAAACCTATTTGTTTATTTTTACGCAGGCTAATGACCAGTATCTGTTACTCTAGCTTGTAAACTTGAGGTCATGTCATGCACCACTGACAAGCTCTGTCTGAACATCTCGGTCTGATGAAATAAGAAACACTGAAAATAGAAGAGAGGGTGAGTAATCAATCAACAAGCACTGAACAAGCAATTGAAGTTAACAATTTACCCTTATTCAAGTTGCTCCTTTATGCTTCAACACAAACTATAGCATGGCGAGGCAATCCAGCTCTAAGAAAGATATTCTGGGGACCTCTTAGAGGTAAACAACAAAGATGCCTGAGAAATCATTGCAACCCTTTTGCACTCTGGTTATTACAAGGTTTTCCACTTGTTCCCTAGCCCCCCTTAAGCAACTGCATGTTTTGCTGAATACAGAGAGCAGAACAAATAATGAAAAAGAATGTCCAGGGATACTTGTTTCAGTTAGATAGGGATTTTGGATGAATTCATGTTCATCACCCCTTTACATACACTCTCTACAAACAGCCATATGCTCCTAGTGCAAACATCGGCTACTAAAAACCTGACTCAGGAAGTTATTCCTGAGACCAAGCCCTGAGTGGGATCCATGGCTAATCAGGGGCTCCTGCTAGTCACTGTGAGAATGGACAAGCCCAAGGGGGTTGTGAAAATGTCCTGACATTTACAGGGATTGTAACATGGTCTCCCACAGGTCCACACAGCACACCCTTTGGTTGTTGCCTGCGTAAGGCGTTTCAGTCACCCAAGTAAAGAAAAGAAACAATAACATGTGATTCACTGAACCAACTCCACAAGACCAAGTAGCTAAATGAGCAGGTTGTCCATAATGTTAAAGCTTGAACAGCATCTAAATTATTCAGCAAATATTTAAGAATAAGAAAGAAATTGAAGAAATCAGGCTGGATTTACAAACAAAGAGGGGTGGAATTCTTAATGAATATTATTTTCAATATATCAGCCAACAATATTTGTTAAAGCACTTTTTTAGCTCAGATGCTCTAATATTCACTAAAAGTGAACCGAACTGTATACTTAACTGTAAAATCAGCAGTTTGCATTGTGATTGCAAGACATTTAATATCAATATAGCATTTGAAAGTCATTTGGTAAGACTCATTTGATAAATAACTTATGCCCCTCAAAATAAATGACTTATAATAATAACTGAAATGGCTGGAAGATGGGGCTAGAAAATTCAAACTGGAAAAGGACGATTAACCATCAGAACAATTTACCTAGGGCTGTGGTAGATTCTCTGTGGCTTGAAGACTTTAAACAAAAGATGGAAATCTCATTCCAAAAGATTTGCTCTGCCTCATCTAGAAGTTATGGTCTTGCTTCAGGAATGAGTGGATGAAATTTTATAGCCTGTACCAGACAGAAGATAAGATTTGATGATTCATAGGCCAGCAGGGACTGTTTGATCATTCAGTCTGGTCTTTTGTAAACTGCAGGCCACAGAATTTCATTTCGTACCCCCTTTACTGAGCCATATAACTTGTGCTTGGCTAACGCACCTTCCAGAAAGGCATCCGGTCTTGAGATGAAGACATCAAGAAATGGAGAATCCTCTACTTCCCTTGATAGTTTGTTCCAATGCTTCATCACCCTCACTGTTAAAAATGTGTGCCTGATTGCTAATTGGAATTTGTCTGTCTTAACTTGTGTCTACTGGTTCTTGTTCTGCCTTTCTTTACTAGATTGAAGAACTGTCTAGTACCTGGTGTTTTCTTCTTACACACTTCTGCTTATACACTGCAATCGTCACCTGTCAGTCTTCTGTTTGATTGAACCCTTTTAGTCCCTCACTGTAAGGCATTTTTTCCAGTCCCGGAATAATTTTTGTGCCTCTTTTCTGCACCCTCTCCAGTTTTTCGGCTTCCATTTCCAAATGTGGCCACCAGAACCCTACGCAGTATTCCAGTCTCAGTCTTACCATTGCTGCAGAGGTAAAATCACTGCCCTGCTCCGATTGCACTGGCCCTGGGAGATCATGTTGTTTGTTCACTCTGACTCCGGGATCTCCTGCAGAGACCTTGAGCAGCCACTCGTAGGTGCCTTGTGCCTACATGCACGACCTTGATCTTGCTTATATGAAAACACACTAGTTATTAAATTATCATCATAACCACAGCACCTAGAAGCCCCAGCCATGGCCCAAGCCCCCTTTGTTGTGCATTGTACAGATACAGAACACAACAATGGGCCTTGCCCTAACGGGCTCACTGTCGAAGCATGAGATCAGAGACAATGCCCGGGGGCACAAGGAAACAATGAGACAATATTGGCCAGCATGACAGGCAGTGGTCTCAGCCCACCAGCAGCATAACCATGGTCAAGTCTGATTAGACATCATGGCAAAGGAGAGTGTTAAGGAGGCAAAGGCGGTAGTTTGCGGGATGGTAAAGGGGAATTCCTCCCAAGACTCAGGGGCAGCAGAGGAGAAAGCACAAAGGTGCATATTTGGAAATTTAACAAGTGGGCAATGGAGTTTGACATCTCGGCCTGATTGGAGAAGGAAGTCATTATCGTATTAGTCAATGAGCGACAATAGGTAGGACGGCAACAGGCTATGAGGGGCCATGAAGAAATAGAGAAGTGGGACACCCTGCTTGATTGGGATCCCCTTCGTTGTGTAAATGCAGGTCGCAGTCATGATTAGGCCATGTAATGGCCCGCTGCAGGTGTTTACCAGTATACGTGATTCCTAGTTAAATTTAGCAATGAACAATGGGGGGTATATTTTCAATGGCACAAAGGACAAACAGACACCTCTGGGGACTGGGTCCCTCCCTACCCCTTGTGTTTTAAAAACCCCCTCATCAATCACCTGAAATTACTAAGAAATTTCCAACAATACAAAGCAATTCTGACTAATCACTGTAGCTCATTATGTCACTTTACAGCAATAATTCAGAATTACAAACCAAACTGGAGTCTTTCCTGGCAATCCCCAGTAATCTCTCAGAATTATTTATCAGCCGTCATTGGTTTACTTTCATTCAGTAACTAGAAATGATGAATTTTGCTTCTGGGATCGTGCTGAAAGAGAAGGGTTTCACTGGCTCCATGTGGAACAGATTGAAGGGGCACAGTGTGCGAATCAGGGTGGAGAAGGTGTAAGTGGAACAGGGGGAGGGCTGAGGGGTAGCATTTGGGATGGAGATGGAGGGATATGGTTTTGGACCCATTTTAGAGAAAGACCTGACAGGATTTAGCAGCAGCAGCAGGTTAGGTGTATGGTGACGTGGGACAAGAAACAGGAGAATGAGCAAAGAGGAACCAACAATGTTCAGAGAGGCTCCTCGCTACAGACTGAGATTAGCCTCCAATTCTCTATTTATTCAGTAATCCTACAGCGTTGGAACATGTGATTATCTGTGTGCAGGGCTGCGTGTGTGCTTGCCTGGATGTGTACGTGCACATGTCTGTACATGGGTGCGTTTGCATCCCTCCATACCTGCCTGTATGCATGCATGAGAGTGTGTGTGTGCACGAACGCACACCTGCGTGTACTTGTAACCGTTCTGCCAGGTAGTGTCAGCAGAAACAAAGGCTGGCTTCAATATCTGGGTGGGGTGTCTTAACATTACAGAACAAAAATGGCTAGCCCTCCAACCAGAAAGTTGGGAGAACTAAAGACCAGTCCTGTGCCCCTCTCACAGGCAATACTTCCCCACTCATGAACACCGGCTTCTTAGTAATTTCAGATCTGAGTGATTTTACTAGGTAGTGTAGTGGAGGACGTCACTGCCACGGCCCCTTCTGTATTGTCTTTCACCACAGCACTGTCCCAACACCAGCTCTCAGGCTCCACTCCTTAGACCAGCTTATCAGTGACTTCAACTCTCAGTCTATCAGTGACTTCATCACTGGGAAGAAACAAGGACTGTCAGTTGCCTTTGAACACTGGATGGGGAGGATCAAATGGCACCTATCCTGGGAAGCACTGACTAAAAAAAAAAAAAGGGTGGTGGTGGGGGGTCGAGGTGGATAATCAGCTGAACATGAGCTCCCAGGGGGACACTCTTGCCAACACAGCTAATGTGATCCTGGAATGCATAAAAAGGGGATCTTGAGTAGGAATAAAGAGATTATTTTACCTCTGTGTGTGGAACTGGTGTGACCGCTGTTGGAATGCGGTGTCTGTCCTGAGGAGCTCCAGAGGGGTAGCTGCGTTAGTCTGTTTTTAGCAAAACAGCCAGAGTCCTGTGGCATCTTAAAGACTAACAAATTTATTTGGGCATAAGCTTTCTAGGGTAGAAACCCACTTCATCAGGGTGCCACAGGACTCTCGCTGTGTTCATTCTGGCGTCCACAATTTAGGAAGGATGCTGATAAACTGAAGAGGTTTCAGAGAATGATTAAAGGATTAGGAAGCCTGCCTTAGAGTGATAGACTCAAGGAACTCCATCTGTTTAGCTTACCAGAAATAAGATTAAGAGGTGACTTGATTACAGTCCATAAGTATCTACATGGGGAACAAGGCCAGCAGACAAAGTACAACATGATTCAATGGCCGGAAGTTGAAGCTAGACAAATTCAGACTGAAAAGAAGGCATAGGTTTTTAACAGTGTGAGTACCTAACTGTTGGAACAATTAACCAAGGATTGTGACAGTTTCTCCATCACTAGCAATTTTCAAATCAAGATAGGATGATTTTCTAAAAGCTCCGCTCTAGCAATTATCTTGGGGCAGGTCTCTGTCCTGTTATACAGCTGGTCAGACTAGATGATCACAATGATCCCTTCTGGCCTTAGAATCTATGAGAGCCCTTTAAACAAAGTCCTCACCCCCACGTCCCCAGCCCCTCTATCCTTCACTCGGATATGACTCAAGACCCCACACTTAGCAAGTGATCTTAAAGTTATGGTAATCCCTCAGACAGGGCATGTTAAGTACAGTTTAGTCCCAGAATAAGGAAAAAGCATTATCCCTGCAGTGAAGACTACAGTAAATGTTCACCCCGAAACAGTAAAGACTGGGCACCTAGACAAAGCTGATATGTCTTAGCAAATACAGTCTGCTCGTGACATCTTTTCCTCTTGTTCACCAATAGAGGCAGGAAAGAGTTTATTCAGCCCACCTGCTGACATGTGTGTGCATGGGGGGCAGGATTCATCTTCTATTTCTTTAGCAAGTAGCCAAATAATTGCAACAGAGGATGCCCATGTCTTCTCTAAGTGCTGCCGAAAAGCGAGGTCTCTTTGGTGAGGCCAGGACATAGGACATGGCAGGGAGGAAAGGAGACCCTGGAGAGGAGTCATGTCCCTCCACAGTAAGCGATTTGCGGTAGTTGGTGGGACAGAGCATCCACTTGACGTGCTTGTGATCTGGAGAATATCCCTGCTGTCTAACTCAATGACTGTGATATACTTGGGCTCAATCCAAATCAGTGGGGGACTGTGGACCCCATCCCTGCAGCCTTGGGTGCCTTACAATGCCATGCAGAAGTAGATCCCACCTGGGCCACGCACAAACAGCTGTTCAGTGTGCACACCACACCCTGAGTGTCTGTGTAACTGCATCCTGCCAGCCACATCGTGGCTCTCCCAGCCTTGGTTATATGCAGGGTGATTACAACAACCCCACCTCCAGTCCTAGAAATGTTTGTCCTGGACTGCCCAGCCCTCTCTCCCAGACAGTACCAATATATTAAGTCCATTATTCCTTTAAAGGAATAGCATAGCACTAATTAGTTACCCAGACACTTCATTGTAAACCCACTGGCTTAGATAAAACAGTAAAAACAAGCTTATTAACTACAAAGAGAGAGATTTTAAATGAGTACAAGTAATGAGGCATAAAAATCAGAAATGGTTACAACGAAAATAAAGAAAACATTTACTAGTATTTACTTAAGAAACTATCTTAGCTGCAAAGCAAACTTTCTCACTACATGCTCCAGCAGATAACTGACCAAACTCAGGTTGGAAACCCTCTGCCAGAGTCCAAGGGCTGTTTCCTCTTGTCTTCTCAGTTGCGGAGGAGAAAGAGAGGAGGGGGCCTTGGGGCCTTTGTTCCTCCTTTTTATAGCTTCAGACCTCCTCTTGAAAAACTTTTCCATCTTAGAACCAGGAAACCAAGAGGCTATGTGGAAGGATGTTCCCTGCTGGTTTCCTTTATTCACCTGTTTGAACTTCCTTTGTTTTCCCTTCCTTCCTGATGACTCTGTTCACTCCTTATATGAAAATTAAGACAAGCACACATTCCTTTGTTTAGGACAGATCTGTTTGCAGACTTCTGTGATGGTTTGGAGCACGTGTTAATAACATGGAAATCTTATAACTTCACGTACAAAGTTGCCACACATTTTATCAGGACAATACTGAGCAGCAAACGAGGAATTTTCAAATGATACTTTGCAAGGCATATCTTGTACAAGGTTATTACATGAGTGCATAGGAATACACCCCAATATTCACGCCCACCACAATGACCAACAGTGCAGGAGCCAGGGATCCTGTCTGTGCTGATGTCCTGTGGATGGGTTTCTTTAGCAAAGGGAAAGGGTTGGAGTCAGCAGGTCTGACAACTTGCTGGGCCCCAGCTGTGCTGCCAGAAAAAGGTGGTGTTGGCAAGCGCAGGCAGCACTGCGAAGATGAGTGGCCATTGAGCTCATTTAGATGGAGATGGACGGTGCCTCTCAGACTGCGGAACATCTTCCGTCAAATGGCCTTGGGAAGTCGATGGTTGAATGATACTGAAGGGGTTGGAAATTCCGAAGAGCCTGAAATCCAGGGCCTATCGTATCCAGTGCTAGCAGTAAAGCTGAATGGGGATGTAATGAGCTGAGCGTATAACCTGTCGGACACATGGCCATGCTGCACGCACCAGCCACGCACTGACACTGAACCACGGAAGAGGAACCACTGCAGGCAGGAGATCCGGAGGGTGAGCAGGGACTCCTGCCAAGCCTGGGTACCGTGCACAGGATGCTAAATCTGTTACCAGGGTCTGTAGAGGGGAAGCTTCCCTGTCCCTGAATATCCTGCCTACTGGTTGCTGGCTTTGGGCAGGCTGTTTGCACCAAGAAAGATGTGGGAATTCCCTGCCAGGGCATCTCCTTTGAACATTGCCTCCCCGATGGATTGTCCACTGAGCGCAAGAGCAGCCGACTGGATTGTGAACATCTGGAGGCAGCTTCTGCATCTGCAAACCAAACAGAACCATGAGTTTTGGCTCCAGTCAACCAGCGAGTCTTCTTGGAGCCTCCTTTCTTGGGTTTCAGATGGCGGAACCCAGCCGTGGCTTATGGAACCAGAGCATGGGGCTTTCCAGACAGCAGTGCAGAGAGGGCCATGTGGCAGTTCCTGGCGGGGACCACCGTTAGCACTTCACAGAAGGGACTTCCAGGGCCATGAGACGTGGAGCCTGGTGGATGGGATGTACCCAAGGAGGACAGGAGTACACTGAGCCTCCTCCTCCTCTCACTCACCCCAGTAAATCTCCACAGGTTTTGGTGGAGCTGATCCAGATTCACCCCTGTGAGGAGAGAAAAATCCAGCCCGCTAAGCTCCCTCCCTGTTGAAAACACTCTCTCCACTTCTGTGCCTCACCAAACACCTGCCCTCTCCTGACTGCTGGGTGGTACTGCTACGGGCAGGGAGATCCAGGGACCACCATCTTTCCAATTCGAGAACAGCTCTCCCCTCTGCATGCGCGTCCGCTCAATGACACGGTGACATTCCAGCCATCCAGCGCCGCTGCTCAGGGAAACTCTTTGAGTCCCTGACACAAATAGGGCTGGCAGGGAATTGATTTCCTCCCTGTGCCTGTGAGATGTCCAGGGGCTGTTTTCACCAGGAGGACTTCTCTTTCCCTCAATGCTCAAATTAACTCGTTAGGAGTTAATTAATCAGGGCCATTGATTGTCTATCACATTGCTGAAGGGGTTAGTCGGAAGTCACAAGGTCACATCTCACTGATCCTGGTAAGACTGCCAGCTGGGTCTCTTTGGCCCAGGGTTGAGGAGCTGAAAGGCCGAGAAGGGCTATAATGTTTGCCAAATGCTGGCGTCAACAGCAGAACTCATATACAGCCCTGCTCCCAATGCACAGTGTTAGCAGACTGTACTAGAAATGAGTTAGAAATGAGTTAGAAATGAGGTAGATAGACGGTCTTTTTAGAGCGTAAGATCTTTCAGGGCAGGAATTCTCTCTTCATGCGTGTTTGCACAGCACCTTGCACATTTTGGGTGCTGCTGTAATGTAAATAGAATAGTTTATGCTCACAAAGGAATCACGTCATCTTCCAATGAGGAACATTATAAAATATGAGGTAAAGACTCATTTCTCTAATGAAACTGCTAGGAAAATGGAGATCAAATATGATTTTCCCCACTGGAATTTGGGTGATATATTGTGGCCAACAGCCTTGATCTTGAAAAATCGCAGGTGAGGTTTTTAATGACCACAAGAGGTCAGCATCTCAGATTTATATTATATCTGAGAGAAAACACTTCCAGAAATACAGGACCCCTACCTAGGAGCTATAAAAATTATTCACGGTCATGGAATCATAGAAGGTGAGGGTTGGAAGGGATCTCAGGAGGTGTCTAGTCCCACCCCCTGCTCAAACCAGGACCAATCCCAAATAAATCAGCCCAGCCAGGGCTTTGTCAAGTCAGGCCTTAAAAACCTCTAAGGATGGAGATTCCACCACCTCCCTAGGTAACCCATAAACTAGTCCAGAAAACTTGCTTTTCAGTGAGACACTAAGGAAGTTCAATCTATTTAGCTTATCCAAGAGAAGATTAAAAGGTTATCACAGTCTATAACTACCTACATGGGGAAGAGCTTTCTGACGGCAAACAGCTCTTTAATCAAGCAGAAAAAAGGTGCAATGCATGATGCTGGAAGCCGAAGCTAAAGAAATTCAGACTAGAAATAAGGAGCAAAGTTTTAACAGCAAGGAAGTGACAGAAGGCTCCCTATGGCCTGGGGTGAGGTGCTGCAACGTTTCCCCCCTGCTCCCGGTGCCCCCCTGTAACTTGCTGACCTGGCTAGGCAGGTTTTCAGTGGCTCAGCCCACACCACGGTCTTCAGCCTGGTCTCTGGGCCAGAAAGGGCCGGGAAGGGGTAGGCACCCCCATCGCAGAGTGAAATTAATTATTGGGACCCTATAGCAAGGAAGTCAAAGTCAAGAGCGGATGTCATTCTAAAAGCTGTGCTATAGCTCAAATAGAAGCTATGGGCTGGAGGCAGGAATTACTGGATGAGGTTCTTCACCCTGTATTACGCAGGGGGTCAGACTAGATGGCCACAGTGGTCCCTTCTGGCCTTGGACTCTACGAACCTAACACCATGCAGAGACCTCAGTTCAGTGTCGTCTGTCAAAATCACTGCTCCCTTTAGCAACACACCGAGCCACCTCCACCATCATCAGTTTCACCCAGAGAATCTCCTCCAGCCTCTTGGAGTTCTCCAAGGAGCTCCATCAGGTAATCCCACCCTACTTCCCGAGGAGAAGTGCTGGGTCACACACGGGGGTCTGGGCCCTTACCCTAAGTCACCACATAGGAGCTTTGTCTGCTTCACTACACGACAGCTCGCCTGCAAAGACGAGCTGGCACCAAGACACTCCTCCCCTGGCCTTCCTGGCCCTCTCTCTGAGGGCCTTGCATTTAAGGGACTGAAATCAGCAGCCCCAGCATGCCCATGGCGGCTATGTCTACACTGCAAGTGCGATAGAAACACCACTGCCACGCTGTAGCTCTGCCACTGTAATGCTGTAGTATAGACAGGAGGGGATTTTCCGTCGCAGTAAATTCACCTCTCGAGAGGCAATAGCTCGGTGGATGGAAGAATTATTCCATCATAGCTACGTCAAGCTAAGTTTGAGGTGTAGATTATGCCTCAGTAACGGGGCTGAGCTGTGTCTACCATGGAGTCAGGAGAAGAAGGTTGGATGCAAAGACTGAGCAGAGGCAGTAGGGAAACCTGTCACGGTTTCTCTATGAAGGCAGATTGACACAGCACAGTACTTCCCTTCTTCTCTGATTACTGGAAAGTCTCCCACATGTTTACGCAGCCTAATAGGAAGTTAGTCAAGTAGCCAAGTTAATTACTTTGTTCCTCGCTTTTAACCACAGTTACAGCTGCAGTGCCAGGGGGTCTAGCAGGAAGACAGGTTTGTGATTACCCTGGACGCTCAGCTCCCATCAGATCTGACAGCCCCGTGATGAGGAATCTGTACCACTAGGTCTTACCCCATCACACAGCAGCAGCCTGCTCTCTGGAGACCTCATGTCTTGTCTACAACGGGTCGCTGAATGGACAAGCTCTGCACTACAGAACAGAGTGGCAGCATCTGAGGTGTGAGTTCTCTGCGGTGCAGCGGCTCGTAGTGGGAGCCATGGAACTCAGTCTCAAGCCCCCCAAAGCACTCGATTTTGCAGATCCAAACCTAGCCCGGCAATGGACCTGGTAGAGAAAAAGTAGTTCTCCTTGGAGCGACCGCACACGTTCATTCTACTGTAGAGGTGTGCGTGCCTCGTGCACGGTTGTTGGAGATTTTTTCCTCAGCAGTACCCATTGTGGCACTGTGTGAGCACCCTCTGGTGCCTCGCGCCACTGAACGTGGGTATAAGGGCCACGTTGCCTCTACCTCCCTAAGTTCCTTCTTGCCACCAACGACGGTTACTGTTGGAGCTGCGATTTTTGTTTCTTCATATCATCCTGCCCCTCATGTAAATAGTACGTGTAGCGTTAGGTTTTAGTGTTGTATATCTGTAAACAGTTTTAGGAATCAGTTTAGAATACTATCCTTTTAGTGTATGGTTCCCAGTGTCCGGTTGGGTACCGGACATGGTATCAGCCTGAGGGCCCGTTCTTGGCTTCAAGGCCTGTCATTCACGTAACAGGTCTATACTAGTGAGCCATCCTCAGCTGCGTCAAGTATCTGGAAGAGGTACTTGTAAGTAGAAATGTTGTATTTGTAGAGGGTTCAGACCCCATTCAGAAAAGGACAGGGCTGGCCAGACTTACATACCTGCTTATGGAGGCTGCACGTCACCTGCTGCAAACAGGCAGCGAGCACGTCTTGGTCTGTGAGGAGCACTGCTCCTGTTCTGGCAGAGTCTTCAGGAACATCAGGGTCACCAGAGCCTAAGAAGAGATTCCAGAGTTCTCCTAAAGACCCAGTAGCGGGACACTCCAAGAGAAAGGCACTGAGTGCTTTCAAAGTCTTGGTGGGGTGCTCAAAGGTGTTGCACTCTCAGGAGAAATCTGTGATCCAGGAGGAACGCTGACTGCAGAACCCAGGAAGGGTCTGTTGTGACCAGTCCCTGAAGGATCGGCACCTCTCTGTACTCTTAGAGACTTTAGGGTCAGAAGGGACCAATATGATCATCTAGTCTGACCTCCTGCACAACGCAGGCCACAGAACCTCACCCACCCACCCCGGTAATAGACCCTTAATGTGTGACTGAGTTATTGAAGTCCTCAAATCATGGTTAAAAGACTTCAAGGGACAGAGATTCCACCAGCAAGTGACCCAAGCCCCACGCTACAGAGGACCATGAAAGAGCCTTTTCCAAAGCCATCGACACCCGAGGCAAACAAAGAGTCACTTAACTTGTTAGTACCAGCTTCTCCCACCCTTCAAGAGCCTCCCATGGCCCCAGTATTCGAACCACACTCTCCAGTGGTCCCAGCTCCGGCCCAGACCACTTCTACTCTTGCAGCGCCTAGGATTGCGTCTAGATGCAAGTCAGTGATGATTTCGCTGGTACCCCTTCTCCAGATTTGGAGCCCTGCTCCCTGGTACTTGGGTTCAGCTCCCCCATGACTGGAGGAAACAGACCCCACATTGGACTTGGAAGACAGATCCTTTGTGTCCCTGACCTGTGCATGTCCAGCAGACCCAATGGGGTACCTGCCCATTGTGGTACCATCCACAGTCACGGTACCAATGGCTGTTCTGAACCCCTGGTGCTTCCCTCCACATTCCAGAACCTTTTTGATCCATTCTGAGCAACGGTCTCAAGTTACAGTGGGGCAAGTCTAGGTTGGACATTAGGAAAAAGTTTTTCACTAGGAGGGTGGTGAAGCACTGGAATGGGTTACCTAGGGAGGTGGTGGCATCTCCATCTTTAGAGGTTTTTAAGCTGTGGCTTGACAAAACCCTCGCCAGGATGATTTAGCTGAGGATAGTCCTGCTTGGAGCAGGGGGTTGGACTAGATACCTCCTGAGATCCCTTCCAACTCTAATCTTCTATGTTTCTATGATTCCTGGATGTCTATGTCAGCCAGGTCCAGGAACATCTGCAGGAAAGTCACCATCTTCCTGCCCCTGGTACTGACATCGGTACAATGCAGACGGAGCCATGTGTTCAGGACTCCCCTACAGAGGAATTGGAGATGGGATCTTCTCAGCAACCATTAGCCTCTTCTTCTTCATCACTTGATGACGCAGTAGTGGCTGAATCTACCTCTCCCCCGCCTGATGATTTTAGAGCTCATCAAGACTTGTTGAGAGCAGCTTCAGTTCTAGGTATCCAACCAGAAGAGGTACAAGAAAAGTCACACACGCTGGGGACATTTTACCCTCAAAGGACCTTTTAAGCCATGGTTTCCTCTGGGGGGTGCATCCACTCATCTAGAGATTTGCTCAGTTCTACAACAGGCTACATAAAAAGCAGTAGCAAAGTCAGCACAAACTAAAATTTCATACAGACAATGACTTGTTTTATGCTGCTCTATATACCATGCATTGAAATGTAAGTACAATATTTATGCTCCAGTTGATTTATCTCATCATTATGTGGTAAAAATGAGAAAGGAAGCAATTGTTCAGTAATGGTGTGCTGTGACACTTTTTATCTTTGTGTCTGATTTCGTGAGCAAGTCGTTTTTAAGTGAGGTGAAACTTGTGGGTACGCAAGACAAATCAGACTCCTGAAAGGGGTTCAGTCATCTGGAAAGATTGGGGGCCACTGTTTTAGGGTAGATCTCCCTATTAATAAGGCTGTCCTGGAACTGGTCAGGATTTTATGGCAGACCCCTTCTTCTTTGCCTCCCACTGTCAAAAGGACAGAGAAAAGATATTATGTCCCTTCACATTTTGATAATCACCCTCCTCCAGGATCCCTTGTGGTTGCAGCCACCTATGACAAGGAGAAGCAAGGATGCCAGGCCTTTAAGTTGGCCCAATCCTGTTTTTATGAAATACATGAAAGAACACAGCCACAGCCCCCCCCAACCAAGAGGCATATCAGCCTGATATATTGTAACTTTAATCAGAAGCTAAAACCTCAACTGACTCTTATTGTTCTACCCTTTGAAATGGTCACTTCAGCCTTTTTAAAATATCCATTTACTGCATAATAATTCGTCTGTCTTTATTTTGTATAATTCTGTTTGTTTTAAGATTGTTTGTAAAACCACTCCACTGACAATTTTATCTGTTAATTTTACCCACTTTCAGAATATCTGTAAAAACCCTTTTTAAATATAAGAAGCCACAGTGTGAAATGTAATATACTACCGAATTGTGAAAGACACTGGCCAAAACGAAGTAATGTTTGCTTTAAAAATAATATGTGAATTCTTCAGCTAGGAGTTGGCACTGAATGATTGAAGTGTGAATGGCTGAGCAGTTTAGGTGGGTGTAGACAGGGAGAGTTATTGAACAATTGGTTTAAGTAAGGGATGTCAAAATATGATGAAGAAAACACCAGCTTCATCTCAAACGTTTGAGGGAGGAAGAAAGGAGCGAAGATGATAACTTTTATCACTCAATTGGCCGAAGAGGAGCCCACCCTGATAACTTTGGAGTCAGCCCACTTCAAAGGACAAAATCTGATCAGGCTTGCAACAATGTGGTTGATTAAGGATCACACCAAATGCAGATGCAGTATGACAGAGCAAAAACCCATAGACTTACATGGGGTCTTTTCCCTATAAAATGGGATAGAAAGATGAAGGCTGGAGGTTCGGGTCTACATCACCAACCAGCCAGGAGCATCGATGCGCATCGGCAGAATCTTGCTCCTCACCCTCGTGCTACAGTCACCTGGCCAGTGACTACCACGAGCACCAAGAGGCTAGTAACTATGACATCTGTGAGACTCCTTGTATGTGTGTCTGTCTCCCTGTCTGTGTATGCCTGTCTGTGTGTGTGAGTGTGAATGGAAGTTCCAATTAAAATGTGTCAACGAAGTATTTTTTATTAACAAGAATCTCTGTGATTGTAGTATTGATACAATGTTGATTCTGTTTTCCTAGTATTTACATTATTGATACCATTTCACTAAGTAAAGCATAATATTGATGTTGTTAAAGTGTCAATACTTTTTTATTGATACTCTTTACCAAATTTCTGTGTTCACAATAAACGTGGCTTGTTGCCTTATCCCCTGAAAAAGATCCTGTGATCTTTGTTATTTGAATAACATTTACTCTGAAGGGAAAGGAAACAAAAAAACCTCGGTGTGTTCAGGAAGAAACTTTATTTTCTATTTTTATTTACAGTTCAGGATCACGAACCAGCAAGCTCTGGTGGGTCGCTGTTATTTCAGCCTGTGGGTGAATATCCTGAAGTTCAAAGACAAGGACGAAGCAGGAATTCTCTGGTGTGGTAGAGGAAGGCAAATTAGTTGCCAGAACAACATAGCCTCAATGCAGCAGGTTCTGCTCGTTCAGCACTTTGATCATCCAGTGGACCCACTGCCTGGTCAGCAGGCTCCCTGCTTCTGATGTAAATAACATTTTGCTGGGGTTTTTTTTGAGTCTTTTGCTCGTTGCTCTTCAAATTCTTTTTGGGCTGCCTAATTATTCTTTTCACTTGACTTGCTAGAGTTTATGCTCTTTTTCTATTTTCCACAGTAGGATTTAATTTCCAATTTTTAAAAGATGCTTTTTTTTCTGCCACTAACCACCCATTTTCTCCGCTGTTTAGTGGCGGGTATTTTTTGTTGGTTTTTTGGTCTGCTTAATTTTTTTTTAAATATCTTTATTTGGTGTATGCATTTAGTTTGAGCCTCTAATGTGGCATTTTAAAATAGTTTCCATGCACCTTTGTAGGCATTTCACTCTCGTGACTGTTCCTTTTCATTTCCATTTCACTAACGTCCTCATTTCCATGTAGTTCCACTTTCTGAACTGGCCAGAAGCTCCAGACATGGGCACACTAGAATAAACATCCACTATTGCTACTTCGGTTGCATCCTTCCTAACAAGGCTCCGGTAGTGATCAGCAAGCCCTTTAACAGTGAGTGCAGTGGGACAGCAGCTGTCCCGGGCAATGCGGTAGGTTGCTTATTCAGCTCCAAAAACGCCACCCCAGAAAAGACTAGTGTCAGCGTTAGCATTTTGAAACCTCACACTTATCCATAGATTCCAAGGCCCTAAGGACCGTTCTGATCATCTACTTTGACCTCTGGTATAGCACAGGCCAGAGAATCTCCCCAAAATAATTCCTAGAGAACTCACCGTAATGAAACATAGTTCCCCTATGATCAACCTTCTCCCACAGACGACGGCATTTGGGCTGGTTGTAAATTTTCATCAAAACGGTTTTTAAATGGCAATTGGGTTTTCAGTTAAACCACTTTTTGCCCAGAAAGTTTCTGCTTTCTGTGGAAAATTTCTATTTTTCCTCAAAAAACCAAATGCCTCAAAAACCAAAATATTTAAATTTGGATAGCCACAGTGCATCATGGGAATTATAGTTCAGTGAACTCATGTCCCCATGCTTCTCTATGGGTCAGCCTCCCCAGTCATACTACATCTCCTATGAGGCACCACACACAGCGACTCCCAAGATGCAACTGCTTTCCCTCACCATGATAAGACACTTTGGTGTCTGATCAGGAACCTTGGCCTATAGAGGAGAATGATAGCATGAGGCACCGTGGCAACGTTTCAGAATCAAAATATTTCGGTTTTTAATTTTTCTGTGAAAACAAAATATTCCTGTGGAAAAAACAACCCCATTTTACAACCAGACCTACACAGCATGCTGTGTGCCAGGAGAGTTTTCTGCAGCTCTGTGGGCAGGACAAGCAGGGGATGCTGCAAGCCCCCGTCCTGATTTCACACTTAAAGTTCAGAGCATTTTGTACCCTCTCCTGTATCCTCAGGTTTGTATGCTCCCTCACTGCCTTCCTGCTGCAAACAATAGTGCATTTGATTAGAAGTGGCTGAAGCAAGCTCCTTCCATTCCTGCTACAGCCTCCATGCTGGCAATTGCATTTCAATGCTATCTCCTTGGAGAATACGGCATTCATGGCAAACAGAACCGAGCAAAATCCCTGCACTATTTCATTAGCAAAGAGAGAAGCAGGATGCAGGTTAAGTTGAACAAGCAGAAATTTATTAAACCCTGTGCACTGCTCTGTCCATGTGTCTGCGTTCCTTCAAGGCCAATTTTTCACATTCCCCCTTGTCCTTGTGTCTCATAAATAACAGTCCCTCCCAGGAATACCTGCCCAAGAATTGATGCCCGGATTCCCCACCCAGTGTCCCTTCGACCAGCGGTTCCTAGCACATAGCGTGTTGGAGTCTTTTCTTTACTGTAGACTCAGCTGGTTGCATAGTCACAGGTCTTCTCTCATTGGTAGCAGGCTTTTTGTCTTTCCTGCCATCAGTGCCTGTGCTGGATTGTTTTCTCTGTGATAGGGGTATTCCTGTGTGCTAAAAATGCAAACAAGGGGTCTAAACTACAAGAAACAGCCTTGGGATACAGTCTCTTCGATGTTTTCATAGGTGATTCCACCTTACCAGTACTCTGTAGGTATGTTGGGGAGGCGGGCTGGTGGTCAAACCCCCATCTGCATGCAAATTCCTTGAATTGTTTCAATGGAAATTGGAGTCTCCATTAAGAAAGGGATAGATAATAAGAGAAAACATCACAACACTACTCTAGAAATCCATGGTACGTCCATACCCCAAAACCTGCGTGCAGTTTTGGTTGCCCCATCTCAAAAAAGATATATTAGAATAGAAAAAAGTACAGAGAAGGGCAACAAAAATTATTAGTAATATGGACACCTTCCACATAAAGAGAAAATAGAAAGACTGGGACTGTTCAGCTTAGAAAAGAGATGACTGCGGAAGAATAAGAAAGAGGTCTATAAAATCATGACTGGAGTGGAGAAAGTCAATAGGGAAGTGTTATTTACCCCTTCACGTAACCAACAAACCATGACTCACCCAATGAAATTAATAGGCAGCAGATTTAAAACAAACGTAAGAAAGTACTTCGCACAATGCACAGTCAACCTGTGGAACTCATTGCCAGGGGATGTTGCGAAGGGCAAAATTATAACCGGGTTAAAACAAGAATTAAATAAGCTCATGGAGGATAGGTCCACTGATGGCTATTAGACAAGATGGTCAGGGACACAAACATCTGATTGCCAGAAGCTGGGACTGGATGACAAGGGATGGATCACTTGATAATTGCCCTTTTCTGTTCATTCCCTCTCGAGCATCTGGCACTGGTCAGAAGACAGGAAACTTGGCTAGATGGACCATTGGTGTGACCTAGGATGGCCATTCTTATGCATTATTTCAGCATCTCCAGAGTAATTCTCACCTTGCACCGGTGCAGGTAATTCTCACATTTGCACTAGGAGTTTGCACGGATATAACTATATCCATGCAATCACACCACGTGAGGTTCCTTAAGCCCTGCCTCTCATGCACGGAAGAGTTGTGACTTCCTTCCAAAATCTCTCCATGCTTCTGAGAACAGCTGGGGCCTATCCTTCCATCGCTAGAGAGATCTTATCAGGCAGCACTTGGAGAAAACATGAGTGCCCTTTGCTACAGCTGATTTAGCCAATGATGCAATATCCATAAACCCTTCACAAATCACATACACACACGCACACACACACACACACAATCGTACACCCACTAGGTAACAATGAATTAATAAGGAGATAGATGCTACCATTAAGTGTATAGATCAGTGGTTCTCAGCAATGACTTCCTTCTATGCTCTATGTAATATAATATACGGTAATGTAACCTATGTAGACGCATTGTATTAGACATGAGTTTTATGTCATTTACTGACTCATGTAAGCATGTTAATGAGATTGAAGTTGTCATGGTGTGTATGTGGTTGTGATGTGAAAATGGATAGATTTTGAAAACGAGGAGCTGGAAGCGGTGGTAGTGGCAACAGCGAAAATTGTAAGAAATTGAAAATGACTGGAGGGGGGAAAAAACAAAACAAAACAGACATTGTCAGTTCCACCAGGAATATATTGCTTTTGGATTCACATCCACCAATAGTGATCCACTTCAACTATTGTGACTCCTTTGTGGAGAGTGCATTTGCAATGACATCTGAAGACAAAACACCCTGTGAATGTGGGTAAGGCAGCAGAATTTTTTTCAAAGAAAGCTTTGAATTTCAGACTTGCCAGCTTAAAATGAAAAAAAAAAAAAAAACACCCTCTAGCATCTGCAAGTCATTTTTAAGTGAGGTGAAACTTAAGGTACGCAAGACAAATCAGACTCCTGAAAGAGATACGGTAATCTGGAAGGGTTGAGAGCCATGGGTATAAATGAACACTTCCTATACAGTACAATGCTTCCTTTGAGCACAGGCCTTTATAGCTCTGTATCTGCAAGCTGGTAGCTATTTCCTGGCTGTTTCTCCAGGGGAATGTGCTATGTAAGTTGTGCTGCTACACACTGATAGGGAATACAGCTGTCAGCGCCATTGTGCTCTTTGCAAAAGCCTGGTAGACAGGACTGATAGAGATGCAAACAAGGAACAATGACTTACTCTTCTACCTAACAAGGTACCATGTGCCAGTGATTTTCTCTAGTGAAATACAAATGTCCATCGGCCAGCGACAGGTCAGCACCTGCTGTGAATGGGCTGCACTTAGCATTCCCTGCTCAATGGGAATAGGTACAGGAGTCACCAGTTCCCATCCCCAAAATGAAGCCTTCGCCTCATGGTGGAGAAGCATGCCTGCAGACTGTCTCCGCAGTGTTAGGAGCCAGGCTGCTGCTCTTTGGGACTCTACAGAAGCCAGGCACTATGTCTGTGTTAGTGCTACCCCATCTACTCACCTGATGTAATTAGGGGGACCAGATAGCAAGTGTGAAAGATAAGGACACTTTTTTTTTCCAGAGCGGTGGAGGCATAGTTGCGTATATAAGATTTAAAAAAATTAAAATAGACTGTGCACAGAGGCCTATCTTGAATCATAGACCGCATAGCTCTCAATTTTCAGCCCCAGCAGTCTTGTACTTCTTGGATGACTTGGCCATGCGCATATCATCCTTTCTGCTGATTACATAAGTGGAGAACTTGCAACTCATGTTGAAGTTCATTTTTACTCGTGTTTCAAACCTCACCAACTCAATACTGCTTTGATTCCTCACCTCTGCCTTCATAATTGAAAACACGTGAGCTGCATAAACGTTGCAGATTGGTATGTGGAACATGAATGAAACCAGCTTCTTCGTGTTAGGAAGATTAGCATCATCTCCCTTATTGCTCAGCTCCTGAGCCCAGAGTTCCGCAACAGTTTTTCCTCCAGCTCCAAGTTCTTCACAATTTCTTGGACCGTACAAAGCGCATTGTAGAGCTAATCCAGATCCCCAGTACTCAGGAGATTTGTTGTTGTTCCAGGCGGAGACAGATCCCTGATCCCCAGCCCCTTCTCTCAGCTGATATTAAAGTCCGGAATGGAAAAGTCAAACCATTTCCCCAGATATTCAACAGGAACATAAAACTTGGTTAGGTCCTTACGAAGGGCTTCTGAGGATAAAGGTGTCATTCCAATGAATGCATTCTTGATTTTAGCATGGAAGAATCAGTACTAAATTTTTCATTGCTGTGGCTTCATTCAAAACCGTCCAGGATGGCATCCACTTCACACGCAGTCACTCTAGCATTCTCCAGGCAGAGCACTGTATCGGTGAACACTTTAAGTATGTTTTGGAGAAAACAGAGGTGAACCTCAACACTGTTAGTTTCCTCACCTTCTTCGCCCTGCTGACTTTCAGCAAACAGCGGCCACCAACTCCATGGACATTCGTCACCACCCAGAGAAACAAAGTAGCTCTTGAGAGCTTGCCAAGCATTAACCAGTCTGTTCACAGCTGGGAAAAGATTCAACCAACATGCTGGGACGTGACGTAGCAAAGCAGCATATTCGATGGCCACAGACTCAGACGTGTCCTTCTGCATGGTCACTCTCTTAGTAGAGCTGCTGAAGTGAATAACTGTCTTAATGACCAGGAGTTCAATGGCCACTCTGAGAGCGTCACTTGCATGTTTCACTTCATTATGTGCTTTATGGGCTGGACAGTTGGCAGGTAAAATATTTTCATTCTCCTTTTTCAGATTTCCACGTGCCGTAATTAACATTTGCATTGTCAGTGCGAAAGGGAGAGATTCTCTCTCTCAGGTGCTTGTCTAACTTGTCCTTTCTCACATGCTCAGGGTCTAACTTATCCCCATATGTGGGGTCTGGCAGGCATTTCCTCCAGGTGAAATTGGCAATGACCTTGGTGGGAAGATTTGCTTTCCTCTGCAGTGTAGAGTCCAGGGCAGTTGCCGGAAGTATCTTGGTATCTCTCACTTAATCATTTCCCTGCCATTGCCAGGGCCTTAGGCACTGGTCCGCCTTGGTCCACCTGTTCTCTGCATGTGGCATGCAACAGACTGCTCTCTTGAGGGCTGTAGTACTTTGGTCTCGTTTCAGTTGGGGCTGGGTGCAGGTGCTGGGCGGCGTTGGTGGCCCGTGCTATACAGGAGACTGGATTGGATGATCCCGTGGTCCCTTCTGGCCTCAAAATGCAACAAACCAAAGAAAGTTGTGTTCGTTCCGCTTCTGACATCGTCACCGGCTTGGCGAGGTCACCGCCGCACCGCAGCAAACTGCCGTGGGCAGAGCCTTGCTGACGTTGGTGCGGCTGAGCGGAACAAGAGCAGCCTTTGATCGTGGGCTCAGCAGGGCATCGTCTCCAGGAACCTGTGGCAATAAAGGCAGCAGATTTGGCTCAGAGGCATGCTGGGGCCGGGCCGAGATGTCACCTGGATACACACATGTCCTGGCTGTGGCCTGGACCACACGTCGTATTGGTTCCCTGCTTTTGTCACATGGGGCCGCTGTTTGTTTGCATTGGGTGGTGCTGTCCCCGGCCCCGAGCCCCATAAGTGAGAGCAGCAGACCCCCAGCTCTGAACATCAGGAGTCTGTTTCCCACGCACCTTCGGTCACCTCCTTTGAAGCAGTGCACAGTGAATGGCAGTGTGCTGGCAAGGGAACCATTAACCCCCCCCTCACCCTGTGGGTGCAGGGGAGGGTAATGCAGGTCTGCTGTAGGTGGGCCCAATCTTCTCCTATCACCGGCAGTGGAAAGCCTGTGGATTTCGTGGGAATTGGACTGGCCCCCTCCAGCCTAGAGACCATGGTGACAGGCACCACAGCTAACTTGACCAGTCGCAGGGAGCGTTCCTTCCCTCTGCACCCTGCTACCCGGTGGTATTAGCAACACACACACCTGCAGCGCCCAGCTCACTGAGATTCCCTGACAGCGAGGAGACGGGGCGTCGTTACGGTGACAGATGGCCGGGTGAGTGTATTCCCAAAGAAAAACCATGGTTAAGCTGGAGTCCAGGTTGTGAATAGATCCGCCCTACACACCGGGAACGGGATTAGACCCCTGTCGTCCAGGAATCGCGCACGGCTCCCGGCAGGAATTCAGGAGAATAGGTTCCATAGCCTGCCCTGCTGCCGGCGGGTCAGGTGCCAGCCTAGAGCCATGGCAACACGGGATCAGTTCCGGGCACTGCCACAGCTGCCCTGGGGAACTTTGGGAAAGCCACTTGGGCCCAGATTTTCGGGGGTACTCAGCCCCCTATAGCTGTCGAGAGGCTTCTAGTGACATCACAACAGCATCCAACCCCGAAGTCAACTGGCCAAGTCACCTAGGCGCTGAAGTAAGTCCCACTGGGTGCCCCTCTGCCTCTTTAGGGGCCTTTGTAAATCTGCCCTCATGCTCTCCGTCCCTCACTTCCCATCTGTGCCATCAGGATAGAAATGCTGTCCTTCCTCCTGGGCAGTGGTGAGAATATGTTAAAGATGATGAGGTACTCAGGTCATAGAAGTACGCACAGGCCTCTGTGCTGTGACCCATCCACCTACAGGAGCTCTGGGTTGCATGTCCGTGGCTTTTCAAAGTGTTGACCTCGTTAGCTAGGGGAATGGGAGCATTATCTGCAGGTGTCAGCTCCACCCTGAGCTGTCCAGGCTGTGAAGTGTGGGAGGCAGAGGAGGTCGTCTGAGCCCGGATGCAGGGTTCGTAGAAATAAAGCAAAGTTTAAAGAAGAGACAAAGCAAAAGGAAAGGAGCAGGGTTGTCACGGACAGGGGAAAATCGACAGTAAGAGCCATTTTAAGGAGAAGTAACATCTGTGGATCCCGCTCGCCCTAGGAGCGCAGCACTACACCAGCAGTAAGAGCTGCTGAACTTTTTGTGACACTTCCCTGAATAACCAGGGTTGGGAAGTGCCTCGCTTTTATCACCTGTCTTTAGCATGAGCAGGTCTTGGCTGGGCCCGACCAGGGGTCAGTTCCCCAACTCCACTGGCCACAGGCGATACAAGCACTACCCTCAACCGAGGCAGGCCTCTCTCTCAGGAAGAAAAAAAAACATCACTGATAAATTTTGCAGATGACACAAATTGAGGGAGTGGTAAATAATGAAGAGGACAGGTCGCTGTTTGCAAGCAAACAATATGGGTTTTAATAGAGCTACATGTAAATGCCTGCATCTAGGAACAAAGAATGTAGAGCATACATACAGGATGGGGGAACTCTATCCTGGAAAGCAGTGATTCTGAAAAAGATGTGGGGTTACGGTGGAAAAATCAACTAAACATGACTTCCCAGCATGAGGCTGTGGCCAAAAAAGGCTTATGCAATCCTGAGATGGATGAATAGAGGTATCTCAAGTTGCAATGGAGATGTTATTTTATCTCCCTATCTGGCACGACCACTGGATGAATACGATGTCCAGTTCTGGTGCCCAGAATTCAAGAATGACATTGATAAATTGGAGCGGATTCTGGGAAGAGCCATAAGAATGATTAAAGGATTAGAAAATCTGCCTCATAGCAATAGACTCGAGGAGCTCAAAATATTTCACTTAACAAAGAGAAGGTTAAGACATGACTTGATCACAGACCATAAGTAACTACATGGGGAACAAACATTGAATTATAGGCTCATCAATCTAGCAGAGAAAGGTCTAACATGATCCAATGGGGGTGGAAGTTGAAGCTAGACAAACAGATTGGAAATAAGGTGCGAATTTTTAACGGTGAGATCGTAACCACTGGACCAATTTATCAAGGGTTATGGTGGATGTTTTTCTAAAAGATCTGCTGTAGGAATAAGTCTGGGGAAGTTCTGTGGCCTGTGTTATGCAGAAAATCAGCTTAGATGATCATAATGGTCCATTCCGGCCTTAAAATCTGTGAAGTGTTGGCAGCATTTGCGCAGTTCCTTCCCTCGCATTCCACATGGCTCCAAGGCAGATTTTAAACACACTTCCTCTGTTTAGAAAAGGTTTCCCGTTCACCTTTTCAGACACCCAGACAGCTGGTTTGACGTATTCTCCCTGTCAGTGCAAAGACAACACAGTCTGGCAAAACAGCTGCCTGAGCTTCGTAGGTTACCGTGTTTTACATAGTAAAATGCAGTTTGCCTGGGGTTTGATTCCTAGCTCAGGTCAGAAGGGGTAGAAAATGTTTCCATTTCCAAATCATTTCCCCTAGAGACACTTGTCTCCAAGTACTACAAATATTAGCCACCCACAGGTCACCCTGTCATCAGCGACTGAACCCATAACCTTTGATGCTGTATAACTGCAAAAGGAGCCGTGTGCAAAGGCTCTGAAGGGGCTGCTATGGGACTAAACTGGCATTTATGGGACTTCAGTGGTGCCTTGGTCTCATCATGCTTGTCCTTGGCATTGGCAAAGGATGAATTTCACCCTATCCGGAAGCAGAGAGGCTCTGTGTGCACTTAACTACAGGATTACAATGAATTGAGGAGCACTGAAAACAGACAGACAAACACACAGCAGAGGAACTCTGCTAGCTACACGCGTCTTTAAAACACAGCACAGTTTATTCATAGATTTGAAGGCCAGAAGTGCCTCCTCTGATTATCCAGTCTGACTCCTGCACAGTGATTCCTGCATCAAGCCCATAATTTCTGTGTGGCTGAAGCCTGTTGCTTAGAAAGTGCCCCAATCCAGATTTTTTTTAAACAAAAATTGTTTATTTATTAAGTTAGTGTTACCAGGTTTACAAATCATTGCCTTGTAAGTATCGGACACATTACCCTTTTTGTTTCCTAATTGAGCAGACACCATCATTTCTACTGAAGTTAGTTTCCCGTAAAAAACAACTTTTCTAGAAAATTGGGAAACAACGCCTAACCAGTCCTAATTTAAAGCCTCCAACTGCTGGAGAATGTACCACATCCCTAGGTAACTTGTTATTAAAAAATGGAACCTAATTTCTAGTCTCAATTTCTCAGCTTCCAACCACTGAATCTTGTTATGCCTTTTTCAGTTAGATTAAAGAGCCATCAGCTCTCAGTAATCTCTTCCCCGTGTAGGTACTTGGAGATCACGGTCAAAACTTTTCTTGGATAAATTGAATACATTGAGCTTCTTTAGTATTTCACTATAAGGTCTTCCAGACCTGAAATCATCCTTGTTGCTCTTTTCTGAAGCCTTTCCAATTTTTCAATATCCTTTTTGAACTGTAGACACCAGAATTGGCCCCGGTATCCAGTAATAGTCTCATTAATGCCATATACAGAGGTAATACTACCTCCTTATTCCTGCTTGGTATTCCCATTTGTACCTCTAAGAATTGCATCAGCCTCTTTCCCCCAGTATTTCACTGGGATCTCATGTATCGTTGGTTTGTACCATGACCCCTAAGTCCTTTTCAGAGTCACTGCTTTCTAGGGGACAGAGCCCCATCCAGTAAATGGGGCCTACATTTTCAGTTCCTAGATGCAAGACCCTGCTTTTAAGCACACGTTGTTCGAACGAGCCCAGCAAATCAAGGGATCAGAGAGTTCTGTATAACTAGCCTGTCCTCATTATTTACAACCCCACCATGTTTGTCATTTGCAGACTTTACCCGCAATCCTTTTATATTTCCCTCCAGCTCAGTGTTAGAGACATTGAACAGCATTGGGCTGAATGCAGATTCCTGAGGGACCCCGGTAGGAACATGCATTTCTCCTGGATGATGATTTCCCACTTACATTGTCAGATCTGCCCCTTAGCAGAGCAGAGCACATTGATATGGGGCACACCAAGGCAGTCCCTGATAATCTCACGTACTCTTCCAGTGCATGATCAGCTTTCAGAGAATGAATGGGGACAGCAGCCTCCCAACAGGCCTCCTTAAATTCAGCTGATACAGCCAGCATGTCCATGAAGACTGTAGGGGCCTCAGAAGTGAGAATCAGTGAGCGCCTCTGGACATATGAGCAGCCATGGCCTCTGGTCACTGCACACATCAAGCTGTTGGGGGAAACCCTTCATCCACAGCAAGTTCCGTCAGTGATGGAAATTCCTCATCCAGCGGGAATGGCTCAGCAAAAGTCAGGGCAGCCCTGCGCTGATCCTGTGCTCTCACGTTTCATTGCAGAATGAACCATCCTATGCCTTTCTGGTGGGCCAGTGTCTCTGTCGCCCCAACGCGTCCGAACCAGCTTGGCTGGAAGAAATCTCCAACCACTAGAGCAGATGCATACCTCAGCTCGAGATGGCAACGTTAGAGAAGGTTCAGTGAAGACCTGAAAGGCTGGCTGCTTTTCAGAAGCTTCCACCAGCCTTTTAAAGCGTTGCTCTTTGCGCCCTGATTTCTGGTGGCTCAATGACCCCCTCGCATTTCTAGTCCAATACAAACGGGCAGTTTATGAGTGCTTTGCTGGGTCACGCCTGCCCCAGCTCTGAAGAGAAGCAGCTAGTCTAGTCGAGGCTGTCAAGGCTGCAGAATGGCTGAGACAGGCTCTGTCACGGTGGAATGGATGTCCAGTACACTGGAACGGGATAGTTCCTCTTTAAATAGAGTGAGAGCCCTTCGGTGGTGCTCACTGGGTCCTGTGCCATAGAAGCCGTCAGAATCCTGCCGGAGCAGCTGTGGGTCTGTACTTAGGCCCGGCGTGCTGTGTGTGCGCTTAATGAACACCGTTACCTGGGCCCCACTGTGCCTCTTTCATGCCTACGTTGTGCAAAGAGCAAAAGCCACGGCAAATGACGACAAGGGAAAGATTTCTAACCCAGAAGAACAGTGAACCGGAGAGCGACTGCGGATGTCTAGTGAAACTGAAACTGGGGCAGCCACTAGGACCGCAAGGTAACTGCTTATGCAGAGAAAAATAAATAAAAGGGGTTAAAAAGGTCTTGCTGTTTGGGGCATATGGACATGGTAGCTCAGTAGAGGACTGGTCCATCCTGCATCGAGGGACTGGAACAGCCTGTAATAGCTAATGGGATATCTGATGAGAAAACGGTGGTGGTTTTACTGAGCGTAACGGGGGCTAATGCCTATAACCCTCTGTGCAGCCTAATGGCTCCTGTTCAATGCACAGACAAAATATTTGCTGAGATTGTGGAAATTCCATACAAACCCTGATCTCCAAAGCCACTGGGGATTGCAGAGCCTCTACACTTCTATAGACAGCATCAAAACCCCCAAATCAGACAAATCTGCGGCTGAATTAATGAAATTTACTGAGCGCTGCCTGTTTGGAGAGAGTTTAAATGGTACATTAAGGGACTGACTAATGCAAAACAAAAGGTTCAAAGGACCGATCTTATAGCAATTGCATCAAATTGGGGCACCATTGCAGGGTCCACTCACTGCCTGGGGAACCTGCCTCTGGCTGCTCTGGGAATTAGCTCCTTCCAGGTGTGGCGCCCGTCTCTGGCGCTCTGCCCACCAGTCATCCTCTCTCATTCGGTGGCTCCTCTCGCTGTAGGAGCTTCTGCTTCCTCTTCATGACTTGGCCCTCCCCTTCCACCGTGTCGAAGTCTTCCAGGGCAAACTGTCCCAGGCTGTCTGCTCTCCATTGCCTGTCCACGCCACTTCCCCAGGAGCTGGTAAGGGAAACCCAGCCTCCCTCTATTCCAGGTTTCAGCTCAGGGACCCTCTGATCAGCAGCCAAGGACACATTGCTGCTTTTCTCCTGAGCCGTTCCTCTCTTCTGGCTCCCCCTCTTTGGGGATGTCAGCCCAAACTCCCTCCCCCTTTGCGGGTAAGTGTCGACTACTCCATAGTCCCAAACACACCTCCTTTCACCTAGGGAATGACTGCAGACTACCTCCCTGTAGCCCCCAGCAGCTCTCAGCTCCTGGGATTTTATACAGGCCCTGCCTGTTCCTGGCCAGCTGAGCCTCGTCTAATTAATCCCTGCTCCTTGGCTTCTCCTCCAGGTGCAGCCTGGGTAGTTAATTGGCCTATCTAGCCCCTTGTGTGAGGTGCACTCCCATCACAGGTGCACAGAGAAAACGGGCAGGTCGGTGCCAAAAGTACCACCAATAGCTCACAAGGGAACACCAGTAGGGTTTAGATTAATCATCTTGCAGATGACGACACGGAGTCCAGTCGGAATGCTGCAGACTCTCCACAACTGTATAATTTAGAAGACAATACCCGCCGTGTGATTTGCATTTCTTTACAAGTGGAAGGAGCAGGACTGAAAACGGAACTTGATACAGGCTCTTCTGTGTCTGTCACTTCATAGCAGGATTATCAGAGAGTGGAGGAGATGAAGTTGTAGCAAACCGCAGGGCTGGTCAAACATAGACAGAGGAAATCCTTGCTCTCCTGGGAGTTCTTACAATGTAAACAGCATCTGCTAGACCGCCACATTGTGAAGCGAGGGAGTTCTGCATTATTTGGTAGAGAGTGACTGGGAGAGGTTCAGCAGGACTAGCAAAGAGTACAGTGCTTGCAGGGTTAGGAAAAACAACAAATGTTGAACTCTGGCCCCAAACAAAAGTTTGCTGAACTTTTGACCAAGGCAGCTGATGGCTTTCAGTCTCGCATCGGAGCCTCAAACTGCAGGAATGCAAACATTGGGCTTGAAGCCGGAGCAGCTCCTAAATGTGGTAAAGCTCACCCATGGCTTTTTGCATTAGATCCAAAGGCAGGGACAGAGAGAATGAGCAGCCCACGTGGTCCAGAATTCTAGAAAGGAGGCAGAGTCTGTGGCAGGTAGGTCAATTTTTGTTAAAATTTCTTTTTTATGGAAAATTGGGGTTTGAGTACATGGAATTTTTCAGCAAAAGTATCTGCTTTCCATGGAAAATTTTATTTTTTGTCAAAATATTTTGACTAAAAAATGGAAACTTTCATTTTCATCAAAATTTTCCATGGAATGTTTTGAGTTTTTGGCTAAAAATTAGAAAACAACATTTTCCGTTGATATCTTTACCTTTTGGACTGAAAAGACCCCCAAATATTTCTGGGGAAACGTGATGGAAATGAATGTGTGTTTTGTTCATTTTTGTTACAATGAAGGTAAGGAGTAAGAAGGGTAAAGAGGTAAGGCGCTGGGACTGTCAGGACAAGGAGCTGGGTGGAAACAATGAGGCAGGGAGAGGAAGGTGGGAACAGGGGGAGATAGATCTGACGAGAAGCCAGGTGCAGAGGAGAACTGGGATTGAAATCATAGTGCACACATTCAAGGGTGCTGATTAAGGTTGCATGAACAACCTTAAGTCTGTCAATTTCCTAACTGTTGAGTGCTTATTTTACAACCTTAATGTTCTTTTAATGTCATTTTTTCATGTAGCTCCATATAGGCTCTCATCCCACCTTCATCACTGTAGCATCTGTGCACCTTCCAGCAGTGCAGTAAGTGACGCGTCTAGCCTGTGTGATTCTTTCTCTCTTTCTCATCTTCTCACTGGAGTAGAATCGTGTGCCCAGCGGAGGGATTTGTTTTAATAGATTCCATGGCCAGAAGGGACAACTGTTATCATCTAGTCTGACCTCTTGCATAACACAGGCCAGAGAACGGCCCCAAAATAACTCCTAGAGCAGATCTTTACCCAGCAGCTCTCAGGGCACTTAAAAACTCCCATAAATGCAGACTCCGGTGGCCCTGGTCATTGTTCTCATTCCTCCATCTCTGGCAGCCAAAGTGGGGTCTTGTGGAAGGTCCCCTCGATTTTGCATTTATTGTCTCCTTGTCTGCCTCCCTCTGCATCACAAACTGCCTCTTGCTGGTTGTGATAAATGACACCATTGCCCACTGAGTGGAAACAACTAGCAAGCACCACGGGGCTCAGAGTCAGGCTCGGCTTTATTGAACGTCTTAATTAATGATCCAGAAGTGCTGTACAAACCAGACGATTAATTAAATAAGCCGATGACATTAAACTGGCAGGCGCTGTAAACACCGTGAAGCCAGAGAATAAAAATAAGGGGCTGAGAAGGGTTAGAAATGGAGGCAAGAAATAACAGAATGAGATTCAGCCTGGGAAATGCAGCCATTGCACCAGGGGAAAATCCTTTGCCTCCCTTGTGCAGTGGTGGGGGACCTGTTGCTTCTGGTCTTTACGAGTGAATCAGGTACAGCACTAGAGAACGCACTGCAGGGCACAACCTTGCTCTGGACGGGATGGATCAAACCCAGCTCCTCCAGCTCAGCTCCTTCTGATCCTGTGAACCCAGGTTGATGTCCTATTAATTATTCAGAGCTAATTCATTATTAGTTTTAATGTACCCCCAGAGGAGAGGGCAAGGAACTACTTTTCTGGCGCATTAAGACAACGTAGCAAAGCAGGGCAGCTGAGAAGCAGAGCCAGGGCGTATGTACACAAACACTGAGTGTGCGTCAAGTTGGGGTAGAAATGAGCGCCCCAGCATACTGCGCACTAACCGTCCTTATGGACTCTGCTGCTGAGCACCAAAAGTTCCCTAGTGTGCGACAGCAGGGCCCATATGGCCATGGTAGTGTGCAGCACATTAGAGTGTGTAGATTTAAACCCCAGTTTGCAGTGCAGTAAGACATACCCAAAAAACCAGATAGCAGCTGGCTGACAGCACACTGTGGTGCCCTGCTACAGAGGGCGTGGGTACTGTATCATGACCAATGGAACTGGCGTCACAGAGCCCATGTTCCCTGGAAGGACTTTACATGAGGAGACACCAAGAAGATAAGCCATGGAGAAGGTGGGATGGAAGCAAGGCAGCCACATGGAAAGAGCAGTGCACCTGGATTACTACATCTCCTCTTGTTCAGTTTAACCTGCACTCAGTGTCACTCCTTGCAAATAAAACATGGCGGCCACATGTGAGCTGTGCGTTCTCCGCATTGCAGCAGCTGGCAGCACAAGCCATAGAGCTATGTCTGAAATCCCCCCAGCCCTGGATTTGGCAAACACAGATTTAGGCCAGTGATGGATTCAGTGAATGAGGAGGTCTAGGTGAACATTGACCTGCCCATGAAGGAGGGCAAACACAGCAAGAAAATAAAGCTGTTATTTTATCTCATTGGGGGACGAGGCAGAGAGATCTGCATCGCGCTCAACTCACCTCTGCCTCAAGCTGCCCTGGAGTACTATTGCGGCCACAAAACTGTGGAGTGACCAGGTTTTTCACTAGATCCCTGTGTTACTGCTTCAAGCACACTGGCTGCTACGTGCAATTTTGCGGACTTGACAGACTCCCTAATTCAGGACAGGCTAGTCTGTGGCACTTGGGACCACCACGTGTACGAGCAACAGCTGGAAGATGAACTCACATTAAACAGATGTTTAAACATGGGCAGTACAGCAGAAGCTACAGGAGAAAGGATGAAAGTCCTGGGAGACACAATACCACAACAGCAAAGAAGAGCCATTGGCCGGGATTTCATACCTGTAGTGAGATGCATTGACTGTGGTAGACAGCATGAGCAGGCAAAGGAGAGGTGCTTTGCTCTAGGACAGCATGACTAGGAATGTGGCAAGTTGTCTCATGTTAGCCGTGTTATCAAGAGCCAAAGAAACTCTCGGGAAGATTCAGTCCGATTTGTACACAACAGGGATGGCGCATCAGACAGCAATGTGGACATCCCACCTTTCTCCTTGAGTCCAAGGTTATGCCAGGTTCCTGTCGTGGCAGGCAAACAAGGAAAATGAATGCATGCATGTAACAATGGTAACAGTGAAATGCCCTGTGTGATTTCGGCTGGATGACAAGGCATCCTACAAGGTGATTCCTCTGGGTGAATTGTGCTTGAACACACCCATCACAAAGAGCAGGCACAAGCCAATATTGTACCATGAGAGCACAATGCAGCCTGTCGGGAAGTGTATTCTCATAGTAACTAACCCGAAAATAAGAGATGGCACCAACTGAAGTTTGTGGCGATGGATGGCAAGCACTGCAGACCTCTCTTGGGGAGTACAGCTGCACAAGCCATGAATCTGATCGGGGTGCAAGCATCAGGAAGAAGCTCTGGAGAATGGAGACAATTTTAAAAACATATGGGGCTATTTTCAAAGGTGCCTCAAAGGCAAATTGTGATTGGAAGGAGAATGTGCAGTGGAAGTTGTATGCTTACCACAAAGGCACTTCATAATCCAGTACACAAGGAGCTCCAAAGACTGCAGAGGGGAAGTGTCCTAGCACCTGTAGTAGCATGGTAATGGTAAAAAGCCATCAGGCAAATTATGCATCTGCATAGACCCAAAGCCACTGAATAGGGCATTGAAAAGATACCATTATCAACTGCCCACAATTGATGACATCTGGCCAGAACTCTCCAAAGCCAGCCTCTTTGCAGACTGTGATGTAAAGAACTGGTTTTCCCATGTAAGTCTGGATAAAGAGTCCACCATGCTGGCAACCGTTGCAACTTCAGTTGGTCACTACAGATGGCTGCACGTGTCAACAGCCATAAGCTCCGCACCACAAATGTTTTAGAGAAGACGCACCCAGGTGCTGGAAGAATCGCGTGGCATGAAAATAATTGCAACTGATAGCCTCATGGAGGTGAGAGGTGCAATGATATAGAAGATAAACGATATCAGGACAGAAAACTACAATCTTTTTCACAGCAATATAGGGACAAGGACATAAAACTCAACCTAGAAAAAAATGTGACTCAGATAATGTGAGGTGATATCCATTGGACAGCTCTGTGCAAGAGAAGGACTGACATCATCTCCCACAATATCAAAGCAGTCAGAGACAGGCCAGATCCAATGGATGGGCGAGGGTTACAGCGCTTCATAGGAATGATACTGTCACGCGGGCTGCATTAGGAGGGGGGGCATTTGTGTTATTTGACCTTAATATGTCAAAGTCATAGTGATTCATGTAAGACATGCCATGTCAGGTACTGTTAGAAAGGTTATGATATGCTAAATAAGATGATAATATTTGTGTTCATGTGTGATATGTATAAGGAAAGTTATGGAGATCTTTGATATCCCTGTATTTCAAACTGTGCTGTGGAAGACACACCCCAGACAGAGAGGCCGCAGGACAATAGCCGTTTAATGGCCCATCAAGACCTTTACAGAAGCCAGAGGCCCGGGAAGAAACTAAAGGCATACCTGAAGAGTTACCAGGATTGGCCCATGTGACTATGGACTTCATTTTGGTTCCAGTAAAGTTCCACAAGCCACATGGCCAGTAACAGAGGGTATATAAGATCAAACCACAGAAACCATTTTGTCTTCGTCTTTGCCTTGTGTCCTTGTTCCCGTCCAGCTGCGGACACACCTCTGGATTAACACACTTTGCAACTAAACTGAAGGACTTAGACCCATCCAGGTACTGGATGTATACCAGAGGAACTATACAAGCCTGCAACTCCACAATTGTTCTAGAAACCTGATGTATATAGACTTTTAAATCATCTGTATGTATCTGATTGCTTTAAGCCTTTAACACTTCTCTTATTGTTTGTTTTTCTTTTATTAATAAACCTTTAGTTTTAGTTACTAAAGGATTGGCTGGCAGTGTGGCATTTTGGGTAAGATCCAAACTTACAGTGAACTGGCACTGTGGCTGGTCCTTTGGGATCAGAGGGAATCTTTTAGTAAAGAGCATAGAGTTAAAGCAACTGGTCTCTTTACTGGACCTAGTGTCAGTTTGGG
>ML675638.1:6885800-6910972 GCA_007922155.1 Mesoclemmys tuberculata
GACCCTGGCATTATCAGTGGGCTACCCTGGGCACGGACGGGTTACAGATACATTTTCTCTGCAGAAGTTTTGTCCACATTTGGCTGCAGTAGTGGAACCCAGACATCAGCTAACAAGGCAGGGTGTTGAATGGGGCTGGACAGGTCCCCAGTAGCAAGCCTTTGGTACACTGAAACAAATGATAATAGAAGCCACGTCCTGAAGGGCTACCAGCCACTAACACTCCCATGTGATGCATCAGAGAAATGATTGAGCGTAGCTCTTACACAGGAGCAGGCTGTTACTTCTGCTGGCAGAATCCTGCCAGAGACAAAATAGGCGAATGCCCAGATAGAAAGAGACCTTCTGGCGGTGGTCTTTGGAGTGGAGCAATTCCATCTCTGCACTCTGTAATTGTGCAATCAGACATCAAACCCCTAAAGACAATCATGGCAAAAGCCTCTTCTTAGTGCTCCAAAGAGACTGCAGTACGTGTTGACACACCTTCAGAGCTAGAGATTAGATATTGTCCAGGACAATTACTGATGCCAGCTGATACCCTGAGCAAGGCTTATATAACCCCTATTGGCGAGCTGGGGTCAGGGGGTCAGGACACTGACTCCATTAACATGCTGTTCTGTCTCCAGTTTCAGCCACGAAGCTGATGGCAATCACCGGGGCTACAGAAAAGGGCATCCAACTACAGGAAGTCAAGACAGAAATACTAGCAAGGTGGCCAAAAGATAAAAAGCAGTCCCAAAGCCCATGTCACTGAGTTTGGCAAGGACAAATTTCACATTGATGGTAGGAGGCTCTTCTGTACTGTATGCACCAGGGCTGTAGATTACATTAGAAGGCAGACAATTGTAGAGCACATGGAAAGAGCTAAACATTAGCTAATGCAAAACAGCAGGGCCATCGACAACAGTAAAGAAACAGTACGCTGGGACTGGATCATTCCAGCATTTTACCATTGCCAAAGAATAGCATGACACGGTCACTTCAGATTTTGTTCGAATGCGTGTAAAAGCAGACATTCCTCTGCATCAATGGATTTACCTGTTGGCCTCGACTTTTTGAGCAAGCACGTTAAGGGATGCAGTGCCATTCCCAAGTTAGATCAATTGTATTCCCATTACTTACCAACTCTTTTTGAAGAGGAAAAACAGCGCCTTCTCAATGACCTGAAACGAAACTCCATTGCCATGATCGCCAATGAAACAACCGACTTCCACAATAGACCAGTGTTCAACGTTGTATTTCAGGTGCTCCAGGTAGTTCCGCCAAAGCATGCTGACATCACTGCCCAATAGCTTGGAAAGACAGTGTACCTTTCACAAGCCTTGATTTCCTGCATGGTGGGATTCACCGCCCCACTTGACTGAATATTGGCATTTGTAACAGACAGTGCGAGCTACCCAGCAAAGGCTTCAAATGATGTGCTTTGCAACCTGTGGTCAAACGGTGTACGTATTCGTTGCTATGCACATATAGTACTTCTGGCAGGAAAAACTTGGTGAGGCACCTTGAAGCAAGAGGGTCGCTTTGTCTCTTGGATGAAATCACTTTTAGTGAAAGCTCCAGCTTTTCACGTATGGTTCTTGAGACACCTGAATGAACAAATTGTTGATTTTCCAGCACTTCCACCCAAACCAGTTGTGACCAGGTGGAACACATGGTTCGACTGTGTAAAGCACCATGTACATTACTGCCAGTTCTTCCATGGGTTCATGGAGCATGAACGAATGGAACGTAGGGACACAGCTAATCTGAAGGAACTGTTAGTTGAAGACGTGCATGCTGACCTAAAATATATTGCAGATCCTGGTGTCAGTACTGGACATTTTACAGTCTAAAAAATGCTAAATACACAAAGTGTAGCACATTGTCTTGGATTTAATTTCATGGCTGGAGCATCTTGCATCATCAGCCTTAAATACTGCATGTAGTTCTGGTCATTCCATTTTAAAAAAGATATACGGGAAATGGAAAAGGTACAGAGAAAGGCAACAAAAATAATTAACGGTATGGAACAGCTTCCATATGTGGAGACATTAAAAAGACTGGGACTATTCGCTTGGAAAAGAGATGACTCGGGGGGATATGATAGAGGTCTATAAAATCATGACTGTTGTGGAGAAAGTTAATAGGGAAGTGTCATTTACCCTTCATATAACACAGGAGCTAGGGGTAACCTGATGAAATTAATAGGCAGCAGGTTTAAAACAAACAAAAGGAAGTACGTCTTCACACAACTCACAGTCAACCTGTGGAACTCATTGCCAGGGAATGTTGTGAAGGCCAAAAGTATAACAAGGTTAAAAAAAGAATTAGATAATTTCATGGAGGATAGGTCTATCAATGGCTATTAGCCAAGATGGTCAGGGCTGCAACCCCATGGTTTGGGTGTTCCCAGATCTCCAACTGCCAGAAACTGGGACTGGATGACAGGGGATGGCTCATTCGATAATTGCCCTGCTCTGTTTAGGATATGGGGCTAGATGGACCCAGTATGGCCATCCTTATGGTCTTATGTAGACACTGGCCAGAGGCAGAAAACAAAAAGCAGGAAGAAATGACCAATGTCCCTCATGACAAACTGTTCACAATGGTGTGCTGAGCAGTCGCATGGTTTAAAGGTTTCAGGAGTGTCTGGCGATAGAGGTATGGACAAGCTGCCTTTGCAGAACTTCACATCATATTTGAAGGCAGCAAATACGAGAGAAAGAGAGGCAGTGAGTCAGGGCAAGGAAGAAGTAGCATAAAGATGCAACGAAAAGGCCCTGGGGAATGGAGAGGCCTGTGGAGAAGAGTGGAAGGAATAACAGAGCAAAGAAAAAGCTTGAAGAGCCAAGAGACACATGGCATGTCATGCAGATTGTAAAGAGGAATCCCCCGGAACAGGGAAGCATGCTCTGTCACGCAGAAAGAAGGGCTTCATTAGCAGGCCCAGTGAACTGGCACACTGTAGCCCACTGCACTTACTGAGGGAAGCTGTGTATCGAGATGAAGTGTAATATACTCTGCTGGCTTAGGGGTGCAGTGGAGATGCAGTGTAGCATACTGCAGTAGCTGCGGGGAGCAGTGAGTTGTGATGCAGGGTTATATCCTGAACTAGATTATGTTGCAATGCCGGGGACTTTGCTAGGGGAGGGGAGCAGTGATTTGTGGTGCAATAATGCAATGCAGCATGTTCCAGTGAGTGTACGAAGCAGCGCCAGGCGTTGGAATGTCACAGGCTGCAAAGCTCTGGGGTGCCGTGCACCACAATTCAGGTTAGACTGAAGGGGCCGGTGATCGCAATGCAGGGTGTCCAAATCTGGCATGGCGGAGCGCGGCTTGCTGCTGTGACGGCAGGGCAGCAGCGTGAAACGACGCAGTCAGTAACGACATTGTGGAGCAGTGCTGATTACCAGGCGGGTTTGATGCTTCTACTGTAGCTGGAGAGCGTGCACTGAGCATCTGTGCACAGAGCAGTGCAGTGATAGGGCGAGGGGCGTTCCATGGGAGAAGTGTGGCGTAAGGGATGTTGGTCATGACAGAGTGGGCAGCTGGGAAGAGGGAGCATTTTGGTGCGGGGGGCGGGGTGAGGAGCAGGACGTGCGGGTCCTAGGGCTGGCTGAGTGATGTCGGACAAGTCCCTTCCCCTCTCTGGAAGTGGGCGGTAGTGACGGGGCTTCATGGATGACACACGTTGAGCAGCCTCGGGTTCAGGAGCGAGGATGAAGATGATCTTTGCAAGGGCAGATGGCTCAATGCGTGACGTCAATAAGGAGCATATTCCTGTGCATGGTCTCTAGCCATTTCTCCTAGACAGGTCCCAGCCTCCCTACCCACCCAGTTCTCACCCTCTCCTGGGCCACTGAGAACCTGCACTTAGGTTCTGCTTTGGCTTCCCAGCCCCTCCTTGGTGCAATTGCAGGGGCAGGTGACAATCCTAAAAACTAGGACTGATCTGGGCCCTGGTTATTTGAGAGACCCATTCCCAGGGCTGGAGTCTTCTTCCCGATGCTCCGTCAGCCCAGACTGAGCCAGCGTTGGGTGATCTGGGAGATCCAGCTGTTGGGTTTGGCTCTTGTTTGTTTTCTTGCCCCGTGACGTGTCTGCGCATGTTGCTGGAGGCAGGGCAGTGGTTGTGAATAGTGTGATCCCTGGCGGGATCGGGGGGCTGAAGTTAATTCAGCATCTCAGAGTGGATGGGGGCCACCATGCCTAGACGGGAAGGCGGAGAAAGGGGTGGAGCCTGATCCCTGGTTCGGTCTGTCTGGATTCTTGTTGCTACATGACAGTGACGGAGGTTTGCAACGTGCATTTAGTGTCCTTGGTTATGTTCAAAGGGAACGAGAGGGGAAAGGCGAGCGTGAGCATGGGGGATTTCTCAGCGACTGAGCCTCGCCGGCCCAGCGCTGGACACACCGTTCCCACGGGGACGTGAGCCCTCGGCTACTCGCTCTGCTCCCTCTGACAGGTGCTGGGCCCCTCGTAGGTATCCATGTGAACCCCGCTTCACAGAGGCAAGTTGGACATCACGGCAGGAACTTCCCCTGGGCCTGGCGCAGGCAATGAGATGTGTGTTTGGATTGGCCCTCCCTTCTGCTAACACCAGGCTCCGTGGCGAGCTGTGGATGCGTGCGCCTCCCTGTGACCACACAGTCCTCGGAGAGGGGAAGCACCCCGGCTGGTGACATCAGCTGCTTGTGGCACACCCACTCCTGGGACCGAGGCTGGGACGCTCACTCCTTCCCCCACCGGGGGCTGACACACCCATTTCTTCCCCCTCCATGAAGGGTCTGTGGGAATTCTGCTTCCGGGGTTGTTGGTCAAGACCTGGCTTTACTCGCTTCCAGCACGTCTTTCTATTCTCTGCTGGGCCCAAGATCTCTCTCCTCCGGGAACGAGGGCAATAGCTCTGGTCTAGTATCTCACGATGACCTAGGGGAGCTGGTGTCCCTAGGGGCTCTTCCAGACTGCCTGTCTGCCCATGGCTCTGCATGTGATCTCTGTTCAGATACTTGACAAGGGGGGCCTCAATCAGCCAGGCCCTCCTTTGGTGTGGCTGTATCACCACAGCCACGTGAAGCACCAGATCCTGCAGCAGGACAGCTACTTTTTGTGCTTCAGTCCACCACAGGTATCTCATATTCTTGGGCACCTTTCCTCTTCCTCTTAGTATTCTTTTCTAGGCACACGCTTTGCCCATGGTGATTTTCATAGCCTCTCTCTGTCTCATCAATCAGGGTGCTCTGGCATCTTCTTTCTGGCTGGCTGCTTTACCCCCAGAGTCTCCCATGCATGGCTCACATCGCGGGTTTAAATCGCCCTTGAAACACACAGGTGTTTTCTGTTGCTTTTGCTGCATGATTTTAACGGCATGTATTAAATGTCTTTAAACTTTCTGTAATTCGTTTTTTTTTTACGTGTGGAGCTTTGCGGTAAGCCATGAAAGGCATGCGATAAAAATGGGTAATTGCACTGTATTTTTTTCTCTCGACAGGGTGAAAATGTACTTTATCAGGGGAAATGTGGAATGCAGGGGGAAGTGGCAACAGTCAGCTGGGTAAAGACTAACTGCAGAGCCTTTCTGCTAGTCTTTCACTCCAGGGTATTCAGAAAGGAGAAATCTGAGGCATATCAGTGCCATTGGCACTAGGCTGTGCCTATAAAGAAGAGGACACTAAGTCTAGAGAAAGTCTGTAGAGTAGCAGGTAGCAAGGAAACGACAGTTCAGTAAGTGAGTGTCTCCTTCTACATTTGTTAGCGTTCGTATTCGTTCCTACTTGTTCTCCAGTAAATCATTCAGCCCTGTGCCTTTTTGTCCTAACAAGTGGAAAGAAGAGTTTAGTTCAGAGGTTAATTACACTACAAGGCAGGAGCCTCACACTCCATTATTTCTCAGCCTGCGTGGTGAGCCCGAGTTCTCGGATTCTGCTGCATTCGGCTGATGTGTGAGTTGTGTGACTGTGAATTAGGTTATCTTTAGAGATCACACAGCCAAAGCCTTGGTTTGTGTGTGCTGAGCAGATGGTGAGGGAGAGAGGCTGGTGGGAGTGGGGGTTGTGCTCTGGACTGCAGCAGAAATGAGGTATCACCTGTTCATCCTAGTAGAAGTCTGTGGAGCTATTTTGTTTGATGTAAAAGGCCTTTACGCTTGACTCCAATGAGGACCTTGTTTAGGAACAAGTTACAGAGCAGGGAAAGAACAGAGCCGATCAGTCATCAGCCTCAGCCCGCTTTCTGTTGATGCTACGTCTTTGGGGGGATCATAATTTACATGAACGTGGATTTCAGCCCCCGGTTCCTGTGCACGCAGATCACGGTGAACGTACAACAATCACGATTCAGAGTTCAAGCTGTGTGATTTGTCACTCCAGTTGTGATGATCTGGGTGAATCGGGGTGTACAGTTTTTGAATCTGCTTGACACTGGGGCTCTTCATACATATCTGTGTTAGCCAGCAGACTCCCTTTGGGACACGGCACTCTTCCTCTGCTCTGTTGTCCTATTACCTCCATGTTTGACGGGTATTCCAAAGGCCGCTCTCGGTGGGGAGGGGGTCTGCCTCAAGGATCAGCCTTCAGTCCGTTCCTTTTTGTGATTGTAATGGACCCATGTAATAATTGGGCCTACAAATTTACCATAATTGTGAGCCTAACTCTGGGAAAGTAGGTAAAAGTTTATAAAATGGCACAATAGCCTATAACAATAAATGCTGAATGGAAAAGGTGCCAAAAGAAGACAGGATGAATTAGCCCAAGCAAAAAGGACCATTTTAAGATCATGCTTGGTAACAAGAAAATATGGGACGAGAAATGAATGCACCCAAATTGGCGTGCCAGATACCAAGCCTAATTGGTGGATAATATAGTGAGAGGATGGGCTACTCCACCAGTCACTCCCTTTCTGGGGTCCTTAAAGAAAGAGATTTTGGGAGAAAAATTGGCAAGAGCTTCACCATCTGGGCTGCCACCCCCACAATCGCCTGGATCCCTGGACTTCCTTCGTCCTAACCCTGAGAGATGCCCTGACCAGACTGGGCCAGAGACAGGGACCCATATGACACCACCACCTCCACCGGCTTCCATTAAATCCCAAATACCTCTTCGAATGCCTCCCCCATCTCCCACCCCAGTGTGTCCTTTCCTTCCCCTTATTCTATTTCCTATCCCCCTCCTTTTGTCTCCTGTCTAACAAGAGTCTGACTTAGTCAGACCAGACTGCCTATTGTGCAGCAGAGCGGAGGGAGCCGCTCTGGACTAGAAGGGAAACCTTCCCTGGCCCCCTCTCCCTATGGAATGGGGAGAGGTCTTCTTGTATTACCTTCTCCGCCACACAGAACAGGTCAGGGCCAAGCCCAGTATTTTCTACCCAAGAAATAACAGACTGTACCTGACACCAGCCCCAGGTGATCCATGCTTCGCTCATGCCACTGCGTGCTTAGCTCCCTTTCCTGTGTCCCAAAACACCTCACCAGAACGTCAGGACAGCAGCTTCCTGCCTCACCTTGACATGCATGGCAACTGTAACTGCTTTGCCCTCCTTTGCACGAATGAGGTGTAATCAGCTGCCGTAAGTGGAAACGCTCTTAGAATCATAGAGCTATCGGGTTAGAAAGGACCACAAGGGTCATCTATTCTAACCCCCTACCTGGATACAGGATTTATTGGATCTAAGCCGTCCCAGGCGGATGGCCATCCAGCCTCCTTTGGAAAACCTCCAGTGAAGAAGCTTCCACACTCTCTCTAGGCAATGTTGTGTACAGATTTCCTTGAGGACTCTTGAGAGGTGTTGCTAAGATCCCATCAGGAGTAAGACCTATCAGGGACATAGGAATAAACATTCTCTCTATATACTGTAGGAATTCCTTACACCTAAGGCATGTGCTTCATTCTGCTAGCTCCCGTAAGAACTTCACCCGATGAGACACATTGTGATTGATTGTTTATGGGGATGGTTCGTATGTTGTTTGTATCTGCAGTTTATGAGCTGTGCCGTTGCTAAACACAACTCAGCAACAACCTCCATAGAAGCAGAAATGCCCCCCACGTAATAACTACACAATGAGCAATAATGTGCATTAAAAAAAGTTGGAAGCTATTAGTCAATTTTAGCGGCGTGAAATTTTGGTCATACAGCATTTCACTACTGGTAATATCCTCCTCTAAGTGCAATAGAGCTGTGATTGCCTCCCCACTGTCTCAGGGTGCAAGAAATTGCTTCTCCAGGAAGGATGTAATGGGCATTTTAATACCTATTGTGTTGCAGAGGCAAATAACTTGTGAAGGTTTGAACTATCTGGACAGCTACAACGGGCAATAAAAGAAAAACGCCGTTATGACCGGTACGTGCATTGCTGCTTCTAACTGCTTTGTCATTCAAACTCCTTTCTTGCTGATTTATGTCCTTCCAGCCTGCGGTCTCCAGAAGCCAGACCACAACCTCCAACTCACGGGCCAGCACACAGCACTTATTCACTTGCCCAGCTGGAAGCAGCACCCTCTATTCCTTAAATATCCCCCCGACACCCGTGGCCACTCAGCACTGTTAACAGGATAGCTGTGAACAGGGTCATGTCTGCTTGTCCATCTGTGATGCAGTGGGAATTTTCTGAAATATTTTTATGAGTCCTATGCATGCCTCAGTTTCCCTCTCTTCTTTGCAATGTGACCCAGTAGGTACAAAAGGGCTAAAAAGCTTCTTCTTGGGCAGAGCAGGAAGCCTGAGGTGCTGTGTCATGTTACTGTCTGGGGTGGGATGAATGGTCAGTAAAGGAATGGCTTAAACCAACCCATATCAGTGGAGGATCATCAAAGACAATGGGAGCCCTAACAACTAAACGAATGACACTTATCCATGGGAATCTCCAGCAGGTGGAACGTGAATTCTGCATGGGTCTTCTGAGTTGGACGATGGACCGAAAGGTGTCAGGGGGCTGGGGTAAGAGTAGGCTTTTGGAGAGAGACAGGGCTTGTTTACACTGCAATAAAAGACGGACGGCACTGAGTCTCAAAACCTAGGTCAATTAACTTGGACTTGTAGGGTTCAGGTTGCAGGGCTAAAATGAGCAGCAGAGACGTTCAGGCTTCGGCTAGGTTTCACACCCCAGGCTCCAGCCAAGTGGGAATATCAACACTGTTGGTTTCAGCTCCGCAAGCCCCAATCAATTGACCAGGACTTTAAGACACGTTGTCATAGGTTTCTCTTTGCAGTGTAGACATATCTAGAGAGAGATGGAGTGACAGCCAGAAATGGATTCCAAGACAGCTTGGCTGGATGGCACTCTGGCTTGGCCTGCATGGAGTGTGCCTTGCCCTTTATTTCTCTGCTAAGGACTTCCTGATGTGGTGTACCCAGTTTTTCAAATGAGGGCATACCAGTGCCTCGTACATTAACATTAATTCTTCCCCATCTCAGCAGGAAACACCTCACCTGTTACATCCTTAGGCTCCGAAGTATTTTTGCGGATCTAGGTCCAAGTAACTTACGTGCCTAAACTCCAGACTTAGTGCATAAGTCTAGGCTTTAGTTGCCTAAGTCCCAATTTTAGGCTCCACTGGGATTCCCAAAACTCCCACTGAACACTGAAGGTGCCCACACTCGCTTGTCACCTACATTTGTGCAGTAAAAGTTCCCCGGGTGCCTGTTTCTGTCTCTAGGTGAGTGCACTGCTGTCTCCCTGTGGGTACCTATCTTCTGCTTAAGCCCCAGAACAATTCACAACCGAGGGGAAGACAGACATCTGGCCACGTATGTCACATGCAGGGCCCAATCCAGTAGGCGTGTTCAGAGAGTGCCTACTGGATCAGGCCCCTCAGGTGAGTTCAGACAAAATAGGTGGGGGGGAAGGTGAAGGCATGGATCTTCCTTATAACTTTTTCCCAAGTGGTCAGGGCGCTCAGCTGGTGGGGAGAAAGGGTTTGACCAGCTGGGCTGAAAGTTATAAGGAAGATCCTCCCCTCTCTGGCAGCTTGCAAAAAATGTCTTCGATGCCGAAGTCCAAAGAGGGCTCCTGGCTGTGGGTTGAAGCAGAGCTTGGTGCATGCCTGCAGCCTGGACTAGGGAACCTATCTCTGTGACGGGGTGGGGCTTAGCCCTGGGCAGCATCTCCCAGTGGCTATTCTGATCGCTCCCCGGGTAGCTTGCAGGCTTTTGTGGATTACAGTCTAAGGCTACAGTTCTCAACTGGGGGTGCACGGTGCCTCCAGGGGCTGTGAGCAGGTTTCAGGGATTTTGCCAAAATAAAGCAGAGGGCACGCAAAAAATCAGCGTTGTTTCATCTCACGCTATTTGGACACATTGCTTTTCCTTTTTCTTTTATGTTACCAGAGGGCACGTTCATTTTCCTACATGATATGCTGAAATCTATTGGCTTCAGTATGTCTAAGCATGCGTGGAAACTAACAAGATCACATTCTCAGGTCCCATAGCATGTTCTCCGTTCACGTAAGGTGTAAAGGAGTGGGAACGCAACCAGTTACACAGCACAGGGGAACTCATTGTCAACACAAACAGTAAATATCTGATATGGATACATTTTTAATTAGGCCATCAGCTTCAAAACAACAAAACCCACAGAGCTATGAGACCAAACTTCCTTCAACAAGTGCAACCACCATACAGGCTGAAGAGCACCGAGGGGGTGTTGTGAGTAAGAAACATAAAGCTGTTATTAATCTTGCAAAATTTAGGAAATATGAAGACAGCTACTTGAATTTTGGTTTTTATTTGTTCTGGAAGTGGCGAGATACCTCAACCTCAGTGTGTAATTTGTGCACAAGAACCGTCCAATGGATGTTTGAAACCTGCCAGATTACAGAGACATTTAATTACAAAGCAGGAAATCTATAAGGACAAGCAACGTTCGTTTTCTGAGCAAAAAGCCATGGAGCTGCACGGTACTAAAGCATTAATGAAATCCACAAAGACAGTGGATAAAAAGCTGAGATGGCACCAAAAATTCTCTCAATCTCATATGCTTGGTTAGCTGGTTTTTGCTCATACACTCAGGCCCTCTGTGGTGTGAGGCAAGAATTTTCCCTCAGCCTGGCGGTGACCTTGGTGGGTTTTTGTCTTCCTCCGCAGTGTAGCGTGTAGGTCACTTGCCAGGATTATCTGGGTATCTCTCATTAATCATTTCCCTGTCATTTCAGAGGCCTTAGGCACCTTGGTCCCTCCTGTTCTCCACCTGAGGCACACAACAGCCTAGATTCCTGTGGTCTGTAATACTTTGGTCTCATTTGGGTTATCGGGGTTAGTGTGCGGATGCTGGGTGGCTGTGGCCTATGCTATACAGGAGGTCAGACTGGATGATCTGATGGTCCCTCCTGGCCTTAAATTCTATGAGTCTTGCCCACATTCTCAGGGTTTAGCTGATCACCATATTTGGGGTCGGGAAGGAATTTTCCCCCCGAGCAGATTGGCAGAGGCCCTGGGGGATTTCTCCTTCCTTTGCAGCATGGGGCATAGGTCACTTGCTGGTGGATTCTCTGTACCTTGAAGTCTTTAAACCATGATTTGAGGACTTCAGTAACTCAGTCAGAAGTTAGGGGTCTATTGCAGGAGTGGGTGAGTGAGGTTCTGTGGCTGGCAGTGTGTAGGAGGTCAGACGAGATGATTATAACGGTCCCTTCTGACCTTAAAGTCTATGAGATCATGTGCTAGCAGCTCAGAGCCAACAGATCTGATTCTCCACGTGAGGCCACTGTTGTGACCATCTGGGCCTGTGACATTTTGTACGTGCTCTCCACCTAATCCGAGTGGTAGCATTTCCCACTCCCTGTGCACAGGGATGAATGGCCACTCGGCAACTGGGCAGGGGACAGCCAACCCCACAGGCACTTCAACTGCAGGTTGAAGTGCAGTGGAAGAGACTGACAAAGGTAAATGGGAGATGCCTGTGGAGCAGGTGAACCCGTTGGTACTTGGGATATGGAGCTTGTAGGTGAGTAAAAAGTTAAAAGCTGGACAAATGGTCAGGCCTAAGTTACAGGAAATGGGGGGTCAAGGCACAGGCAAACCTTGTTTCTGTTAATTGGTGTGAATTCTAGTTAAAGTCTGTTATCTCTCTTCTTTTCCTCCCTTCCTAGCCGTCTGTTGGAGGGGATGAGGCTAGCAATATAACTATTCCCCCTCCTGCTCAAGGCCTCTAGTGGGAACAGAGAATTATCTTCTTTCCCTCCCTTGCATATCGTATACTTTAAAGAATGTTAGTAGGTTTCAAGGTGATGTGCCTGAGCTCTGTGAAATAATCCTGTAAATAACAAACAGGGGCAGGCATAATTGTATTCATTATGTACTTGTAAATATTCATTTTACAGGTGCCAATGTAACCAAATAAGGTTGCTGGGGAGTTTCTGGAAATGGATACATTTACATACTGTGATGGATAAAAGGATTGTAAAGTAACCCCCTCATTGCTCACTCGTGGCGTGGAGGTGGAACAAGCAGGCAATAAAGGGTTCTGTCTCCCCAATCCAGCCCCTGGGACAACCTGTTGGGTTATTTCTAACAAAGTTCTCCTTCCCTCGACTGACACTGGCCTATGTTAGGTTACTATCTGCTGAGGGCTGTCTAGACGTTTTCGTGGGTATCTCACTTTAGTTCCTAGTGGGCACCCATGCTGTCACCCTCAGCCTAGAGCTGAATGCGGTAGGGAGAAGGGCTGGTTGTGCCAGCTCTGGAGGGGCACTGAATGCATTAAAACAGGTGATGTTCTGGATCAGGAGCACAAAGACAGTCACGCTGCAAAGCAACCCATTGAAAATGGGCTTCTCTGTTCCCGTGTGCAGTGTCATGGTAGCCAGGTTGGATATTAGAGAGACAAGGCGGAGGAGATAATATCTGGACCAACTTCTGTTGGAGAGAGAGCCAAGCTTTCGCGCTACACAGAGCTCTTCTTCAGGTCGGTAAGTTCAAAAGTGCATCTCTTTCACCAACAGCAGTTGGTCCAGTAAAAGATATTATCTCACCTGCCTCACATAGGGGGTTGACAGCTGCCCCACAGGAATGTCCCTTGCCTATTGGGCTCTGCTTCAGGCCAGCCAGCGCATCAGAGAGATGGGCTCTAGGCCCAGCGGCTTGAGTGGTGTCAGAGGTTACTTTCCCAGCTCCTTGTCTGGCAGCGTTGGCTTGTGTAGATTTAAGGGGATGAATTCTCATCTCAAGTGTTCCCATGATAAACAGGTTTTATTTTGTTCCAGCTTTTCAGCTCTACTTTAAAGCATTAGATAAAACAGAAGAAGAAAAGCAAAGGGCTCTTTTGATTGCACTCCTCTCCCATCACAGCAAGCCTCCTTTCTGGTTCACACAACAGTCACATGGGACCTGATTCTCTGCCGTCTCTCAGCCCCTGCCCCCTTCTCTGAGCACTGGTCCCAGTTAGTCCTTAATCAGCAGCTATCTTGTGCTAATTGACTTTAACCAGCTTTCTCCAGCCCTTTTCTGGCCATGCTCTTCAGAGAATGGAAGGCAAAGCTGACTGAAACTGACAAGATTTCTTTTCATAAAAAAAATAAAGAGAGAGAAAGAGCCTATACGGCCTCCATCAAAGACTTTTATTAAAGCCACATGGGGGAAAAGCGGCCCTGTCAGACAGCTCTCTGTATTGAGAAAACATGAAAGGAGCCAACAGCTATAATCAGCTCAAGAAATTTATTGCATGTTTGACCCTGATGTGGTTGTGCGCTTCTCAGGGAAGATTTCTTTGAAGGGTGTTGCAGGTTTATTGATTGTGAAAAATGTCAATGTGTCACATGCCCAATTAACTTGGCACTTCTTGCAATCAATATACTAATTGCCTTCTCTTTAGAGAGGACTTTAATGTAATTAACCTCCCCCCCACACACACACACTTGTTTTGCCAACTATCATGTTTTAATAAATAGTTGATCTGGGTTCTGTATTCAGTGCACCTCAGCTGAGCTGAGGGAACAGACCTCATCAAGGAAACTGGCTTGCTCATAGAGACCTAGCATCCATTTTCAGGTGCCCATAAAACTGTACATCAGTTTAGCAGCAATGCCTAGCCCAAGAGAGCAGACACCATTATTCTTATTCAGTAAGTGGCTTGTTTGTGCTTCTCTTCAGACACAGAAGGACAAAATCCCTTAGATGGAGAAGAATGTGAGAGACTGGAAAGGTCCTGATCTCTCTGTATGGAACTGCCACAGGGAAGTCATGTCTGAAATTAAATGTTAGGAGATTCACTAAAGGTTTGCCCAGTTGAGGGCAGCCTTGGATTCACAGGAAGCCCTAATGTATAAATTTTCAGCTACAAAATTGATTTCACAGAGATTATCTGGGTTAAAAACTGACTAACTGATAGATCCCAAGATATGTGTTAATGGGGAGTTGGCATCCAATAGGAGTGTTTCTAGTGCTTTCCCACAAGGACCTGTTCTGATCCCAGTGCTATTCAATATCTTTATCAATGATCTGGAATAAAATATAACTTTATTGCTGGTAAATCTGTAGACGATACACAAAAATTAGCAGGGTGATAACTAATGATGAGGGCAGATCAGTTATACAGAGCAAACAGGATCCCTTGGTGTGCTGGGTGTGATCAAAGAACATGTGTTTGAATGCAGCTAACTGCAAGATCACCAGTCTGGAACTGAAAAAGTAGGTCATACAGATAGGATGTAGGGCAGTGTCCTGGAAATGATTTAGGGTCATTGCAGAAAGCATCTGAACATGACCACACTGTGCAGTGCTGTGGCTAAGAGGGCAAATCTGATGCTCAGATGCAGAAATGGATGGATTTTTAAAATTTAAAAATGTTGCTGAAATAAAAAATAAATAAATTGAAATTCAGTAAAAAAATTGGCAACATTTTCAAGATTTTCCACTAATTTTCCCTTTCCTTTTTTTTTCTTAACCAATTATGGAAAAGGTCAAAATCTGAAAATAAATTGTTTTTTTTTTAAGTAGTGAAAAAAAGAATCAAACCTTTTCTGTGACACTTTGCCCCTGGTTTTGATCAGTTTTGTTTGGATGCAGGAGAAAGAACGTTGAGTAGAAGCCAGCCTCGCCGCTGCAAACAGCTTACGCAGGGATTGCTGCGCTGGGAAGAAGGGGGCAAAATGGAGTCCAGCCAGAGCCAGCCCTCCCCAAGCACTCCCAGATCCCAAACTGGACAGGGGAGACCATTCTCCCCACAGAGACACTAGGACGGGGCAATGACCCCCTTCCCACTAGCCATAGGGCCTCTGGGAAAGAAGCTGCAAGGAGCCAGCCAGAGCTGGCATAGCAGCTGCCAGAGCACTTTGAGCAGGGACCATGGGACACTGAGGATGTCATCAGGCTGATTTCTGCAGTTTTGATTGGCCATTGCCTGCTCTGTGCTGATTGGCTGTTGGCTCCAACCTCCTCTCACCTCGTTTCAAGGTCTCTTCACCCCTGAATCTCCCTCCACCTGCCGTCCGTGCTCCCCTCCCTCCTTCCTTTTCTCTGCCCTGCCCCCTCATCCTCCTCCTTTCCGGGACCCCCTCCCCCGTCTCTCCCTTTATCCACTCCCAGCACAACCCCCACCCCAAAATTTAAAAGAAACATGGTGGCACTGACATGCTGCACGGCCCATTGCATTGGTCATTTGGGGTGTCTGCTCTGTCCCGCCCCCTCTCCCATGTCCGTCCGGTCTAGTTAAATTGTAGGCTCCTCCGGGCAGAGTCTGTTGGCCACCCTGTGTTTGTGCAGCATCTAGCATGATAGGCCCGAGTCACAGCTGGCCCCCAGCACCACTCTAATCAACATAAATAACGATGCTGACAATGAGCTTAGAGGGGGTGTTACCTGGCATATAGCACGACTGAGACCATTGCTGGAGACCGGGTCCAGTTCTGTGGGCCACACTGAGAAAAGGCTGTGGATGAATTGAAGAGGGTTCACAGACAGAGCCATGGGAACGCCCGAGGAATGGCAAGCTGCCCGCGAGAGGTTCGAGCAGCTCAGTCTGTCAGGCTGGCTGAAGAGAAGGTTAAGAGGTGGCATGCCAGTCCGCAAGTACCGCCATGAGAAAAGGTCTCTGATCCCTGACAAAGGCTGAATTATATGCAGGGGCTGGAAGCCGAAGTCAGAAGAGTTCAAGCTGGAAAGGCGATGCCCATTCTGAGCAGGGACGGCAATCGGAACAGCCACCGAATGGTAAATTCTCCAGCACTCGAAGTCTGTAAATCGAGATTGGATGTCTCCTTCTAAACTATCTGCTTTGGCTCATCCAGAAGCGAAGGGCATGATGGAAGACTCAGTAGGTGGGGTCTCTGGCCTACGCAACACAGGAGCTCAGGTCCTAGTGGTGGTCCCTTCCGGCTTTGCAGTCTATGAATCTGGAAGTGCAGTGCGTTGAGGCTGCACGTCGCAGGCAGAACCGTTCCCTTTGGATCCGAGCCGCCTGATGACTGTCATCAGGACCCAGCTTTTAATTTGTATGTTTTTAATTTAAAATCAATGCCATTTTTCTCCTTCCTGGCCTGGCTTTTCACATGTCCAAGAGGACAATTTCATCTCACCTGGGCAATTTTGCTGGCCAAATTCCTTCCTGCCCAGTCAGAGCTATGATCCCAGAAGGCTCTTCCCATGACGTCCCAAGCTAGCAGGGAGAGCTTAGTGGCCTGAGAATCAATGTTGGTTACTGGGGCTCCCTAGAGCCACACATTCACCTGCTGGCAGCAATGAGCCCACCTTTCATCCTTAGGCACAGACCTCAAGGTCAGCAGCATTCCCCATGGATGAGTTCTGCACCTGAGACCATACCAGCCCGGCTTCTGCTTGCACATTAAAGAAATCCCAGTTTTGACTACAGCGCCTGCCTTTCAGTGCTGCTGTCTGGGCAGGGGTTCAAACACTCCTGATAAAACCACAGTCTTCCAAGGTTGCCACATGAGGCTTCCTGGTTTCCTTCCTTCTCCTCAAACCCTCCTCACCAGCTGGTCTCCCAGTAGACACGGCCTTGATCGCTCCTTCCCCTTGCAGGCATGGAATGGTGGCAGACAGCCTGGCTCTCCAGGCTGCGTGGAGCAGCGTCCACACTGGCTCTGACCCAGCTGGCACTTCCCTGCTCATGCGAGTCAGGCGCTAGCTCCTGCTGGCTAAAGGTGAGGAGGTCTCTATCCTGGGAAGAAATTCCTTAGAAAAAACTTGGGGTTCCTTGTTCATAGTCAACTGAACTTGAGCTCCCAGTGAGATGCTGGAGCCAAAAGGGATAATGCGATCTTTCCATTAACAGGGGAATACATAAGAACGGCCATACTGGGTCAGACCAATGGTCCATCTAGCCCAGTATCCTGTTGTCTTACAGTGTCCAATGCCAAGTGCTTCAGAGGGAATGAACAGAACAGGTAATCATTGAGTGATCTCTCTTGTCAGCCATTCCCAGCCTTTGTCAAACAGCAATCCGTACGTATTATGGCTAATAGCCATTGATGGACCTCTCCTCCATGAACTTTAGTTCTTTTTTGACCCCTGGTATAGTCTTGGCCTTCACAACATCCTATGGCTAGGAGTTCCACAGGTTGACTGTGCGTTGTATGAAGAAATACTTCCTTTTCTTCATTTTAAACTTGCTGCCTATTAATTTCATTTGGTGACCCCTAGTTTTTGCGTTATGAGAAGGAGTAAATAACACTTCCGTATTTATTTTTTCCACACACTCCACAAGTAGGAGTAGGCAGGTTATTTTTTCTCTGTATTTGGCACTCTGTATTTGGTGACTACTGCTGGAATCTGTGCCCAGTTCTGGTGCCCACAATCGAAGCAGGATGCTGATAAATTGGAGAGGATTCAGAGAAGAACCACGAGAATGATTAAAGGATTAGAAAATATGCCTTACAGCAAGCAACTCCAAGAGCGCAATCTATTTCGCTTAGCAAAGAGGAGGTTAAGGAGTGATTTGATCACAGTCTGTCAGCATCTACAAATATTTGATAATGGGCTCTTCAGTCTAGCAGAGCAAGGTATAACATGATCCAATGGCTGGAAGCTGAAGCTAGACAAATTCAGACTGGAAATAAGGTGTCAGTTTTTACTGGTGAGAGTAATTAACCATTGGAACCCAGGGTCATGGTGTATTCTGTATCACAGACAATTCCTCAATCGAGGACGGGTGTTTTTTCTAGAAATCTACTCCCGTTCAAAGGGGAGTTAGTTCAGGGCTGTTCTCTGGCCTGTGTTTTACTGGAGATCAGACTAGGCCATCACAGTGGGCCCCTTTGGTCTTATCGTTCATGAATCGATGGGAAAAACTGCTGCGTGGCTGCAAACGGTGGCCTGGTACTTGGGCCAAGAGCAGGGTGCCAGGGGCTGGGCAGCTCTAACCAGTGCTGCCCACGACCAGGCAGCACTTCTGGCTGTGCCCATGGTCGTGGTGCCCATGGTCGTGGTGTGGTCACACAAGCGCCTTCTCCTCATGTCCCACCACTGCTACATTTCTGCTCTCCTTTCCTCTCAGTCCCCTCCTCTATTGCCTCCTCCACCCGCTTTTCTCATTCTCTCCACACGCACCTTTCTTGTGTGGAGCAGCCTCTCCTCTGCTCTCCTTCAGGTACCCTTCTTCCACCCATCTCCTCTCTGGCTGTTCCCCCTGCTTCTTTCCTCACTGGAACCTCTGCCAGGCAGAGAGCTCCCGGCAGCTGAGATCGTGTCTCCTCCTGTGTTTAGGGAAGCCCTGTGTATATTTGTTTGTGTCCCATTAGCTTTGCATTTCACCTCCGTATTAACGATCAGGTCTATCGCCGGGGCCGTTTGGGCTGCGGATGCACAATGCTGCAGGTGAACCAGATTATTTCTCCTCCTTTCTGGAGCTTCCTACCCTCATCTGCTCTTGTCCTTCCCTTGCAGGTCAGAATTCATGGCTCTCTCCTGTGCATATCCAAGACTTTTTGTTTCATACAATATCTGGAGAAGTGCTGGCTAGCACTCGCTTATCGACTGGAGTACAATGCTACGCCTAGCTAATCGAGATTTATTTTACAGGCCTCACTGTGGGAATCAATAGAAATGGCTTGTAAATCCCTGTTTCCATCCTTATCATCATCGTAGCAATTCCTGGGGCTCTGATCAGGGGGGTCCCACTGTGACAGGCAGTGCTCCAGGATGCCGTGCCAGCCGCAGGATCTCTCAGTCCAATCTCCGAGAAGGCACAAAGTGTGTGACCAATCCCAGAAGGGAGTGGGAGAGAGCAGGGGGCACATCACATGCCTTCCCTGGCTGACAAGGGGCATGGCATGAGGGTTCAGACTCATGGAGAAGAGCGTCGGTCCTGAGCGTGAGGTTGTTCATTTGTTTCTGGCCAAGGCACCACGGATGGGCTGGTTTCTTGTAGGTTTCTCAGCAGAGGGTCTTGATTATGGAGCTGAAGCAGGAGAGGGTAATGGCTGTCCAGACAAGTTCAGGGAGAGTGGCCCATGTGGAAGGGGAAGCGTGGGAGAATGTCTGGAGATGGCTGTAGGAGAAGCAGACTAAGATGTGGCTGCAATCACTGGCAGAATGGAGCGGGTGGAGACGAGAGAAGAATGGAACAGCTGAGAAGCCATTAACATGAACGTGACGATGCCTAGCCATTCCCTGAAAAAACAGTGAGACGCTGGCAGAGCGGATGCCAGCTCATGCCAATGTCGCAGCCTGATCGAACACTTCCAAATGCGTGGGCGCAAACTAGTCTTGCTTACCTGCGCGCTGGCAGTGTCTCAACCGATATTGGATGTTAAGTCGATTGGCATGTGTTGAGTGCTTTAGGAAATGCTTGTAGGATGTTGCTGCATGTCATAAAGCGAGAGCAAGCATTTGCTGTGTAAACCTCTGCCATGTTGTAGCTCACCACACAGGGAAAAAAAGCCTTGTGTAATGCAAATGAGGGTCTGTAACAAAATGTTCAATCCTGTTCATTAAACGCAAATGAGCCATTGTGCAAGATCAAGGATCAAAGGCTTTAAATGTATCCTCTCCCATCCCCACCCTATGACGAAGGGACCTGCGTGGAAATGGTTGCTACCAATTTGATGTCTAAGGGAAGAAAATGTAAAAATGCTTCACAAGGAAACATGATTGTCTGTTTGCTGTTTGAATTCTCCCAGGGCCAGAGACTCTAAACCGAAGCAAGAGATCCCCCAGGGTTATCCTGGAGTTTACCCTGAAAGACATTTTGAATTGACAGATCACTGCAGCTCTGTCGCTCTCAGGATTTAGACTGCAATTCATTTGTGTGTATATCTTTCTTTGCCTTAAACTGTTAATAACATTCTTATTTCTTTCTCCTAGTTAATAAACCTTTAGTTAATTACAGAATTGGCTACAGGCATTATCTTTGGTGTGAGATCTAAGACCTGAACTGTTCTGGGGAAAGTGACTGCTCTCTTGGGACTGAGAACAACCTGAATGGTTTGTGATTTGGGGCATATGTGACCATTTATCACATAGTCCGACTTGCCTGGCTGGCAAGATAGATTGGAGTGTCCAATGGGGACTGTCTGTGACTCCATTATAAGACTATTGTGGTACTTGGGAATTCACATTTATTGCTGGGTTGGTGAAATATAATTATAGCTCATACCACCAGTTCGGGTGTCTGCCCTGCTTTGTGGCAGTGTGCCCCGAGGTTGGCACTCTTGGTCGTGAGCCTCTCCAGACAGCTTGACTAACAGAGCATGAATAAATAGCATTGAGAATAAACCGGTGTGAGAGAATCTCCGTCTTAGGCAACCTTCTGCCTTTAAAGACCCCCCCAAAGTAGCTCCAAAAAGGCTTGAGGGCCTTTCTGTTCCACCTTGAAGAGAGGCAATGATTTTTGTTGGTCCCGTGAGTGGGCTCTTAGGAAAAGTTTCGCTGACTGGCAAAGGCAACGTTGTACAGATGTCACTGTCAGACTGTGGGTTCCAAGTCGGTCCATCTGCATGTTAATAAGAGGTCTGCAGCACATCGAAGCTACTCTCCCGTTTCTGTCCCACTCTTCCTTTTCTTAAGTCAATATCTGTGCGTGTAGAATGGCAGGAAGGGTTCATTTCCATCTACACACTTATCCCACTGAAGCAATTCTTAAAATGCACCATCGGGGATAGACATAGCTTCAGTAATGGCACATTTAACAGCAGCTTCAACACCGGCGCTCATCACCTCAGCGGCACAACTTAGGGCATGGGAGTGCAGGGGGGCAGAATACGACCCTGTGGTCACCACGAAACGACTCCTGTCCTGCCACCGCCCTCCTCGAGCAAGGATTGGAGAGACAGGTGGGCCTTCCATTACGACCTAGAGGTCAGTGGACTCTGATTCAGATGGACCAATGGGAAAAATTTCCTGTGGCAAGGGCCTGCAACCGAAAATAGCCCTCTCCAGCCCCATGACAGTCACAGTTAGTAACTGGATCGTGGAAGCCTCAAATCTATCCTCCCACTGCAGCACACAGGGGATGGTGTGTGTCACACCCCGCCAAACACAAGGAGAGAGGCAGTGTAAGTCACTCCACCCCCCAAAGGGAGAGAGACGCTTTGTATTTGTCTCTCTCTGGCTCTCTCTCACACACAGGGAGGCAGTGTGTGTCACACCCCCAGGGACAGATGTATTGTGCATGTGTCTCTTTCTCTCTCTCTCTCTCACACACAAAACTAGAGAGGCAGTGTGTCTCACAGACATAAATGTGGATCTCTCCCAGTCTCCCCTGTGGAAGCTGTTCCACTGTGTATAAAATACTTGACAAATCATGGGGGCAGAGCGTGTGAGGGACTACTGGGGACAGTGCTGAAAGAGGGCAGAGTTAAGGTTGCATAGGCAACCTTAACTGCGCATTTCCTGCTTTTTAGACGTTTGCACTCCGCATGCTGCAAGGGGACAACTGCCCATGAAGCAACCTTAACTCTGTGTTAAAATATTTTTTGGCCACTGAATTCTTATTCTTATCATCATCCTCTGGGAAAAGCAAGAAGAGAAGGTGAATGTGGGGTGGGGGCATTAATAGGGTGAGCAGAGAGGTAGAGATGAGAAGGCTCATTCTAGAGCTAGTTCAGGTTAAAGGTGGGGAGACAGGATGGCCAAGAGGGAGCAGACGCAAGAGACAGAAGAAGAGCAGTAGGCCAAGGATTTATCATGAGCAGAGGGCCAGAGGGATCAGAGACAGAAAATGAGCCCAGAGGAAGGAAAATGAGCCCAGAGCTGCAGCAGGGGTTGTCAAACTGCTTTTGCTGGGACCCCCTTTGAAAATATTTCAGGCTGTGATGTTCCTCCCAAGGGATGACTCCCTCTCCAGGCCTTGCCATCCTCCCTCATGTCAGGCCACCCTTACTTCTGCACGGCTGCTGGGGGTCGCACTGCGTTCAGAGGGTGTTCTCTGGCCACCCAGCTTTGGAGGGCTCTGCCTGTCAGCCTTGCACAGGGCTGACAGCTGCAGCCTCGGCATGTGCGGGGGCTGACAGCTCACGACCCCTCCCATAATAACCTTATGACCCCTTGAGGGGTCCCGACCCCCAGTGTGAGAACCCCTGAGCTACAGAATGCTGGTGGCCAAAGCAGACAGCATCCTGAATGAGAACAGCAGAGACACAGATTTAATGGGCTGTGGAGACTGAATTTCACTCCTCGAGGTGCTTCCTGCCAGCCCAGGTGACGGGACATTGGCAGGGTGATGTGGGAAGCCCCTGTCTTCCCTGTTCCTTGCATGGGGCTTTGTTCTCAAGGCAGCACTAACGGGCACCATCCCCCGTGAACAGTTTACTGAAGAGTCGCTGTCTAAAAAAATATTTCTGAGGATTAAAAATAATAAAGGAAGCCAGAGAACGTCTGAGTTCGTCACACGCTTTTTTCCACGCCTGTTCCCCAGCCGTGACTCATCACCCCCAGCCCACTGGGACCTGATGGAACGTCTTCGCTGAAAGGTCCTGCGCTGGCTTGCCGGCTCCAAAGTTAGCTCTGCGTGTGTGTGCATGTGGAGCGCAGCCTTCCGGCCATATGGCGGGGTAGATCTGCTGAATGGCTGTACCCACGACATTTCTCACCCCTTCCTGATGACAAGAGGAGGAGAAAGCAGGGGAATTCAGCAGAGGAGAATGCCAGCCAAGACAGCAGCTCCCTCGAAAAAGCCTGCAGGCGACAGGGCCTGGGGCATGTTTTCTTGTGTTATGAGTGTCATGTTGTCCATCTCCTGTCAGGAGGCGGGAGGAGCGGATTTGTGCTAGTCCATTTAAAGGTGGTTTTGTGACCGTAGTGACCGAAGAGGCCCATGTGCTGTGAGCTTGGAGTGAATCTGACAAAATGCCTGACAGAATGGCTCCCCTCCAGCTCTGCTTTTTGGGGGAACGACTTCCAGCAGAGTTGCTATTGCTCGGGTAGGATGAGAGAGCCAGGTACCACGTAGCCACTGAAGGGAGGGACTGGAGGGTGCTGTGAGCCTCCTGGGATGGGAGCAATGGGTTTGTGCTTACAGCACAGGGATGACTAATCTGGGTTCTAGACTCTCTCCCTCATGTGCCTTTCTTTGTGGTTTGGGTCAGCCACCTGTGTTCTCTGTGCCTCTGTTTTCTATCTGTACAGAGGGGATTGTGGGACTTTATTCGCAAAGGGCACCAGATGAAAGATGTGAGAGAAGGGCAGATTAGCCCATTGGATTGATGGGGGAGATGACGTTATACCCACTAGGAATTCTGAGGGGCTAGGACGGGATCTGGGGCAGAGCACACGTGCCCATCCATCTCAGACAGAGGCTGTAGATGGCATCTGGGTACAATAGGCTCTGTTCACAGATTTTAATGCAAGCAGGGACCCTTGTGGTCACCTCGGATCTCCTGCATGGCAGAGGCCATAGGACTTCCCTGAATCAATTCCTGCTTCAGAGCCAATAGCTGCGCTTGAACTAGAGCACAACTATTAGAAAAACATCCATGCTTGATTTTAAAATGGTCAGTGATGGAGAATCTCCCGGTGGTAAGTTGTTCCAATGGTTAACTCCCCTCACTATTAAAAATTTGCAACTTATTTCCCATCTGAATTTGGCCAGGTTCAACTCCCAGCCATTGGATTGTATTACACCTTCCTCTGCTGGACTGAAAAGCCCATTCTCAAATTTTTGTTCCCCACGCAGGTGCCTATAGACTGTGATCAAGTCACCCCTTCACCTCCTCTTGGCTAAGCTAAACAATTTGTCTCCTTGAGTTGATCACAATACGTTTTCCTGTCCCTTAATCATTCCCATGGCTCTTCTCTGAACCCTCTCCAATTTATCAACCTCCTTCTTGAGCTGTACACTCCAGAATTGGATGCAGTGTTCCAGCAACTGTTTCACCAGTGCCAAATACAGAAGTAAAATAACCTCTTTACTCCTACGCCTAATTCCCCTTTTTATACATTCAAGGATCACATCAGGTCTTCTGGCCACAATGTTTCATGGGAGCTCATGTTCAGTTGATTAGCCACCATGACACCCATGTTTTCTTCAGAGTCACTGCTTCCCAGGATAGAGACCCCCACCCTACCTTCTTTGTTCCTAGATGCATGCATTTACATTGAGCTGTATTGAATCCCATATTGTTTGCTTATGAGTAGCTTACCAAGTGATCGAGCTTGCTCTGTATCAGTGATTTGTCCTCTTCATTATTTACCACTCCCCCAATCTGTGTGAGAGCTGCAGACTTTATCAGCGATGATTTTGTTTTCTTCCAGGTCATTAATAAAACGGTCCCTGCAGGACCCCCTAGGAACACAGCCATTCAGTGAAACTTCCCATTTACATGTTGAGACGTGTCCGTTAGCCATTTGTTGATCCATTAAAATGTGCCAGAGGGATTCTTTATTGTTTCCTTCAGGAGCAAAGGGAGAGGAGCAAAGGTAGCTCTAAACACACCTTCCTGCATTCTTGGCCCTGCCAGGGGCCTTCCTGGGTGTAGCATATGTTACAGTTGCCCTGTGGGTGCAGTAACTTACATTGTGCTGCATGTGGGATCACTGCAACAGGTGAGCATTACTGAAGCGCAATGCTTTCTGACCCTTCCCCCTTCTTCCCCAGCACACCCCCTCCCATTCCAGAGGAGCCATCTGCAATGATCAGGGCATGGGCAGTCATGTCTAGCAGGCAGAGCCAAGGGTCAACATCACAGTCAGCATCAGGTGCCAAGCCAAAGGTCAGAGCCAGAAACAACATCGGGGTAAGGTGGAGGAACAGTGACCTGCCGTAGGGACAGGGACAGGGACAGGGACAGGGACAGGGACAGGGACAGGGA